>CM055747.1:12500-351992 GCA_029465975.1 Dallia pectoralis | reverse complement strand
GTATTAAACAGACAGTCAGCTTGTTCCAGTTCTCTATTATACTGTAAGCCTTGATAACTATAAGGTTAATGAAAGTCATCTGTTCATCACCAATTAATGTATATGAGCTGCACATGTTAGGTTTAATAATAAATGCAATTAGCAAGACAGGAGATAGTATTATTTAGTGAAATAGATAAAAATGCCATAGATTACACTGGTTTTATACAATGTAGATATAGATAACATAATTCACTCCAACATCGAGGGCAATTGAAAGCAGACCACATTGAAGTTCATAGATTGTTTATTACTGAGACACAGTGTGGGCATTAGGCGAAAATTAATTGCTCACAATGATTGATATAACAGACCCCAATTTCCTGTCACAGCATCTGGGCTGTAACTGCAGACCAGGCATGTCAAAGACACCACCTGTGGTGCTGGTGGGGTGTGGTGTTTGGTGAGGTGGTGTTGGTGAGCTGGTGTTGGTGAGGTGGTGCTGGTGAGGTAGTGTCAGCAGGTAGTGCTGGGTGGGTGGTGTTGGTGAGGTGGTGTTGGGCGTGGTAGCTCATGAGGTGGCAGTGGGGTGGTGCGCCAGGAGGGTGTTGGTGAGGTGGTGTTGCCAGGAGGTAGTGCTGGTGAGGCAGCCAGGCAGTGCTGGTGAGGAGCTGGGTGAGGTGGTGCTGGTGAGGTGGTGTTGCCAGGTGAGGTGAGGCCGATGGGTGGTGTTTAGTGAGAGGCTATGGAGGCAGGGCCATGAGGCAGTGCTGGTGAGGTAGTGTTGGTGAGGCAGTGCTGGTGAGGTGCCAAGAGGTGTTGGTGAGGTAGTGTTGGCAGGTGGTGTTGGTGAGGTGGCTCAGGAGGTGGTGTTGGTGGGTGGTGCTGGTGAGGTGGCGCAGGAGGGCAGGCTGGTGAGGTGAGTGTTGGTGAGGCAGTGCTGGTGAGGGTGGTGCCAGGGAGGTGGTGCTGGTGAGGCAGTGCTGGGTGAGGTGGTGCTGGTGAGGTGGTGCTGGTGAGGTGGTGTTGGTGAGGTATGCCAGGAGGTGGTGCTGGTGGTGGCGCTGGTGGTGGTGTTGGTGGAGGCAGGCAGCAGGTGGTGCTGGTGAGGTGGTGTTGGTGAGGCAGTGCTGGTGAGGTGGTGTTAGAGGTGAGTTGGTGAGGTGGTGTTGGTGAGGTGGTGCTGGTGAGGTGGTGCAGAGGCAGTGGCTGGTGGAGGGAAGCAGGAGGTGGTGTTGGCGACAGTGTTGGAGGCAGTACAGGAGGTAGTTTGGTGAGGTGGTGCTACACAGGGGGGGTGGTGTTGGTGGAGGTGGTGCTGGTGATGGAGCTGGAAGAGTGGTACAGAGAGTGCTAAGGAGGAAACAGAGGCAGGGTGCTGGTGAGAGGTGGTGTCGCAGGTGGTGTTGGTGGGGTGGTGTGCTGGTGAGGCAGTGCTAAGAGGTGGCGCTGGTGAGGTGGCAGGCCACAGAGGTGGTGCTGGTGGGGCAGCCAGTGGAGGCAGTGGCTGGTGAGGTGGAATGGTGAGGCAGTTGTGAGGCAGCCAGGAGGTGGTCAAGGAGGTATGCTGGTGGAGGTGGTGCTGAGATGCAGTGTCAGGTGATGGGCAGTGTTGAAGGAGGTGGGTAAGCAGTGATAGTGTGGCGAAGAGGTGCTGGTGAGGTAGCAAGGTTGGTGAGGTGGTGCTGGTGAGGCAGTGCTGGTGAGGTAGCAAGCCATGAGGTGAAACACAGGCAGCAGAGGTGAGGCAGTGTTGGTGAGGTAGTGCTGGTATGCAGTGTCATGGAGGTGGTGCTGGTGAGGTGGTGTTGGTGAGGTGGTGTTGGTGAGGGTGGTGTTGGGGAGGTGGTGTTGGTGAGGTAGTGTTGGTGAGGCAGGCTGCAGAGGCGCAGGCCAGGAGGTGGTGCTGGTGAGGTAGTGCAGTTGGTGAGGTGGTGCTGGTGAGGTGGCCATGAGGTGGTGTTTAGTGAGGTGGTGTTGGTGAGGGTGTTGGTGGAGGCAGGAGTGTCAGGCAGGAGGTGGAAAAAGCAGTGAGGCTTAGGTGGGAGGCAGTGTGCCACAGGAGGTGGTGCTGGTGAGGTGGTGCTGGCAGGGAGGGTGGTGCTGCAGGAGGCAGGCTGGTGAGGTGGTGCTGGTGAGGTGGTGCTGAGGTAGTGCCAGTGGAGAGGTGGAAGCAGAGGTGCTTGGTGGGAGGTGGTGTTGGTGAGGTGGTGTTGGTGAGGTGGTGCTGGGTGAGGGTGGCGTTGGTGAGGTGGCAGTGCTGGTGAGGTGGTACAGGAGGCAGGTGAGTGGTGTTGGTGGAGGCGGTGTTAGTGAGACAGGTGTGCCATGAGGGCACAAGAGGTAGTGTTGGTAGAGCAAAGCAGAGGCAGTTGGTGAGGAAGCAGTGAGGCGGCGCTGGTGAGGTGGTGTTGGTGAGGTGGTGCTGGTGTGAGGAAGTGTTGGCAGAGGCAGTTGGGTGAGGTAGTGTTGGTGAGGAGGCTAGGTGAGGATGTTGGTGAGGTGGTGTTGGTGAGGTGGTGTTGGTGAGGTGGTGCTGGTGAGGTGGTAGTAAAATGGCAGAGATGACATAATTGTACAGCTTATTTTTACTCCACTGTCAATACCCCAAACCGATTTCTCTATACAAATCATGTTAGTAGAATCACAATACTGAATAATATCTTAGATATGTATTAAATTGTTTGCATTCGTTAAGCCTAAGCAAATGTGTGTCTAGTTGACTTTCGAAGTTGGCTAGATATTTGTCTTTGTATTAAATAAATGTAAAACTTTCAGAGAGAGAATATAATCTGGGTCAATATGATCATCATCATTGAATAAACCTCATCATCAACATTTCAATTAAGAAATAAAGCACATTTCATTAGCTGTTTAATCTGCTCCTCATTTTAATGTGAATTAGTTAATTCATAAATAAATAGGAGCAATGAATAATGGCTATGTTTACTTTCAGATGAAGTAATTTTTATCAACTGTGAGAGTACACGCTGTCAGACAGCTAGTCCTATCAATTATTGGTCATTGGTATATTTCTCTTAACCATAATCAAATTAGTTTGTTTCAATATACATTATTCATAATGGTAATTTAATATACATTAATAATGTGTCTCCATCATTGCTTTGAGCACACTAAACATGTGCTCTTATTCTTGAAGATACAATATTCATATTAGCTGATATGTCTTACCAACACATGGCTACTAGTTTAAACAGGTAATTGTGTGGTGTCTCTGGATATTAGAAAATGATAAATGTTTCAATTACCATTTATTCAGAGATTCTTGATAATGAGATGTGTATAGTAAACACTGATAGGAACGGTGCTAATGTACTAATTCGCACTCAGAATGGTGAGAGGGAGAGCTTGCTACCCCTCAGAGTCTGGTTTCGTCTAGGTCGTCTCTTAAGGAACTGTTCAAAGCCAGGTCACTGAGGTGGGCACAGATTGAAGACCAAAACATCTCATCACAAGAACAGCTTGTTCCCCAGCGGTGAGTCTAAGGAATATGCCCTCTAGCTCTAGACTGCCATAGTCCCCACACATTTCACACTCTGGTCACTAGCGGCTCTGACAGACATTTGTTGGACATCCAGAACTATAACTGGACATTGCTCTGTTTGCACGACTACATATCTGAAACAGCAGGTTTTACACAGCTCTCGGTCTTTATATGTTTTACACAGCCCTGGGCCTTTATTAGTTTTACAGCTCTGGGTCTTTATTTGTTTCACACAGCTCTGGGTCTTTAAATGTTTCACACAAATGGGTCTTTTTATTAGTTCCACACAGCTCTGGGTCTTTATTAGATTCACACAGCCCTGGTCTTTATTATTTTACAGCTTTTCACAGTTTTACTACAGCTCTGGGTCTTTATTGTTTTACAGCTCTGGGTCTTTATTAGTTTTACACAGCTCTGGGTCTTTATTTGTTTCATTACAGCTCTGGGTCTTTATTTGTTTTACACAGCTCTGGTCTTTATTTGTTTTACACAGCCCTGGGTCTTTATTTATTACAGCCCTGGGTCTTATTTGTTTTACAGCTCTGGTCTTTATTTGTTTACACAGCCCTGGTCTTTATTTGTTTTACACAGCCCTGGGTCTTTATTTTACACAGCTCTGGGTCTTTATTTGTTTTACACAGCTCTGGTCTTTATTTGTTTTACACAGCCCTGGGTCTTTATTTGTTTGGCATAGCTTTGGGTCTTTATTTGTTTCACAGCTCTGGGTCTTTATTTGTTTTACACAGCTCCTGGGTCTTTATTTGTCGCCACAGCTCTGGGTCTTTATTAGTTTCACAGCCCTGGGTCTTTATTTGTTTTACACAGCTCTGGGTCTTTATTAGTTTCACACAGCTCTGGGTCTTTATTAGTTTCACAGCTCTGGGTCTTTAGCTTAGATTCCACACAGCCCTGGGTCTTTATTTGTTTCACACAGCTCTGGGTCTTTATTTGTTTCACAGCTCTGGCCTTATTTGTTTCACACAGCTCTCGTCTTTATATGTTTTAAGGCCAGCTCTGGGTCTTTATTAGTTTTACACAGCTCTGGGTCTTTATTTGTTTCCACACAGCTCTGGTTGGGAGTTTTGCCCATCCCCGATGCAATAGAGCATTAATGCTTACCATAACAGGGACCACACATTGACCAGTATTTTCACATGTATTAGTATTTCCATATAATGTTATTCGAACATAAGAAGTGGTTTTGCCAATATGTAATATATTCAGAATATGTACCTCTGTCATATGCCAATAGTGTGGTCATATTCAGAATATGTACCCTGGTCATATGGCAATAGTGTGGTCACCCAGAACATATACCCTGGTCATATGCCAATAGTGTGGTCATATTCAGAATATGTACCCTGGTCATATGCTAATAGTGTGGTCATATTCAGAATATGTACCCTGGTCATATGCCAATAGTGTGGTCATATTCAGAAAATGTACCCCTGTCATATGCCAATAGTGTGGTCATATTCAGCATATGTACCCTGGTCATATGCCAATAGTGTGGTCATATTCAGAATATGTACCCTGGTCATATACAATAGTGTGGTCATATTCAGAATATGTACCCTGGTCATGCCAATAGTGTGGTCATATTCAGAATATGTACCTTGGTCATATGCCAATAGTGTGGTCATATTCAGAATATGTACCCTGGTCATATGCCAATAGTGTGGTCATATTTAGAATATGTACCCTGGTCATATGCCAATAGTGTGGTCATATCTAGAAGATGTAATTCCTGGGTCATATGCCAATAGTGTGGTCATATTCAGAATATGTACCCTGGTCATATGCCAATAGTGTGGTCATATTCAGAATATGTACCCTGGTCATATGCCAATAGTGTGGTCATATTCAGAATATGTACCTTGTCATATGCCAATAGTGTGGTCATATTCCAGAATATGTACCCTGATCATATGCCAATAGTGGCCATATTCAGAATATGTTCCTGGTCATATGCCAATAGTGTGGTCAGTATTCAGAATATGTACCCTGGTCATATGCCAATAGTGTGGTCATATTCAGAATATGTACCCTGGTCATATGCCAATAGTGTGGTCATATTCAGAATATGTACTCCTGGTCATATGCCAATAGTGTGGTCATATTCAGAATATGTACCTGGCTATATGCCAATAGTGTGGTCATATTCAGAATATGTACCTTGGTCATATGCCAATAGTGTGGTCATATTCCAGAATATGTACCCTGATCATATGCCAATAGTGTGGTCATATCTGTATCTGAGGACTCCTATTATATAATAGTGTGGTTATATTTAATGGAAACACATTTGTTATGGCCTTACACACATTGCATATGCTGAAAATGCATCCTGAAATATGACCACACTATTGGCATATGACCAGGGTACATATTCTGAATATGACCACACTATTGGCATATGACCAGGGTACATATTCTGAATATGACCACACTATTGGCATATGACCAGGGTACATATTCTGAATATGACCACACTATTGGCATATGACCAGGGTATGATTCTGAATATGACCACACTATTGGCATATGACCAGGGTACATATTCTGAATATGACCACACTATTGGCATATGACCAGGGTACATATTCTGAATATGACCACACTATTGGCATATGACCAGGGTACATATTCTGAATATGACCACACTATTGGCATATGACCAGGGTACATATTCTGAATATGACCACACTATTGGCATATGACCAGGGTACATATTCTGAATATGACCACACTATTGGCATATGACCAGGGTACATATTCTGTACATATTCTGAATATGACCACACTATTGGCATATGACCAGGGTACATATTCTGAATATGACCACATATTGGCATATGACCAGGGTACATATTCTGAATATGACCACACTATTGGCATATGACCAGGGTACATATTCTGAATATGACCACACTATTGGCATATGACCACACTATTGGGTACATATTCTGAATATGACCACACTATTGGCATATGACCAGGGTACATATTCTGAATATGACCACACTATTGGCATATGACCAGGGTACATATTCTAAATATGACCACACTATTGGCATATGACCAGGGTACATATTCTGAATATGACCACACTATTGGCATATGACCAAGGTACATATTCTGAATATGACCACACTATTGGCATATGACCAGGGTACATATTCTGACCAGGGTACATATTCTGAATATGACCACACTATTGGCATATGACCAGGGTACATATTCTGAATATGACCACACTATTGGCATATGACCAGGGTACATATGCTGAATATGACCACACTATTGGCATATGACCAGGGTACATTTTCTGAATATGACCACACTATTGGCATATGACCAGGGTACATATTCTGAATATGACCACACTATTAGCATATGACCAGGGTACATATTCTGAATATGACCACACTATTGGCATATGACCAGGGTATATGTTCTGAATTTGACCACACTATTGCCATATGACCAGGGTACATATTCTGAATATGACCACACTATTGGCATATGACCAGGGTACATATTCTGAATATGACCACACTATTGGCAAACCACTTCTTATGTTCGAGAATAACATTATATGGAAATACTAATACATGTGAAAATACTGGTCAATGTGTGGTCCCTGTTATGGTAGCATTAATGCTCTATTGCATCGGGGGATGGGCCAAAACTCCCAACCAGAGCTGTGTGAAACAAATAAAGACCCAGAGCTGTGTAAAACTAATAAAGACCCAGAGCTGTGTAAAACATATAAAGACCGAGAGCTGTGTGAAACAAATAAAGACCCAGAGCTGTGTGAAACAAATAAAGACCCAGAGCTGTGTGAAACAAATAAAGACCCAGGGCTGTGTGAATCTAATAAAGACCCAGAGCTGTGAAACTAATAAAGACCCAGAGCTGTGTGAAACTAATAAAGACCCAGAGCTGTGTAAAACAAATAAAGACCCAGGGCTGTGAAACTAATAAAGACCCAGAGCTGTGTGAAACAAATAAAGACCCAGGGCTGTGTAAAACAAATAAAGACCCAGAGCTGTGTGAAACAAATAAAGACCCAGAGCTGTGTAAAACAAATAAAGACCCAGGGCTGTGTAAAACAAATAAAGACCCAGAGCTGTGTAAAACAAATAAAGACCCAGAGCTGTGTAAAAACAAATAAAGACCCAGGGCTGTGTAAAACAAATAAAGACCCAGGGCTGTGTAAAACAAATAAAGACCCAGAGCTGTGTAAAACAAATAAAGACCCAGGGCTGTGTAAAACAAATAAAGACCCAGGGCTGTGACCCAGAGCTGTAAAAACAAATAAAGACCCAGAGCTGTGTAAAAAATAAAGACCCAAATAAAGACCCAGAGCTGTGTGACCCAGAGCTGTAAAAACTAAAGACCCAGGGCTGTGTAAAACTAATAAAGAGCTGTGTAAAACTAATAAAGACCCAGAAACATTTAAAGCTGTGTAAACAAATAAAGACCCAGAGCTGTGTAAAACTAAAGACTACACTGAAGACCCAGGGCTGTGTAAAACTAATAAAGACCCAGGGGCTGTGTGAATGTGACACTAATAAAGACCCAGAGCTAATAAAGACCCAGAGCTGTGTGGGAAACTAATAAAGACCCAGAGCTGTGTGAAACATTTAAAGACCAGAGCTGTGTGAAAATTCAAATAAAGACCCAGAGCTGTGTAAAACTAATAAAGACCCTAGGGCTGTTTTATAAAACATGGTAAAAAGAGACATATAAAGACCAGAGATGAGATACTGTGTAAAACCTGCTGTTCCAGATATGTAGTCGTGCAAACAGAGCAATGTCCAGTTATAGTTCTGGATGTCCACAAATGTCTACCGTCTCAGAGCCGCTAGTGACCAGAGTGTGAAATGTGTGGGGGACTATGGCAGTCTAGAGCTAGAGGCATATTCCTTAGACTCACCGCTGAGGGGAACAAGCTGTTCTTGTGATGAGATGTTTTGGTCTTCAATCTGTGCTGCCCACCTCAGTGACCTGGCTTTGAACAGTTCCTTAAGAGACGACCTAGACAGAAACCAGACTCTGAGGGGTAGCAAGCTCTCCTCTCACCATTCTGAGTGCGAATTAGTACATTACTTTTCGTTCCTATCAGTGTTTACTATACACATCTCATTATCAGAATCTCTGAATAAATGGTAGTGGAGAAACATTTATCATTTCTAATATCAGAGACACCACACAATTGTACCTGTTTAAACTAGTGACCATGTGTTGGTGGACATATTTGTATGAATATTGTGTCTCCAAGAATAAGAGCACATGTTTAGTGTGCTCAAAGCAGTGATGGGAGACACATTATTAATGTATATTAAATTACCATTATGAATAATGTATATTGAAACAAACTAATTTGATTATGGTTAAGAGAAATATACCAATGACCAATAATTGATAGGACTAGCTGTCTGACAGCGTGTACTCTCACAGTTGATAAAGTACTTCATCTGAAAGTAAAAAACATAGCCATTATTCATTATCACCCTTTATTTATGAATTCTAAAGCAATTCACATTAAAATGAGGAGCAGATTAAACAGCTAATGAAATGTGCTTTATTTCTTAATTGAAATGTTGATGATGAGGTTTATCCAATGATGATGATCCATATTGACCAGATTATATTCTCTCCTGCAGTTTTACATTTATTTAATACAAAGACATAAATATCTAGCCAACAAGAAAGTCAACTAGACACACATTTGCTTAGGCTTAACGAATGCAAACAATTTAATACATGTCTAAGATATTATTCAGTATTGTGATTCTACTAACATGATTTGTATAGAGAAATCGGTTTAGGTATTGACAGTGGAGTAAAATAAGCTGTACAATATGTCATCTCTGCCATTTTACTACCACCTCACCAACACCACCTCACCAACACCACCTCACCAACACCACCTCACCAACATCACCTCACCAACACTACCTCACCAACACTCACCTCACCAACACTACCTCACCAACACTACCTCACCAACACCACCTCACCAACACCACCTCACCAACACCACCTCACCAACACCACCTCACCAACACCACCACCAACACTACCTCACCAACACTACCTCACCAACACCACCTCACCAACACCACCTCACCAACACCACCTCACCAACACCACCTCACCAACACTACCTCACCAACACCACCTCACCAACACCACCTCACCAACACCACCTCCAACACCACCTCACACCCACCTCACCAACACCACCTCACCAACACCACCCCAACACCACCTCACCAACACTACCTCACCACACCACCTCACCAACACCACCTCACCAACACTACCTCACCAACACCACCTCACCAACACCACCTCACCAACACCACCTCACCAACACTACCTCACCAACACCACCTCACCAACACCACCTCACCAACACTACCTCACCAACACCACCTCACCAACACCACCTCACCAACACCACCTCACCAACACCACCTCACCAACACCACCTCACCAACACCACCTCACCAACACCACCTCACCAACACCACCTCACCAACACTACCTCACCAACACTACCTCACCAACACCACCTCACCAACACCACCTCACCAACACCACCTCACCAACACCACCTCACCAACACCACCTCACCAACACCACGCCACCAACACTACCTCACCAACACTACCTCACCTACACTACCTCACCAACACCACCTCACCAACACTACCTCACCAACACTACCTCACCAACACCACCTCACCAACACTACCTCACCAACACCACCTCACCAACACCACCTCACCAACACCACCTCACCAACACTACCTCACCAACACTACCTCACCAACACCACCTCACCAACACCACCTCACCAACACCACCTCACCAACACCACCTCACCAACACCACCTCACCAACACCACCTCACCAACACTACCTCACCAACACCACCCCACCAACACCACCCACCAACACCACCTCACCAACACCACCTCACCAACACTACCTCACCAACACCACCCCACCAACACCACCTCACCAACACTACCTCACCAACACCACCCTACCAACACCACCTCACCAACACTACCTCACCAACACTACCTCACCAACACTACCTCACCAACACCACCTCACCAACACCACCCCACCAACACCACCTCACCAAAACTACCTCACCAACACCACCTCACCAACACTACCTCACCAACACCACCCCACCAACACCACCTCACCAACACTACCTCACCAACACCACCTCACCAACACCACCTCACCAACACCACCTCACCAACACCACCTCACCAACACCACCTCACCAACACTACCTCACCAACACCACCTCACCAACACCACCTCACCAACACTACCTCCACCAACACCACCCCACCAACACCACCCCACCAACACCACCTCACCAACACCACCTCCACCAACACCACCTCACCAACACCACCTCACCAACACCACCTCACCAACACTACCTCACCAACACCACCCTACCAACACCACCTCACCAACACTACCTCACCAACACTACCTCACCAACACTACCTCACCAACACCACCTCACCAACACCACCCCACCAACACCACCTCACCAAAACTACCTCACCAACACCACCTCACCAACACTACCTCACCAACACCACCTCACCAACACCACCTCACCAACACTACCTCACCAACACTACCTCACCAACACCACCTCACCAACACTACCTCACCAACACTACCTCACCAACACCACCCCACCAACACTACCTCACCAACACCACCTCACCAACACCACCTCACCAACTCACCTCACCAACACCACCCCACCAACACTACCTCACCAACACTACCTCCACCAACACCACCTCACCAACACCACCTCACCAACACCACCCCACCAACACCACCTCACCAACACTACCACACCAACACCACCTCACCAACACCACCCCACCAACACTACCTCACCAACACTACCTCACCAACACCACCTCACCAACACCAGCTCACCAACACCACCTCACCAACACCACCCCACCAACACCACCGATGATCCTTTGGCCTTCTTATAGTCTGCAATTACAAGCGACGTGTACGTGACTGAGAAGTGAGAATGTAACACCATCTCAATGTTTAATGAGCAATTATTTTCGCCTAATGCCCACACTGTGTCTCAGCTGTCAACAATCTGTCAGACTTTAAATGTGAGTCTGCTTTCAATTGCCCTCGATGTGGAGTCATGAATTATGTTATCTATATCTGGTAACCTTAGAAACCAGTGTAATCTATGTTTGTTTTATCTATTTCATCTTCATACTATCCCTGTCTTGCTAATTGCATTTATTGTTAAACCTAACATGTGCAACTCATATACATTAATTGGTGATGAACAGATGACTTTAGTATGCAGGTTATCAAGGCTTACAGTATAATAGAGAACTGGAACAAGCTGACTGTCTGTTTAATAGCATAACATTGGACTTTATGCAGGTTATCAAGGCTTACAGTATAATAGAGAACTGGAACAAGCTGACTGTCTGCTTAATAGCATAACATTGGACTTTATGCAGGTTATCAAGGCAACAAGTTAACATTGACTTTATGCAGGTTATCAAGGCTTACAGTATAATAGAGAACTGGAACAAGCTGACTGTCTGTTTAATAGCATAACATTGGACTTTATGCAGGTTATCAAGGCTTACAGTATAATAGAGAACTGGAACAAGCTGACTGTCTGTTTAATAGCATAACATTGGACTTTATGCAGGTTATCAAGGCTTACAGTATAATAGAGAACTGGAACAAGCTGACTGTCTGTTTAATAGCATAACATTGGACTTTATGCAGGTTATCAAGGCTTACAGTATAATAGAGAACTGGAACAAGCTGACTGTCTGTTTAATAGCATAACATTGGACTTTATGCAGGTTATCAAGGCTTACAGTATAATAGAGAACTGGAACAAGCTGACTGTCTGTTTAATAGCATAACATTGGACTTTATGCAGGTTATCAAGGCTTACAGTATAATAGAGAACTGGAACAAGCTGACTGTCTGTTTAATAGCATAACATTGGACTTTATGCAGGTTATCAAGGCTTACAGTATAATAGAGAACTGGAACAAGCTGACTGTCTGTTTAATAGCATAACATTGGACTTTATGCAGGTTATCAAGGCTTACAGTATAATAGAGAACTGGAACAAGCTGACTGTCTGTTTAATAGCATAACATTGGACTTTATGCAGGTTATCAAGGCTTACAGTATAATAGAGAACTGGAACAAGCTGACTGTCTGTTTAATAGCATAACATTGGACTTTATGCAGGTTATCAAGGCTTACAGTATAATAGAGAACTGGAACAAGCTGACTGTCTGTTTAATAGCATAACATTGGACTTTATGCAGGTTATCAAGGCTTACAGTATAATAGAGAACTGGAACAAGCTGACTGTCTGTTTAATAGCATAACATTGGACTTTGCAGGTTATCAAGGCTTACAGGTTACTGTCTGTTTTAAGCATAACATTGGACTTTATGCAGGTTATCTTACAGTATAATAGAGAACTGGAACAAGCTGACTGTCTGTTTAATAGCATAACATTGGACTTTAGCATAACATTGGACTTTATAGCATAACATTGGACTTTATGCAGGTTATCAAGGCTTACACAGTATAATAGAGAACTGGAACAAGCTGACTGTCTGTTTAATAGCATAACATTGGACTTTATGCAGGTTATCAAGGCTTACAGTATAATAGAGAACTGGAACAAGCTGACTGTCTGTTTAATAGCATAACATTGGACTTTATGCAGGTTATCAAGGCTTACAGTATAAATAGAGAACTGGAACACAAGCTGTTTAATAGCATTTATGCAGGTTATCAAGGTATAATAGAGAACTGGAACAAGCTGACTGTCTGTTTAATAGCAGGTTATCAAGGCTTACAGTATAATAGAGAACTGGAACAAGCTGACTGTCTGTTTAATAGCATAACATTGGACTTTATGCAGGTTATCAAGGCTTACAGTATAATAGAGAACTGGAACAAGCTGACTGTCTGTTTAATAGCATAACATTGGACTTTATGCAGGTTATCAAGGCTTACAGTATAATAGAGAACTGGAACAAGCTGACTGTCTGTTTAATAGCATAACATTGGACTTTATGCAGGTTATCAAGGCTTACAGTATAATAGAGAACTGGAACAAGCTGACTGTCTGTTTAATAGCATAACATTGGACTTTATGCAGGTTATCAAGGCTTACAGTATAATAGAGAACTGGAACAAGCTGACTGTCTGTTTAATAGCATAACATTGGACTTTATGCAGGTTATCAAGGCTTACAGTATAATAGAGAACTGGAACAAGCTGACTGTCTGTTTAATAGCATAACATTGGACTTTATGCAGGTTATCAAGGCTTACAGTATAATAGAGAACTGGAACAAGCTGACTGTCTGTTTAATAGCATAACATTGGACTTTATGCAGGTTATCAAGGCTTACAGTATAATAGAGAACTGGAACAAGCTGACTGTCTGTTTAATAGCATAACATTGGACTTTATGCAGGTTATCAAGGCTTACAGTATAATAGAGAACTGGAACAAGCTGACTGTCTGTTTAATAGCATAACATTGGACTTTATGCAGGTTATCAAGGCTTACAGTATAATAGAGAACTGGAACAAGCTGACTGTCTGTTTAATAGCATAACATTGGACTTTATGCAGGTTATCAAGGCTTACAGTATAATAGAGAACTGAACAAGCTGACTGAATAGCATAACATTGGACTTTATGCAGGTTATCAAGGCTTACAGTATAATAGAGAACTGGAACAAGCTGACTGTAATAGCATAACATTGGACTTTATGCAGGTTATCAAGGCTTACAGTATAATAGAGAACTGGAACAAGCTGACTGTCTGTTTAATAGCATAACATTGGACTTTATGCAGGTTATCAAGGCTTACAGTATAATAGAGAACTGGAACAAGCTGACTGTCTGTTTAATAGCATAACATTGGACTTTATGCAGGTTATCAAGGCTTACAGTATAATAGAGAACTGGAACAAGCTGACTGTCTGTTTAATAGCATAACATTGGACTTTATGCAGGTTATCAAGGCTTACAGTATAATACTGTAAGCAGTCTTGAGTTCTCTAATACTGTGTCTTGCCTCTATTATACTGTAAGCCTTGATAACCTTGTTCCAGTTCTCTATTATACTGTAAGCCTTGATAACCTGCATAAAGTCCAATGTTATGCTATTAAACAGACAGTCAGCTTGTTCCAGTTCTCTATTATACCTTGTAACCTGCATAAAGTCTTGATAACTTGTTCCAGTTCTCTATTATACTGTAAGCCTTGATAAAGTCCAATGTTATGCTATTAAACAGACAGTCAGCATTATACTGTAAGATAACCTTAAAGTCCAATGTTAACTATTAAACTGACAGTCAGCTTGTTCCAGTTCTCTATTATACTGTAAGCCAATGTTATGCTATTAAACAGACAGTCAGCTTGTTCCAGTTCTCTATTATACTGTAAGCCTTGATAACCTGCATAAAGTCCAATGTTATGCTATTAAACAGACAGTCAGCTTGTTCCAGTTCTCTATTATACTGTAAGCCTTGATAACCTGCATAAAGTCCAATGTTATGCTATTAAACAGACAGTCAGCTTGTTCCAGTTCTCTATTATACTGTAAGCCTTGATAACCTGCATAAGTCCATACTGTAAGCCTTATGCTCAGACAGTCAGCTTGTTCCAGTTCTCTATTATACTGTAAGCCTTGATAACCTGCATAAAGTCCAATGTTATGCTATTAAACAGACAGTCAGCTTGTTCCAGTTCTCTATTATACTGTAAGCCTTGATAACCTGCATAAAGTCCAATGTTATGCTATTAAACAGACAGTCAGCTTGTTCCAGTTCTCTATTATACTGTAAGCCTTGATAACCTGCATACTAAAGTCATCTGTTCATCACCAATTAATGTATATGAGTTGCACATGTTAGGTTTAACAATAAATGCAATTAGCAAGACAGGGATAGTATGAAGATGAAATAGATAAAACAAACATAGATTACACTGGTTTCTAAGGTTACCAGATATAGATAACATAATTCATGACTCCACATCGAGGGCAATTGAAAGCAGACTCACATTTAAAGTCTGACAGATTGTTGACAGCTGAGACACAGTGTGGGCATTAGGCGAAAATAATTGCTCATTAAACATTGAGATGGTGTTACATTCTCACTTCTCAGTCACGTACACGTCGCTTGTAATTGCAGACTATAAGAAGGCCAAAGGATCATCGGTGGTGTTGGTGGGGTGGTGTTGGTGAGGTGGTGTTGGTGAGCTGGTGTTGGTGAGGTGGTGTTGGTGAGGTGTGTTGGTGAGGTAGTGTTGGTGGGGTGGTGTTGGTGAGGTGTGTTGGTGAGGGTGAGGTGGTGTTGGTGGGGTGTGAGGTGGTGTGGTGAGGTGGTGTTGGTGAGGTAGTGTTGGTGAGGTGGTGTTGGTGGGGTGGTGTTGGTGAGGTAGTGGTGAGGTGGTGGGTGAGGTGGTGTTGGTGGGGTGTGTTGGTGGGGTGGTGTTGGTGAGGTGGTGTTGGTGAGGTAGTGTTGGTGAGGTAGTGTTGGTGAGGTAGTGTTGGTGAGGTGTGTTGGTGAGGTGGTGTTGGTGAGGTGGTGTTGGTGAGGTGGTGTTGGTGTAGTTTTGGTGAGGTGGTGTTGGTGGGGTGGTGTTGGTGAGGTGGTGTTGGTGAGGTAGTGTTGGTGAGGTAGTGTTGGTGAGGTAGTGTTGGTGAGGTGGTGTTGGTAGGTGGTGTTGGTGAGGTAGTGTTGGTGAGGTGGTGTTGGTGAGGTGGTGTTGGTGAGGTGGTGTTGGTGAGGTGGTGTTGGTGAGGTGGTGTTGGTGGGGTGGTGTTGGTGGGGTGGTGTTGGTGAGGTAGTGTTGGTGAGGTGGTGTTGGGTGAGGTGGTGTTGGTGAGGTGGTGTTGGTGAGGTGGTGTTGGTGAGGTGGTGTTGGTGAGGTGGTGTTGGTGAGGTGGTGTTGGTGAGGTGGTGTTGGTGAGGTGTGTTGGTGAGGGTGGTGTTGGTGAGGTGGTGTTGGTGGGTAGTGTTGGTGAGGTGGTGTTGGTGAGGGTTTGGTGTTGGTGTTGGGTGGTGTTGGTGAGGTGGTGTTGGTGAGGTAGTGGGTGAGGTGGTGTTGGTGAGGTAGTGTTGGTGAGGTGGTGTTGGTAGGGTGGTGTTGGTGAGGTAGTGTTGGTGAGGTGGTGTTGGTGGGGTGGTGTTGGTGAGGTGGTGTTGGTGAGGTGGTGTTGGTGAGGTGGTGTTGGTGAGGTGGTGTTGGTGGGGTGGTGTTGGTGAGGTAGTGTTGGTGAGGTGGTGTTGGTGAGGTGGTGTTGGTGAGGTGGTGTTGGTGAGGTGGTGTTGGTGAGGTGGTGTTGGTGAGGTGGTGTTGGTGAGGTAGTGTTGGTGAGGTAGTGTTGGTGGGGTGGTGTTGGTGAGGTGGTGTTGGTGAGGTGGTGTTGGTGAGGTAGTGTTGGTGAGGTGGTGTTGGTGAGGTGGTGTTGGTGAGTGTTGGTGAGGTAGTGTTGGTGAGGTGGTGTTGGTGAGGTAGTGTAGGTGAGGTAGTGTTGGTGAGGTAGTGTTGGTGGCGTGGTGTTGGTGAGGTGGTGTTGGTGAGGTGGTGTTGGTGAGGTGGTGTTGGTGAGGTGGTGTTGGTGAGGTGGTGTTGGTGAGGTAGTGTTGGTGAGGTGGAGGTGTGTGGTGAGGTGGTGTTGGTGAGGTGGTGTTGGTGAGGTGGTGTTGGTGAGGTGGTGTTGGTGAGGTGGTGTTGGTGAGGTGGTGTTGGTGAGGTGGTGTTGGTGAGGTGGTGTTGGTGAGGTAGTGTTGGTGAGGTGGTGTTGGTGAGGTGGTGTTGGTGAGGTAGTGTTTGGTGAGGTGGTGTTGGTGAGGTGGTGTTGGTGAGGTGGTGTTGGTGAGGTGTGTTGGTGAGGTGGTGTTGGTGAGGTGGTGTTGGTGAGGTAGTGTTGGTGAGGTGGTGTTGGTGAGGTGGTGTTGGTGAGGTGGTGTTGGTGAGGTGGTGTTGGTGAGGTGGTGTTGGTGAGGTGGTGTTGGTGAGGTGGTGTTGGTGAGGTGGTGTTGGTGAGGTAGTGTTGGTGAGGTGGTGTTGGTGAGGTGGTGTTGGTGAGGTGGTGTTGGTGAGGTGGTGTTGGTGAGGTAGTGTTGGTGAGGTAGTGTTGGTGAGGTGGTGTTGGTGAGGTGGTGTTGGTGAGGTGGTGTTGGTGAGGTGGTGTTGGTGAGGTGGTGTTGGTGAGGTAGTGTTGGTGAGGTAGTGTTGGTGAGGTGAGTGTTGGTGAGGTAGTGTTGGTGAGGTGATGTTGGTGAGGTGGTGTTGGTGAGGTGGTGTTGGTGAGGTGGTGTTGGTGAGGTGGTAGTAAAATGGCAGAGATGACATATTGTACAGCTTATTTTTTACTCCACTGTCAATACCTAAACCGATTTCTCTATACAAATCATGTTAGTAGAATCACAATACTGAATAATATCTTAGACATGTATTAAATTGTTTGCATTCGTTAAGCCTAAGCAAATGTGTGTCTAGTTGACTTTCTTGTTGGCTAGATATTTATGTCTTTGTATTAAATAAATGTAAAACTGCAGGAGAGAATATAATCTGGTCAATATGGATCATCATCATTGGATAAACCTCATCATCAACATTTCAATTAAGAAATAAAGCACATTTCATTAGCTGTTTAATCTGCTCCTCATTTTAATGTGAATTGCTTTAGAATTCATAAATAAAGGGTGATAATGAATAATGGCTATGTTTTTTACTTTCAGATGAAGTACTTTATCAACTGTGAGAGTACACGCTGTCAGACAGCTAGTCCTATCAATTATTGGTCATTGGTATATTTCTCTTAACCATAATCAAATTAGTTTGTTTCAATATACATTATTCATAATGGTAATTTAATATACATTAATAATGTGTCTCCCATCACTGCTTTGAGCACACTAAACATGTGCTCTTATTCTTGGAGACACAATATTCATACAAATATGTCCACCAACACATGGTCACTAGTTTAAACAGGTACAATTGTGTGGTGTCTCTGATATTAGAAATGATAAATGTTTCTCCACTACCATTTATTCAGAGATTCTGATAATGAGATGTGTATAGTAAACACTGATAGGAACGAAAAGTAATGTACTAATTCGCACTCAGAATGGTGAGAGGAGAGCTTGCTACCCCTCAGAGTCTGGTTTCTGTCTAGGTCGTCTCTTAAGGAACTGTTCAAAGCCAGGTCACTGAGGTGGGCAGCACAGATTGAAGACCAAAACATCTCATCACAAGAACAGCTTGTTCCCCTCAGCGGTGAGTCTAAGGAATATGCCTCTAGCTCTAGACTGCCATAGTCCCCAGAACACATTTCACACTCTGGTCACTAGCGGCTCTGAGACGTGAATCATGTAGACATTTGTGGACATCCAGAACTATAACTGGACATTGCTCTGTTTGCACGACTACATATCTGGAACAGCAGGTTTTACACAGCTCTCGGTCTTTATTTGTTTTACACAGCCCTGGGTCTTTATTAGTTTTACACAGCTCTGGGTCTTTATTTGTTTCACACAGCTCTGGGTCTTTAAATGTTTCACACAGCTCTGGGTCTTTATTAGTTCCACACAGCTCTGGGTCTTTATTAGATTCACACAGCCCTGGGTCTTTATTAGTTTTACACAGCCCTGGGTCTTCATTAGTTTTACACAGCTCTGGGTCTTTATTTGTTTTACACAGCTCTGGGTCTTTATTAGTTTTACACAGCTCTGGGTCTTTATTTGTTTCACACAGCTCTGGGTCTTTATTTGTTTTACACAGCTCTGGGTCTTTATTTGTTTTACACAGCCCTGGGTCTTTATTTGTTTTACACAGCCCTGGGTCTTTATTTGTTTTACACAGCTCTGGGTCTTTATTTGTTTTACACAGCCCTGGGTCTTTATTTGTTTTACACAGCCCTGGGTCTTTATTTGTTTTACACAGCTCTGGGTCTTTATTTGTTTTACACAGCTCTGGGTCTTTATTTGTTTTACACAGCCCTGGGTCTTTATTTGTTTTACACAGCTCTGGGTCTTTATTTGTTTCACACAGCTCTGGGTCTTTATTTGTTTTACACAGCCCTGGGTCTTTATTTGTTTCACACAGCTCTGGGTCTTTATTAGTTTCACAGCCCTGGGTCTTTATTTGTTTTACACAGCTCTGGGTCTTTATTAGTTTCACACAGCTCTGGGTCTTTATTAGTTTCACAGCTCTGGGTCTTTATTAGATTCACACAGCCCTGGGTCTTTATTTGTTTCACACAGCTCTGGGTCTTTATTTGTTTCACACAGCTCTGGGTCTTTATTTGTTTCACACAGCTCTCGGTCTTTATATGTTTTACACAGCTCTGGGTCTTTATTAGTTTTACACAGCTCTGGGTCTTTATTTGTTTCACACAGCTCTGGTTGGGAGTTTTGGCCCATCCCCCGATGCAATAGAGCATTAATGCTACCATAACAGGGACCACACATTGACCAGTATTTTCACATGTATTAGTATTTCCATATAATGTTATTCTCGAACATAAGAAGTGGTTTGCCAATAGTGTGGTCATATTCAGAATATGTACCCTGGTCATATGCCAATAGTGTGGTCATATTCAGAATATGTACCCTGGTCATATGGCAATAGTGTGGTCAAATTCAGAACATATACCCTGGTCATATGCCAATAGTGTGGTCATATTCAGAATATGTACCCTGGTCATATGCTAATAGTGTGGTCATATTCAGAATATGTACCCTGGTCATATGCCAATAGTGTGGTCATATTCAGAAAATGTACCCTGGTCATATGCCAATAGTGTGGTCATATTCAGCATATGTACCCTGGTCATATGCCAATAGTGTGGTCATATTCAGAATATGTACCCTGGTCATATGCCAATAGTGTGGTCATATTCAGAATATGTACCCTGGTCATATGCCAATAGTGTGGTCATATTCAGAATATGTACCCTGGTCATATGCCAATAGTGTGGTCATATTCAGAATATGTACCCTGGTCATATGCCAATAGTGAATATGTACCCTGGTCATATTTGTGGTCAGAATATGTACCCTGGTCATATGCCAATAGTGTGGTCATATTCAGAATATGTACCCTGGTCATATGCCAATAGTGTGGTCATATTCAGAATATGTACCCTGGTCATATGCCAATAGTGTGGTCATATTCAGAATATGTACCCTGGTCATATGCCAATAGTGTGGTCATATTCAGAATATGTACCCTGGTCATATGCCAATAGTGTGGTCATATTCAGAATATGTACCCTGGTCATATGCCAATAGTGTGGTCATATTCAGAATATGTACCCTGGTCATATGCCAATAGTGTGGTCATATTCAGAATATGTACCCTGGTCATATGCCAATAGTGTGGTCATATTCAGAATATGTACCCTGGTCATATGCCAATAGTGTGGTCATATTCAGAATATGTACCCTGGTCATATGCCAATAGTGTGGTCATATTCAGAATATGTACCCTGGTCATATGCCAATAGTGTGGTCATATTCAGAATATGTACCCTGGTCATATGCCAATAGTGTGGTCATATTCAGAATATGTACCCTGGTCATATGCCAATAGTGTGGTCATATTCAGAATATGTACCCTGGTCATATGCCAATAGTGTGGTCATATTCAGAATATGTACCCTGGTCATATGCCAATAGTGTGGTCATATTCAGAATATGTACCCTGGTCATATGCCAATAGTACCCTGATCATATGCCAATAGTGGTCATATTCAGAATATGTACCCTGGTCATATGCCAATAGTGTGGTCATATTCAGAATATGTACCCTGGTCATATGCCAATAGTGTGGTCATATTCAGAATATGTACCCTGGTCATATGCCAATAGTGTGGTCATATTCAGAATATGTACCCTGGTCATATGCCAATAGTGTGGTCATATTCAGAATATGTACCCTGGTCATATGCCAATAGTGTGGTCATATTCAGAATATGTACCCTGGTCATATGCCAATAGTGTGGTCATATTCAGAATATGTACCCTGGTCATATGCCAATAGTGGTGTGGTCATATTCAGAATATGTACCCTGGTCATATGCCAATAGTGTGGTCATATTCAGAATATGTACCCTGGTCATATGCCAATAGTGTGGTCATATTCAGAATATGTACCCTGGTCATATGCCAATAGTGTGGTCATATTCAGAATATGTACCCTGGTCATATGCCAATAGTGTGGTCATATTCAGAATATGTACCCTGGTCATATGCCAATAGTGTGGTCATATTCAGAATATGTACCCTGGTCATATGCCAATAGTGTGGTCATATTCAGAATATGTACCTGGTCATATGCCAATAGTGTGGTCATATTCAGAATATGTACCCTGGTCATATGCCAATAGTGTGGTCATATTCAGAATATGTACCC
The DNA here is from genome assembly GCA_029465975.1 of Dallia pectoralis. Lineage (NCBI taxonomy): Eukaryota > Metazoa > Chordata > Actinopteri > Esociformes > Umbridae > Dallia > Dallia pectoralis. The sequence continues at coordinate 329,970 of CM055747.1, read as the reverse complement.
TGGTCATATGCCAATAGTGTGGTCATATTCAGAATATGTACCCTGGTCATATGCCAATAGTGTGGTCATATTCAGAATATGTACCCTGGTCATATGCCAATAGTGTGGTCATATTCAGAATATGTACCCTGGTCATATGCCAATAGTGTGGTCATATTCAGAATATGTACCCTGGTCATATGCCAATAGTGTGGTCATATTCAGAATATGTACCCTGGTCATATGCCAATAGTGTGGTCATATTCAGAATATGTACCCTGGTCATATGCCAATAGTGTGGTCATATTCAGAATATGTACCCTGGTCATATGCCAATAGTGTGGTCATATTCAGAATATGTACCCTGGTCATATGCCAATAGTGTGGTCATATTCAGAATATGTACCCTGGTCATATGCCAATAGTGTGGTCATATTCAGAATATGTACCCTGGTCATATGCCAATAGTGTGGTCATATTCAGAATATGTACCCTGGTCATATGCCAATAGTGTGGTCATATTCAGAATATGTACCCTGGTCATATGCCAATAGTGTGGTCATATTCAGAATATGTACCCTGGTCATATGCCAATAGTGTGGTCATATTCAGAATATGTACCCTGGTCATATGCCAATAGTGTGGTCATATTCAGAATATGTACCCTGGTCATATGCCAATAGTGTGGTCATATTCAGAATATGTACCCTGGTCATATGCCAATAGTGTGGTCATATTCAGAATATGTACCCTGGTCATATGCCCTGGTCATATGCCAATAGTGTGGTCATATTCAGAATATGTACCCTGGTCATATGCCAATAGTGTGGTCATATTCATATGCAGCCAATATGTGGTCATATTCAGAATATGGTCATATGCCAATAGTGTGGTCATATTCAGAATATGTACCCTGGTCATATGCCAATAGTGTGGTCATATTCAGAATATGTACCCTGGTCATATGCCAATAGTGTGGTCATATTCAGAATATGTACCCTGGTCATATGCCAATAGTGTGGTCATATTCAGAATATGTACCCTGGTCATATGCCAATAGTGTGGTCATATTCAGAATATGTACCCTGGTCATATGCCAATAGTGTGGTCATATTCAGAATATGTACCCTGGTCATATGCCAATAGTGTGGTCATATTCAGAATATGTACCCTGGTCATATGCCAATAGTGTGGTCATATTCAGAATATGTACCCTGGTCATATGCCAATCATATGCCAATAGTGTGGTCATATTCAGAATATGTACCCTGGTCATATGCCAATAGTGTGGTCATATTCAGAATATGTACCCTGGTCATATGCCAATAGTGTGGTCATATTCAGAATATGTACCCTGGTCATATGCCAATAGTGTGGTCATATTCAGAATATGTACCCTGGTCATATGCCAATAGTGTGGTCATATTCAGAATATGTACCCTGGTCATATGCCAATAGTGTGGTCATATTCAGAATATGTACCCTGGTCATATGCCAATAGTGTGGTCATATTCAGAATATGTACCCTGGTCATATGCCAATAGTGTGGTCATATTCAGAATATGTACCCTGGTCATATGCCAATAGTGTGGTCATATTCAGAATATGTACCCTGGTCATATGCCAATAGTGTGGTCATATTCAGAATATGTACCCTGGTCATATGCCAATAGTGTGGTCATATTCAGAATATGTACCCTGGTCATATGCCAATAGTGTGGTCATATTCAGAATATGTACCCTGGTCATATGCCAATAGTGTGGTCATATTCAGAATATGTACCCTGGTCATATGCCAATAGTGTGGTCATATTCAGAATATGTACCCTGGTCATATGCCAATAGTGTGGTCATATTCAGAATATGTACCTGGTCATATGCCAATAGTGTGGTCATATTCAGAATATGTACCTGGTCATATGCCAATAGTGTGGTCATATTCAGAATATGTACCCTGGTCATATGCCAATAGTGTGGTCATATTCAGAATATGTACCCTGGTCATATGCCAATAGTGTGGTCATATTCAGAATATGTACCCTGGTCATATGCCAATAGTGTGGTCATATTCAGAATATGTACCCTGGTCATATGCCAATAGTGTGGTCATATTCAGAATATGTACCCTGGTCATATGCCAATAGTGTGGTCATATTCAGAATATGTACCCTGGTCATATGCCAATAGTGTGGTACCCTGGTCATATGCCAATAGTGTGGTCATTCAGAATATGTACCCTGGTCATATGCCAATAGTGTGGTCATATTCAGAATATGTACCCTGGTCATATGCCAATAGTGTGGTCATATTCAGAATATGTACCCTGGTCATATGCCAATAGTGTGGTCATATTCAGAATATGTACCCTGGTCATATGCCAATAGTGTGGTCATATTCAGAATATGTACCCTGGTCATATGCCAATAGTGTGGTCATATTCAGAATATGTACCCTGGTCATATGCCAATAGTGTGGTCATATTCAGAATATGTACCCTGGTCATATGCCAATAGTGTGGTCATATTCAGAATATGTACCCTGGTCATATGCCAATAGTGTGGTCATATTCAGAATATGTACCCTGGTCATATGCCAATAGTGTGGTCATATTCAGAATATGTACCCTGGTCATATGCCAATAGTGTGGTCATATTCAGAATATGTACCCTGGTCATATGCCAATAGTGTGGTCATATTCAGAATATGTACCCTGGTCATATGCCAATAGTGTGGTCATATTCAGAATATGTACCCTGGTCATATGCCAATAGTGTGGTCATATTCAGAATATGTACCCTGGTCATATGCCAATAGTGTGGTCATATTCAGAATATGTACCCTGGTCATATGCCAATAGTGTGGTCATATTCAGAATATGTACCCTGGTCATATGCCAATAGTGTGGTCATATTCAGAATATGTACCCTGGTCATATGCCAATAGTGTGGTCATATTCAGAATATGTACCCTGGTCATATGCCAATAGTGTGGTCATATTCAGAATATGTACCCTGGTCATATGCCAATAGTGTGGTCATATTCAGAATATGTACCCTGGTCATATGCCAATAGTGTGGTCATATTCAGAATATGTACCCTGGTCATATGCCAATAGTGTGGTCATATTCAGAATATGTACCCTGGTCATATGCCAATAGTGTGGTCATATTCAGAATATGTACCCTGGTCATATGCCAATAGTGTGGTCATATTCAGAATATGTACCCTGGTCATATGCCAATAGTGTGGTCATATTCAGAATATGTACCCTGGTCATATGCCAATAGTGTGGTCATATTCAGAATATGTACCCTGGTCATATGCCAATAGTGTGGTCATATTCAGAATATGCACCCTGGTCATATGCCAATAGTGTGGTCACCAGAATATGTACCCTGGTCATATGCCAATAGTGTGGTCATATTCAGAATATGTACCCTGGTCATATGCCAATAGTGTGGTCATATTCAGAATATGTGTGGTCATATGCCAATAGTGTGGTCATATTCAGAATATGTACCCTGGTCATATGCCAATAGTGTGGTCATATTCAGAATATGTACCCTGGTCATATGCCAATAGTGTGGTCATATTCAGAATATGTACCCTGGTCATATGCTAATAGTGTGGTCATATTCAGAATATGTACCCTGGTCATATGCCAATAGTGTGGTCATATTCAGCATATGTACCCTGGTCATATGCCAATAGTGTGGTCATATTCAGAATATGTACCCTGGTCATATGCCAATAGTGTGGTCATATTCAGAATATGTACCCTGGTCATATGCCAATAGTGTGGTCATATTCAGAATATGTACCCTGGTCATATGCCAATAGTGTGGTCATATTCAGAATATGTACCCTGGTCATATGCCAATAGTGTGGTCATATTCAGAATATGTACCCTGGTCATATGCCAATATATGCCAATAGTGTGGTCATATTCAGAATATGTACCCTGGTCATATGCCAATAGTGTGGTCATATTCAGAATATGTACCCTGGTCATATGCCAATAGTGTGGTCATATTCAGCATATGTACCCTGGTCATATGCCAATAGTGTGGTCATATTCAGCATATGTACCCTGGTCATATGCCAATAGTGTGGTCATATTCAGAATATGTACCCTGGTCATATGCCAATAGTGTGGTCATATTTAGATGAGATACCATTGGCTGTACAATTGCATGAACCATAATAATGATCTTGCTCTGCTTATTGAATCAAATGTGCGTTTATATCTCATTTCTTTTAATCAATGCATTAAAGTGTGTATTAGTGGAGGCATTCTTCATTATGATGAGCCAATTTTACAATTCAAATGAAACCTGACATTCGTTGATGTGTACGGGCTTATCTGTGTGTGCTTGAAGAACGATCTGTGGGCTTGAACAAAGATCTCTGTGCTTGAAGAAAGATCCTGTCAGCTGTGTCATGAATCAACTCTTGCTTTCCTCCCAGGTGAGACAGCTCATGTCACTGAGACACTCATACTCAATTACCTCAGGGTCAACAAAAGGAAATTGGCTTCAACATTGATTATTTTTAATCCCGCGGGGTATATGAATAATTTATTCATCTTACAAACTAACTTACAGACTCCCCCTGTTCATCACATCAAAGTTACGGTATCTCCATTGTAGGAATGGAAATTGGAGCATATCTTGTGCTTTTTATCATTGGCGTGTGAGATACTGTCACAGTGATGTGTGCAAAAAGCAAACTGTGGCAATCTTTGACTTGACAGAATCTTTGCTTTTGATGTCAGTTCACCTCCATACACAGCTTATGATGTCAATAGACAAAGATATATCAAACACAAGTTTAAGCAAACAGTAACACGTATCAACATATTTTACATACAGACACCAACAACGAAAACTAGAAAAAATATGCCAAGAAATATGAATTGCAAACCAAATGTCCACATACGCTCGAAAGCGAGCGTCTGGTGGCCGGGTTTGCCACGGAGCCCGGCCGGGCACAGCCCGAACGAGATACGTGGCATCTCTCTCCTCTCCATCCTGTGGGCCCACCACTCACAGGAACAACCGCAGGGGTCGGGTGCGCTGTCATATGGGTGGCAGTGAAGGTGGGGGGTCTCGACGGATCAGACCCGGGCGGCAGAAGCTTGCTTTGGGGACGTGGAACGTCACCTCGCTGGGGGGGAAGGAGCCAGAACTTGTGCGTGAGGTGGAGCGATACCAGTTGGATCTGGTGGGACTTACCTCTACGCACAACCGTGGCTCTGGAACCTTACTCCTGGATAGGGGTTGGACTTTGTTCTTCTCTGGAGTTGCCCAGGGTGAGAGGCGGCGGGCTGGTGTGGGGATACTCACGAGCCCACGTCTGAGCGCGGCGGTGTTGGAGTTTACCCCGGTGGATGAGAGGGTTGCCTCCCTACGCCTAAGGGTGTTTGGGGGGAAAACTCTGACTGTTGTTTGTGCTTATGCACCAAACAGCAGTTCGGAGTATTCAGCCTTCTTGGAGACCCTGAAGGGAGTCCTATATAGGGCTCCAGTAGGGGACTCCATCATTCTGCTGGGAGACTTCAACGCACATGTGGGCATCGATGGAGACACCTGGAGAGGCGTGATTGGGAGGAACGGCCTCCCTGACCTAAACCCGAGCGGTCGTTTGTTATTGGACTTCTGTGCTAGTCATGGATTGTCTATAACAAACACCATGTTCGAACATAAGGAGGCGCATAAGTGTACATGGTACCAGAGCACCCTAGGCTGAAGGTCAATGATCGATTTTGTGATCGTATCGGCTGATCTAAGGCTGCATGTTTTGGACACTCGGGTGAAGAGAGGGGCAGAGCTGTCAACTGATCACCATCTGGTAGTGAGTTGGATCAGAGGGTGGGGAAAGACTTTGGACAGACCAGGTAAGCCCAAACGGGTAGTGCGGGTGAACTGGGAACGTCTGGAGGAGGCCCCTGTCCGAAAGATCTTCAACTCACACCTCCGGCGGAGCTTTTCAGGCATCCCTGTGGAGGTTGGGGGCATTGAACCTGAGTGGGCAATGTTCAAAGCTTCTATTGCTGAAGCTGCGGCGGTGAGCTGTGGTCTCAAGGTCCTAGGTGCCTCAAGGGGTGGTAACCCTAGAACACCGTGGTGGACCACGGTGGTCAGGGAAGCTGTCCGACTGAAGAAGGAGGTCTTTAGGGATATGCTATCCCTGGGGACTCCGGAGGCAGTTGCAGGATACCGACAGGCCCGAAGGGCTGCAGCCGCTGCCGTGTCAGAGGCAAAGCAGCGGGTGTGGGAGAAGTTTGGAGAAGCTATGGAGAAGGACTTTCGGTCGGCACCAAAAAGCTTCTGGAAAACCGTTCGGCACCTCGGAAGGGGAAAACGGGGAACCATCCAAGCTGTGTACAGTAAGGATGGGACACTGTTGACCTCAACTGATGATGTGATCGGGCGCTGGAAAGAGCATTTTGAGGAGCTCCTGAATCCGACCTACACGCCCTCTAGTACAGAGGCAGAGCTGGAGGCTGATGGAGGGTCATCGTCAGTTTCCCTGGGGGAAGTCGCTGAGGTAGTCAAACAACTCCACAGTGGCAAAGCCCCAGGGACTGATGAGATTCGTCCAGAAATGCTAAAAGCTTTGGGTGGGGAAGGGCTGTCTTGGTTGACACGCCTCTTCAACATTGCATGGAAGTCTGGGACAGTGCCAGAGGAGTGGCAGAGCGGGGTGGTGGTTCCCCTCTTCAAAAAGGGGGACCAGAGAGTGTGTGCCAATTACAGAGGTATCACACTCCTCAGCCTCCCTGGTAAAGTGTACTCCAAAGTGCTGGAAAGGAGGGTTCGGCCAATAGTCGAACCTCAGATTGAAGAGGAACAATGCGGTTTTCGTCCTGGCCGGGGAACCACGGACCAGCTCTTTACTCTCGCAAGGATCCTGGAGGGGGCCTGGGAGTATGCCCATCCAGTCTACATGTGTTTTGTGGATCTGGAGAAGGCGTATGACCGGGTACCCAGGGATCTTTTGTGGGAGGTGCTGCGGGAGTATGGGGTGAGGGGGTCTCTTCTAAGGGCCATCCAATCTCTGTACGTTTAAAGCATGAGCTGTGTCCGTGTCCTCGGCAGTAAGTCGGATTCGTTCCCGGTGGGGGTTGGCACTCACTGGATCGGTTCGCAGCCGAGTGTGAAGCGGCTGGGATGAGGGTTAGCACCTCTAAATCTGAGGCCATGACTCTCAGCAGGAAACCGGTGGAGTGCCTACTCCGGGTAGGGAATGAGTCCTTACTCCAAGTGAAGGAGTTCAAGTACCTCGGGGTCTTGTTCGCGAGTGAGGGAACAATGGAGCGGGAGATTGATCGGAGGATCGGAGCAGCGGGGGCGGTGTTGCATTCGCTTCACCGCACCGTTGTGACGAAAAGAGAGCTGAGCCGAAAGGCAAAGCTCTCGATCTACCGGTCAATCTTTGTTCCTACCCTCACCTATGGTCATGAAAGCTGGGTCATGACCGAAAGAACGAGATCGCGGGTACAAACGGCCGAAATGGGTTTTCTCAGAAAGTTGGCTGGCCTCTCCCTTAGGGATAGGGTGAGAAGCTCAGTCATCCGAGAGGAACTCGGAGTAGAGCCGCTGCTCCTTTGCGTAGAAAGGAGCCAGTTGAGGTGGTTCGGGCATCTTGTACGAATGACACCTGGGCGCCTCCCTAGAGAGGTGTTCCAGGCACGTCCAGCTGGGAGGAGACCTCGGGGAAGACCCAGGACTAGGTGGAGAGATTATATCTCCACACTGGCCTGGGAACGCCTCGGGATTCCCCAGTCAGAGCTGGCTAATGTTGCCCGGGAAAGGGAAGTTTGGGGTCCCCTGCTAGAGCTGCTACCCCCGCGACCCGACCCCGGATAAGCGGTTGAAGATGAGATGAGATGTCCACATATGTCTTTTTTAAATATTCTGATTAGGATCTACCTGTGCATCTGTCTGCCTGGAATTGAAATGATTTGAAGTAATTTAGTAAGGTGCATGTCTATAAATGTTCCCGTACAAACAGGGTTTAGTCAGAACAAAAACCAAGCCTGGAGATTCAAGCAACCCTCTTTAGACCTCCTAGATAATATAGGACCTAGTCATGTATCTGAGAAGAATTATGAAAACAATTGCTCAAGCATTGAACGTTTTTGGAGCACACCTAACTTACTCTAAATTCGTAAAAATGTTTTGTGAAATAAGTCTTTTAAATAAGGTTATGACCTGGTAATTCAACGACTTCTTGGGCAGGTTCTAACAACCTAAAACGTTTCCAAAGACCTTTTGTACCTAGATGTGAAATGTAAACAGTAACAGTCAACAGGTTGCAATGAATATAAAATGCATATATTTCATTTCTTCTTTTTCATTTTTAAAGCACACTGAATTGCTTCTGTATGAATTGTATGAATTGTGATATATAATTAAACGTGCTGCTATTTTCATTCTCTGCTACCTCACATTCAATTCACACAACTCTGCTATGACTTGTCCTCATCAAAACAGGAAATAATTTAGTAAACCAAAAGCAATATAGAAAATATGATGAATTATACAATAGAAAGATATGCTTTAAATGGGAAGAGAAATGTTCAAAACAAACTGCTAGGCTGCTGCTAATGTGTGTGACAGAGAAGTGTGTACACAGTCATCATTTATTTCATAAATTAAATATTGTCTAAAAAATGTGTTGGATTTAGGTGTGATAGTTGTTTAGACAAGCTTTGTTAAAAATCTATTTGAAGGCCATAGCAGATGGTGATTAGTGTTTTTCATTAAATATTGCTTAATTGCTATCTTTTTCACACCCACAATCTGGTATTGATTTGAGTTTAATTACGCTTCAAAAAACCATCAGCCATGCTAATCTATGCAATCTAACTTGGGATGGCACTCTTGAGTGAAAGACAAAGAACATCAGAGATCTCTGTTTTTGTCAACAGGGTGTATGTCAGTTATTTGGCCCACGCATCACAGGAAAACAATGGTTGAGACTTAAGACAGACATTACAATTCCACCGAAAATGTTAAAGTCAAATCCTTTTTTACCAACCCCAGTAACCCCGTTTTCTACATGTACCAATATTAATATTCCATTGCAATGTATTCCATAAGTAGCTTTTGTTGTAGTTTCATCCGATGAATGATGCATTATGGGTATGTACGTTTGAGTGAGGGGCAGTCTTAATCATTAAATAAATCTGTGCTTAAAGTGATGCCTGTCAGGGTGGCATAGATGTTTTCCTCTAACAATCTACCGTGATGGATGCTGTCTCATTCGTTGATTACCAGAGTATAAAGAGTCCAACATTAAAGAGGGGCACAAATGATTAACGTCACAAGGAGCATGCTAGGCTGTGTGTAAGCCTGTGTGTGTTAGACTGTGTGTGTAAGCCTGTGTGTGTTAGACTGTGTGTGTTAGACTGTGTGTTAGACTGTGTGTTAGACTGTGTGTAAGACTGTGTGTGTTAGACTGTGTGTGTTAGACTGTGTGTGTTAGACTGTGTGTGTTAGACTGTGTGTTAGACTGTGTGTTAGACTGTGTGTAAGACTGTGTGTGTTAGACTGTGTGTGTTAGACTGTGTGTGTTAGACTGTGTGTGTAAGCCTGTGTGTGTTAGACTGTGTGTGTTAGACTGTGTGTTAGACTGTGTGTTAGACTGTGTGTAAGACTGTGTGTGTTAGACTGTGTGTGTTAGACTGTGTGTGTTAGACTGTGTGTGCTAGGCTGTGTGTAAGCCTGTGTGTGTTAGACTGTGTGTGCTAGGCTGTGTGTGCTAGGCTGTGTGTGCTAGGCTGTGTGTGCTAGCCTGTGTGTGTTAGACTGTGTGTGTTAGACTGTGTGTGTTAGACTGTGTGTTAGACTGTGTGTTAGGCTGTGTGTAAGACTGTGTGTGTTAGACTGTGTGTGTTAGACTGTGTGTGTTAGACTGTGTGTTAGACTGTGTGTTAGGCTGTGTGTTAGACTGTGTGTGTTAGACTGTGTGTGTTAGACTGTGTGTGTTAGACTGTGTGTGTTAGACTGTGTGTTAGGCTGTGTGTAAGACTGTGTGTGTTAGACTGTGTGTGTTAGACTGTGTGTGTTAGACTGTGTGTGTTAGACTGTGTGTTAGACTGTGTGTTAGGCTGTGTGTAAGACTGTGTGTGTTAGACTGTGTGTGTTAGACTGTGTGTGTTAGACTGTGTGTTAGACTGTGTGTTAGGCTGTGTGTAAGACTGTGTGTGTTAGACTGTGTGTGTTAGACTGTGTGTGTTAGACTGTGTGTTAGACTGTGTGTTAGGCTGTGTGTTAGACTGTGTGTGTTAGACTGTGTGTTAGACTGTGTGTTAGGCTGTGTGTAAGACTGTGTGTGTTAGACTGTGTGTGTTAGACTGTGTGTGTTAGACTGTGTGTTAGACTGTGTGTTAGGCTGTGTGTAAGACTGTGTGTGTTAGACTGTGTGTGTTAGACTGTGTGTGTTAGACTGTGTGTGTTAGACTGTGTGTTAGACTGTGTGTTAGGCTGTGTGTAAGACTGTGTGTGTTAGACTGTGTGTGTTAGACTGTGTGTTAGACTGTGTGTGTAAGAATGTGTGTGTTAGACTGTGTGTGTTAGACTGTGTGTGCTAGGCTGTGTGTGTTAGACAGTGTGTGTTAGACAGTGGGTGCTAGGCTGTGTGTGCTAGGCTGTGTGTAAGACTGTGTGTGTTAGACTGTGTGTTAGACTGTGTGTGCTAGGCTGTGTGTATAAGACTGTGTGTGCTAGGCTGTGTGTAAGACTGTGTGTGTTAGACTTTGTGTGTTAGACTGTGTGTGCTAGGCTGTGTGTAAGACTGTGTGTGTTAGACTGTGTGTGTTAGACTGTGTGTGCTAGGCTGTGTGTGTTAGACTGTGTGTGTTAGACTGTGTGTGTTAGACTGTGTGTTAGACTGTGTGTGCTAGGCTGTGTGTGTTAGACTGTGTGTGTTAGACTGTGTGTGTTAGACTGTGTGTGCTAGGCTGTGTGTGCTAGGCTGTGTGTGTTAGACTGTGTGTGCTAGGCTGTGTGTGTTAGACAGTGGGTGCTAGGCTGTGTGTGCTAGGCTGTGTGTGCTAGGCTGTGTGTGCTAGGCTGTGTGTGTTAGACTGTGTGTGCTAGGCTGTGTGTGCTAGACTGTGTGTGCTAGACTGTGTGTGCTAGGCTGTGTGTGCTAGGCTGTGTGTGCTAGGCTGTGTGTGTTAGACTGTGTGTGTTAGACTGTGTGTGTTAGACTGTGTGTGCTAGGCTGTGTGTGCTAGGCTGTGTGTTAGACTGTGTGTTAGACTGTGTGTGTTAGACTGTGTGTGTTAGACTGTGTGTGCTAGGCTGTGTGTGCTAGGCTGTGTGTGCTAGGCTGTGTGTGTTAGACTGTGTGTGCTAGGCTGTGTGTGTTAGACTGTGTGTGCTAGGCTGTGTGTGCTAGGCTGTGTGTGCTAGGCTGTGTGTGCTAGGCTGTGTGTGTTAGACTGTGTGTTAGACTGTGTGTGCTAGGCTGTGTGTGCTAGACTGTGTGTGCTAGGCTGTGTGTGCTAGGCTGTGTGTGCTAGGCTGTGTGTGCTAGGCTGTGTGTGTTAGACTGTGTGTGTTAGACTGTGTGTGTTAGACTGTATGTGCTCGTCTGTGTGTGTTAGACTGTGTGTGCTAGGCTGTGTGTGCTAGGCTGTGTGTGTTAGACTGTGCGTGCTAGGCTGTGTGTGCTAGGCTGTGTGTGTTAGACTGTGTGTGCTAGGCTGTGTGTGCTAGGCTGTGTGTGTTAGACTGTGTGTGCTAGGCTGTGTGTGCTAGGCTGTGTGTGCTAGGCTGTGTGTGCTAGGCTGTGTGTGCTAGGCTGTGTGTGTTAGACTGCCCTACCTACTAATCTAACGGTTAAACAATAGGTTACAGTTGAGTCAGAACAGGTTTTCATCAAGCAGTTTGACAACAATACAACAGTTCTATTGTAATCTGGCACAGAGTTTATCTCACTGGTTCATTCATGGTGTTGTTGAGAGGTTTGAAACCACATTAACATTGCATGAATACAACACTTCAGAGACGAAAAGCACATGTTTATGCTGATCCAACAATATGTTTATGGCTTCACCCACCTGAATATTGGCCGTGTATTTTCAAATAGAAATTGAGAACTCTATCTCCCCAAAGCAAACACATAATGGTAGTCATGTAAAGTGGGATGAGATGAATGAATGGTATGCAGGTTACATTTATTAATGTGTGTCAGGACCGGGAGGCCTCTAGAAATCTCTATGGTGGCCTGGAAGTCCAATCAGGGAAAGACAGCAGGAATGCCTCTAGGAATCTCTATGGTGGCCTGGAAGTCCGATCAGGGAAAGACAGCAGGAAGGCCTCTAAGAATCTCTATGGTGGCCTGGAAGTCCGATCCGGGAAAGACAGCAGGAATGCCTCTAGGAATCTCTATGGTGGGTTTTGGTGAATGAGTTAGAGGCGATCTGTCCTGCGTTGCCTCAAATTGGTTGCCTGGTTTTAGATTTTGGTAAGTGTGTTTCCTCAGGTGAGTGTGTTTCCTCAGGTGAGTGTGTTTCCTCAAGTGAGTGTGTTTCCTCAGGTGAGTGTGTTTCCTCAGGTGAGTGTGTTTCCTCAGGTGAGTGTGTTTCCTCAGGTGAGTGTGTTTCCTCAGGTGAGTGTGTTTCCTCAGGTGAGTGTGTTTCCTCAGGTGAGTGTGTTTCCTCAGGTGAGTATGTTTCCTCAGGTGAGTGTGTTTCCTCAGGTGAGTATGTTTCCTCAGGTGAGTGTGTTTCCTCAGGTGAGTGTGTTTCCTCAGGTGAGTGTGTTTCCTCAGGTGAGTGTGTTTCCTCAGGTGAGTGTGTTTCCTCAGGTGAGTGTGTTTCCTCAGGTGAGTATGTTTCCTCAGGTTCCTCAGGTGAGTGTGTTTCCTCAGGTGAGTTTCCTCAGGTGTGTTTCCTCAGGTGAGTGTGTTTCCTCAGGTGAGTATGTTTCCTCAGGTGAGTGTGTTTCCTCAGGTGAGTGTGTTTCCTCAGGTGAGTGTGTTTCCTCAGGTGAGTGTGTTTCCTCAGGTGAGTGTGTTTCCTCAGGTGAGTGTGTTTCCTCAGGTGAGTGTGTTTTTCCTCAGGTGAGTGTGTTTCCTCAGGTGAGTGTGTTTCCTCAGGTGAGTGTGTTTCCTCAGGTGAGTGTGTTTCCTCAGGTGAGTGTGTTTCCTCAGGTGAGTGTGTTTCCTCAGGTGAGTGTGTTTCCTCAGGTGAGTGTGTTTCCTCAGGTGAGTGTGTTTCCTCAGGTGAGTGTGTTTCCTCAGGTGAGTGTGTTTCCTCAGGTGAGTGTGTTTCCTCAGGTGAGTGTGTTTCCTCAGGTGAGTGTGTTTCCTCAGGTGAGTGTGTTTCCTCAGGTGAGTGTGTTTCCTCAGGTGAGTGTGTTTCCTCAGGTGAGTGTGTTTCCTCAGGTGAGTATGTTTCCTCAGGTGAGTGTGTTTCCTCAGGTGAGTATGTTTCCTCAGGTGAGTGTGTTTCCTCAGGTGAGTATGTTTCCTCAGGTGTGTGTGTTTCCTCAGGTGAGTGTGTTTCCTCAGGTGAGTGTGTTTCCTCAGGTGAGTGTGTTTCCTCAGGTGAGTATGTTTCCTCAGGTGAGTGTGTTTCCTCAGGTGAGTGTGTTTCCTCAGGTGAGTGTGTTTCCTCAGGTGAGTGTGTTTCCTCAGGTGAGTGTGTTTCCTCAGGTGAGTGTGTTTCCTCAGGTGAGTGTGTTTCCTCAGGTGAGTGTGTTTCCTCAGGTGAGTATGTTTCCTCAGGTGAGTGTGTTTCCTCAGGTGAGTATGTTTCCTCAGGTGAGTGTGTTTCCTCAGGTGAGTGTGTTTCCTCAGGTGAGTGTGTTTCCTCAGGTGAGTGTGTTTCCTCAGGTACGGACTAATTGAAGAGAAATCATCACGACCTAGCCTATTAGCTTCCATACATCCAGGAAGGTCACAGGTAGATAATCATTTTTTTTCTTCAAGTCTTTTTTCTTGACCTTTTACATCTTGCACCTCATCAAAACTGCACTTCTTTTTAGTCTTTGTCAGTGTGTCTATCAACCCCTTTACCTTCACTACAGTATGTCTCATCTCTCATTTTTTCTTTTTCTCTCCTAAGGCAATTCTAGTGAAAGTGGGTGCAGTGGGGTGGGAAGACAATGTTATTTTGAACTACAGAGGTATTCTTATTGGACAGCTAACCTTTAACTGCCACATGTTGGAAGGAATTTGCTGTGGATCGCGTTTAGCCACATCGACACTACTAAGCCTAAAGGGAAATATGACTTGTTATATATTCTGGATTTATTTTTATTACAAAAGAAGAACGCAAAACCTTTTTTTATTGTACAAATTCTGATTTATTGTCCCGTTAGAAGTGTGAGACGACAGAGAATATATGCAGTTGAAGAAAGCATCAAATCAATCTTTGAATCTATCTGGACATTCGCTGGTAGCTTCCTGACACCGTTGACAATTACAAATGAGTGCATCAGCGTCTCTCTGACCCAGAGACCAGGACAATCCAGGGAGCTCAGCTCTGCATGATTAGTTGTGTTTTTAGAGCCTCATTGAGAGGCTTCTAGTGGGGAGGAGGCAGATGCAGAAACAGGGTTCTGATGGATAGCTCACTTCATTCCTCTGGGACTCCCATCACCCCCCAGGGCTAACCTGTGAGATACATGCCTGTGAGATACATGCCTGTGAGATACATGCCTGTGAGATACATGCCTGTGAGATACATGCCTGTGAGATACATGCCTGTGAGATACATGCCTGTGAGATACATGCCTGTGAGATACATGCCTGTGAGATACATGCCTGTGAGATACATGCCTGTGAGATACATGCCTGTGAGATACATGCCTGTGAGATACATGCCTGTGAGATACATGCCTGTGAGATACATGCCTGTGAGATACATGCCTGTGAGATACATGCCTGAGATACATGCCTGTGAGATACATGCCTGTGAGATACATGCCTGTACATGAGATACATGCCTGTGAGATACATGCCTGTGAGATACATGCCATGCCTGTGAGATACATGCCTGCGAGATACATGCCTGTGAGATACATGCCTGTGAGATACATGCCTGTGAGATACATGCCTGTGAGATACATGCCTGTGAGATACATGTCTGTGAGATACATGCCTGTGAGATACATGCCTGTGAGATACATGCCTGTGAGATACATGCCTGTGAGATACATGTCTGTGAGATACATGCCTGTGAGATACATGCCTGTGAGATACATGCCTGTGAGATACATGCCTGTGAGATACATGCCTGTGAGATACATGTCTGTGAGATACATGCCTGTGAGATACATGCCTGTGAGATACATGCCTGTGAGATACATGCCTGTGAGATACATGCCTGTGAGATACATGCCTGTGAGATACATGCCTGTGAGATACATGCCTGTGAGATACATGCCTGTGAGATACATGTCTGTGAGATACTGTGAGATACATGCCTGTGAGATACATGCCTGTGAGATACATGCCTGAGATACATGCCTGTGAGATACATGTCTGTGAGATACATGCTGTGAGATACATGCCTGTGAGATACATGCCTGTGAGATACATGTCTGTGAGATACATGCCTGTGAGATACATGCCTGTGAGATACATGCCTGTGAGATACATGCCTGTGAGATACATGCCTGTGAGATACATGCCTGTGAGATACATGCCTGTGAGATACATGTCTGTGAGATACATGCCTGTGAGATACATGCCTGTGAGATACATGTCTGTCTGGCTGGCTCAGCCTCTGACCTGATGTGATCTGCATCAATTTCCAAACAGCACCACACAGCTGGAGGCATTTTAAAGATATGACTTAAAGTGCCTCTTGTTCAACAGAAATAGAAGCGGTGTGACAGGTGGGACTGTGGTGTGATATTGCAGCTGAACTCCACCTTTAATATCCTCCATATAGTGTTCACATTTATTTTATTTTATGTGCCATACACAAATTATTAATTCATGATTTAAAAAAAAAAGTATATATCTGAGAGTTTTGATTCATATATGGTGCCATATGTTTCTTTATTTTCTCTGAAGGAAGACCAGACAGTGAGTGAGACTCAGTCCAACTGGACCAGAATCCACTGGGGCCATAACCGCCAGAACAGCCTCTGGGAGTAAGAACAACTACTATTTGCTTTACTGTTTGATTTGTTTTTAACACACCGGTAAACTGTTTAGCTGTCCGTTCTCAGGGAACTAATGGAAGAAAGTGAAATTCTCTATGGGGAGATTTTATTTGCCTTTTATTGTGCTGCTGAGAAACTGTCCCCGTGTCCTTAATAAAAGTCTTCAGACTTTTTCCCTGGAGGAAGGTCTACTGCGGTTGTCTGAATTTGAGTTAATTCCCAATGTTGTCACTTGTGAGCCGACCATATGTGAATGTGACTGTAAAACATGAACAAGGAAGACTGCATGTTACATCACAATAATTCACAGACTGCATGTTACATCACAATAATTCACAGACTGCATGTTACATCACAGTAAATCACAGGCTGCATGTTACATCACAGTAAATCACAGGCTGCATGTTACATCACAATAATTCACAGACTGCATGTTACATCACAGTAAATCACAGACTGCATGTTACATCACAATTATTCACAGACTGCATGTTACATCACAATTATTCACAGACTGCATGTTACATCACAATTATTCACAGACTGCATGTTACATCACAATTATTCACAGACTGCACGTTACATCACAATTATTCACAGACTGCATGTTACATCACAATTATTCACAGACTGCACGTTACATCACAATGTTCTATGTTCTAGGGTTGGGACTGTAATTACTATATGTGTTTTATGTTCTAGGGTTGGGACTGTCATTCCTATATGTGTTCTATGTTCTAGGGTTAGGACTGTCATTCCTATATGTGTTCTATGTTCTAGGGTTAGGACTGTCATTCCTATATGTGTTCTATGTTCTAGGGTTGGGACTGTCATTACTATATGTGTTTTATGTTCTAGGGTTAGGACTGTCATTCCTATATGTGTTCTATGTTCTAGGGTTGGGACTGTCATTCCTATATGTGTTCTATGTTCTAGGGTTAGGACTGTCATTCCTATATGTGTTCTATGTTCTAGGGTTGGGACTGTCATTCCTACATGTGTTCTATGTTCTAGGGTTAGAACTGTCATTCCTATATGTGTTCTATGTTCTAGGGTTAGAACTGTCATTCCTATATGTGTTCTATGTTCTAGGGTTGGGACTGTCATTCCTATATGTGTTCTATGTTCTAGGGTTAGGACTGTAATTACTATATGTGTTTTATGTTCTAGGGTTAGGACTGTCATTCCTATATGTGTTCTATGTTCTAGGGTTGGGACTGTCATTCCTATATGTGTTCTATGTTCTAGGGTTAGGACTGTCATTACTATATGTGTTTTATGTTCTAGGGTTGGGACTGTCATTCCTACATGTGTTCTATGTTCTAGGGTTAGAACTGTCATTCCTATATGTGTTCTATGTTCTAGGGTTAGAACTGTCATTCCTATATGTGTTCTATGTTCTAGGGTTAGAACTGTCATTCCTATATGTGTTCTATGTTCTAGGGTTGGGACTGTCATTCCTATATGTGTTCTATGTTCTAGGGTTAGGACTGTAATTACTATATGTGTTCTATGTTCTAGGGTTGGGACTGTCATTCCTACATGTGTTCTATGTTCTAGGGTTAGAACTGTCATTCCTATATGTGTTCTATGTTCTAGGGTTAGAACTGTCATTCCTATATGTGTTCTATGTTCTAGGGTTAGGACTGTCATTACTATATGTGTTTTATGTTCTAGGGTTAGGACTGTCATTCCTATATATGTTCTATGTTCTAGGGTTAGGACTGTCATTCCTATATGTGTTCTATGTTCTAGGGTTGGGACTGTCATTCCTATATGTGTTCTGTCATTCCTGACTGTCATTCCTATATGTGTTCTATGTTCTAGGGTTGGGACTGTCATTATGAAGGTTGATATTCTGCCGTAATTCACTTTAAGAGCATTTGCTAATTGACTTAATGTTATACTGACACATGTGTTAATTATGATATCATGGTATTAGTCAGTTCATACAGTATGCAAACTGTAATCGAGAAACACGTTCTGTTAAATGTTTACACAAAGGATCTTTACTTTCGTTCAAATTGAAATGATGTTAGCTTTTAGTGTAGTTATACAGAACTGTTAATGCAGTTTATGTTTCAATAGATAATAGATAATTATACATAATTACAGGTTGGTCCACTTTGTTTTCTGTATGACAAATATTTTCATGACCTCTAGTGACCCGTAATTCCTAACAGAAACATCTATATCATTTATATAACAGTAATTAATTTATTCTGTTATAATTTATAGGATCACATTATAAAGAGGTTAAATGTAACTATGTCCCACTTATTGTGCAAATATGGACTGTATATCCCAACAAACTATTGCAAACTATTGCAATTTCCCAATGTTGTATTATGTATAGACAAGTTATTTCCATACAGTAACAATGTTTTCCTTGGAAAAGAAGGCCAAGATATTTTTTTAATATACTGCTATTACTTATAATGTAGATTTGTTTACTCATGTTCTAAATCTCAAGATTGTTCTTTTATATACATATTTTCTGCTATTACCGCTAGACTATTGGAAAAGCACAATATTTGGAGTACAGACCCTGAAAATGCTGTGGAATTGCTAATAAAAAGAAACAGCTGACAGGTCAGAAAGTGGATGCTTTAAGAGAGTAAATGATGTTGTGCTTCCCCACAAAGCAAATTGCTCTTGAGTTCATTGAAACAGCCATTATGTGAAGAAGGTTTCATGTTAGTGGGCCGACTATTTGGGTTATCAGGCAGGACAGACGCTCATCCATCTGAGTTTGTATGCAACGATTAATCCACAATCACATCCCTTTACCCTGGTTTACTCCCACTGCATCTATGCCATCAATCATTCAGTACAGTATCTCTAAACCAAGCACGCGCACACACACACACACACACACACACACACACACACACAAACACACACACACGTATCCAAGGATCTTTTATATGAAACCAAGCTTCTCAAATACTTCCTTCTGGCCTCAGGGACACACAGTAAAGTACCTGCTAATATAAAGTGCATGTTAAATCGATGTAGAATTTCAATACCACTGAAAAATGAGCTGTAGAACCTGTCTGTGTTCCTGCAGTAGAACCTGTCCGTGTTCCTGCAGTAGAACCTGTTCGTGTTCCTGCAGTAGTACCTGTCTGTGTTCCTGCAGTAGAACCTGTCCGTGTTCCTGCAGTATGTCTTCCCAGAACATTAAACACACAAATGGAACATGTTTCTATGGCAACCATCATTAGTAATATCAGCTAAATAAGACCAATACAGAACACACTGTGTCACAACACATTCCTTGTTTCGGTTACAATTTATCATTTTTCCAACAACATTAGTTTTGTTTGTACCCTCATTTAAATGTTGCTTTATTTTTCTATATTTTCCCAGACATTTTATTTTGCATCAACTCGTATCTGTCATAAATGTCTTGACACTGGACAACAGCAACAACAACTCTGATTCTTATTTCTAATAATAGTTTAAATTCGATGGGCAACACTAAACATGAACCAGCTTGTTAGTCTCACTAAACAATGTGTAACAGTCTGGTGAAATAGAAGGTGATTCCAGAGTGTTTAATGATACAGCCCAGCCAGCCGCAGTACAGCACATGTGCTGTGTAAAACTTTATAAATATAATAAGGAGATCGATGCAGCTCTAGAATGTAATCAGTCTCTTAATTTAATGTTAAATAAGTTGGGATCTTAACACAGCAACAGACTTGACCCCACTGCTACCAAACAAATGACACAAACCCAACAAGAGTGATGTATGCGCGTGCCTGATTGATAAAAGTAAGTTGGTGGGAAGTATAGAAGTTGAATATCCTAGGAGTTGTAAAGTTGGGATGGGGCTTTAATTCCTTAATGGAGGATTAGTTCAGAGGAGCGCAATGAGAATTACTCCTCAGGTAAATCACTCAGATTATCGTCTTCCTCTGATGGATTAGTGCTCCGATGAGAGTAGAAAAATTATGCTTTCAAAATAATCAGCCACACTGATGTCACAGCACTGGTTTGTAAACATCCTCAGACCAGAACCAGAACAGACAAACTTCACTATTTAGTCAGAAACGACATTTGTATGGTCTACTTCAGCACACTGAATAGTATTAAAATTGTTTTCAAGCATTATTTTATATAAAATGAGTGTACGTCAGTGTGTTTAAAGGGACACAGTTATTTCATTCTTTATTTTAGTGATAATTAACTATAAAATAATTTATATTCATGCCTTTTAGTTCACTGAGAAATGTATTTTATAAACTATGTATATTTAAAATCAGTTTGGAGTGTAGTTCAAATAAAGTAAAATTCTACGTTGAATGAATACACTAAAATATACTTAAAACTGTTGACATAAAAAAAATACTTTCCAGTAAAAATACAACATAAGTGATCCCAAAATAATGCACTTTTAATATACTGCTGTTTTGACTTGGGATACAATGATAGCATTGGTTTGATAATTCAGTACATTTCTTTTGTCTTTCAATAAAGCATGACATGCATTGAAAATATGTATTTAGAAACATTAAGCAAATTAAGCAAAGGCAGTATGCATTATGGCATTGGTTGTTATGTGATTGGTTGTTATGTGATTGGTTGTTATGTGATTGGTTGCTATGTGATTGGTTGCTATGTGTTTGGTTGTTATGTGATTGGTTGCTATGTGATTGGTTGCTATGTGTTTGGTTGTTATGTGATTGGTTGCTATGTGATTGGTTGTTATGTGGTTGGTTGATATGTGATTGGTTGCTATGTGTTTGGTTGTTATGTGATTGGTTGCTATGTGTTTGGTTTGCTATGTGTTTGGTTGTTATGTGATTGGTTGCTATGTGTTTGGTTTGCTATGTGTTTGGTTGTTATGTGATTGGTTGCTATGTGATCGGTTTTTATGTGTTTGGTTGTTATGTGATTGATTGTTATGTGATTGGTTGTTATGTGATTGGTTGTTATGTGATTGGTTGCTATGTGATTGGTTATGTGTTTGGTTGTTATGTGATTGGTTGCTAAGTGATTGGTTGCTATGTGATTGGTTGCTATGTGATTGGTTGCTATGTGATTGGTTGCTATGTGATTGGTTGCTATGTGATTGGTTGCTATGTGATTGGTTGCTATGTGTTTGGTACACAGGGAATTTTCATGACCAGAGTGACTGTGAATTATGAAAACTAGCGAATAACAATTATGTGTTCGCTAGAGTTCACCTAACTTAGCAAAAAATGAAAAGTGTAGAATCCAGATGAATATTTTAACTAGAAATGGTTACGCTGTGCTACAGAGAGAGCACTGGAGAGTTTGAACATGTTATGTTTCAGTCCAGAGAGGTTGTGGGCACTTTGGATGAGGCGAGACGGGGCAAATGGCTTCCATCCAACTGAGATAATGGAATTGGTGTGTTCTCTGTGGGCTGCACTCCTGGCTGGAGTTAATTTTGTTAATAGCAGGACCTTCTACAAGCAGACCCCTGGCATGGCCTGGATATCAGACGAGGAGGAGAGAGGTGTGTAAAGCAGCGTTAGTAACACACAGAGCAATGGATGTATAATGAATGAACCAGGAGCTGAAATCTAGAGCTCATAATTGCTCTGGAAGCTGCTAATGTGTAATGATAAAAGAGCTGAGACATGTACATTTCAGTCCAAATGGTTCGACATACAAAGCCAACAGATAAGGCAAGGGCACATTCCAGCATTAAGTGTATAGCCATCAGATAAAGCAAGGGCACATTCCTGCAAAAAGTGTATAGCACCTTGGTTTAAATGGCTTAAAGTCCAGACCTCTTTGAAACACAACCACAATTTCCATTCCATTTGCTTTGCTTTGCACTTTCCCTTTTGTACTGAACAAATGAAACTAGTAACTGGTTGTAAAAGGTCAGGAAGTCCATTGAGCTGTAGTTATCCTTCCTGGTATCCAATAGATATATTATATACAATAGACAACATGTGAAGTTAGAGAATACATCATCCATGTAAAATATAAGGTGACCATTTCCCAGAACCAGGATGATATATCACCTGGATGATATATAAACTGGATGATATATAAACTGGATGATATATAAACTGGATGATATATGTCCTGGACGATATGACCTGGATGATAAATAACCTGGATGATATATAACCTGGGTGATATATAACCTGGATGATATATAACCTGGACATGACCTGGATGATTAACCTGGATATGACCTGGATGATAAATAACCTGGATGATATATAACCTGGGTGATATATAACCTGGATGATATATAACCTGGATGATATATAACCTGGACGATATGACCTGGATGATATATAACCTGGATGATATATAACCTGGATGATATATAACCTGGATGATATATAACCTGGATGATATATAAACTGGATCATATATAACCTGGATGATATATAAACTGGATCATATATAACCTGGATGATATATAACCTGGACATGACCTGGATGATAAACCTGGATATGACCTGGATGATAAATAACCTGGATGATATATCACCTGGATGATATATCACCTGGATGATATATAACCTGGATGATATATAACCTGGATGATATATAACCTGGATGATATATAACCTGGATGATATATAACCTGGATTTAGGCTGACATTTTGCTAAAACTGACAGAATGTTCTATAAAATTAAAACACGGCGCAAATTTTGATCCACAAAGAAATTTTGCAATTATCACTAACTTGTTATCCCACAAAACCTATATATTCTATCTATCTAAGAAGATTGCAATGTAAAACAAAATTGCACCAGTCATGTTTTAGATCTGGTTTCTGAATCACAATGTCTCAGACCTCCAGTAGGGGGCGTTTGTCTGGGCCCTTTCACAGACCTGTTGGTTGTATTTATAATGCAAATCACTTCACTATATCCCATGCCTGTAATTGGAAATGCCAAGGCGATGGGGGCTGAATGGTAAATATTGATGACAAATGCCAGCTGGATAGATTAGTGTGCGTTTATGATTGTGGTCAATCCTATTGTGCATCAGTGTGGGCAGATGATATAATGTGCACATTGTCTTCCGACTCATCTCAGTGTATGAATTCTGCATAATGCACACACACTCTGGAGGAGAAATCAGGCATAATCTTCACCTCCAGTAATTACTGCAGACAAACACAATGAGCCACCAGAGACAGTTTCTGCTGGCTGATTCAAACTATGGGAGACCCCCCCCCACCAGCTGATATGATTTAAACCCACAGTAATCTCTGCTACAAAACAATCTGTTTTCCATATTATCAAATGTATCCGTCTTTTTCACATGAGCTGATCAGGAATGAGAGTGTGTGTGTGTGTGTGTTCTCACTAATTACAGGCATTATTACTCCATGATAACATAATAGGCTCTCAAACAATTACTCTGTCTCTCTGTGTTCTGTCTGTGTTCTCTCTGTGTTCTGTCTCTGTCCTTCCTTTCTCTCCATCTGCCATCACTCTTCAATTGTCTTTCCCTTGTCGTCTCTCAATCAGAAGATATATTTATTTATTTTCACAGTCAAGTCTACGGCGCGTTGATAAATGTTGACACACAGGCGAAACGGCGTGTACAAACGCCAACTCTCTGAAACTCCAACATATTCTGCTTCACCGTGAGCCAAGTCCCTCCCCACTGAGCACAACCAGTTGAGGACGGCACCTCTTTATAGGCCAGATTACAAGACTGCTAATTAAACACATGGCTCAATCACACACATACAACAGGCATCCAGCCTTCAGTTCTAACAACACGGATCTGACTGGGCATCAGTGGACTTGTTCCAATCACACAATGAAAGATCACAAAATCACTGGCATAATATGTGGTAATATAGAGAAGGAATAACGTTATTACCGGGTCTAAATAACACTTGAATGGAACAAACTGGACTGTTTAATCTTAATTATCACTCTCTTTGTCTGATTTGATTTGGATTGTTCTGTGATGTCGCCAGCTAAGCATCTCCCGGTGTGAAATAGCAGTGTTTAGAAGTGTGGCTGTATAAGTTAATATTGGATTGGCTATATTTCACAACCTCTGGCTGTGCTGATTGGTTATCTAACTCTGGCTGTGCTGATTGGTTATCTAACTCTGGCTGTGCTGATTGGTTATCTAACTCTGGCTGTGCTGATTGGTTATCTAACTCTGGCTGTGCTGATTGGTTATCTAACTCTGGCTGTGCTGATTGGTTATCTAACTCTGGCTGTGCTAGCTGATTGGCTATCTGGCTCTGCTAGTTGATTTGTTATCTAACTATGGCTCTGCTAGTTGATTGGTTATCTAACTCTGGCTCTGCTGATTGGTTATCTAACTCTGGCTCTGCTAGTTGATTGGTTATCTAACTCTGGCTCTGCTAATTGATTGGTTATCTGACTCTAGCTGTACTAGCTGATTGGTTATCTAACTATGGCTCTGCTAGTTGATTGGTTATCTGACTCTAGCTGTACTAGCTGATTGGTTATCTAACTCTGGCACTGCTAGTTGATTGGTTATCTGACTCTAGCTGGGCTAGCTGATTGGTTATCTAACTATGGCTCTGCTAGTTGATTGGTTATCTGACTCTAGCTGTACTAGCTGATTGGTTATCTAACTATGGCTCTGCTAGTTGATTGGTTATCTGACTCTAGCTGTACTAGCTGAATGGTTATCTAACTCTGGCTCTGCTAGTTGATTGGTTATCTGACTCTAGCTGGGCTAGCTGATTGGTTATCTAACTATGGCTCTGCTAGTTGATTGGTTATCTGACTCTATCTGTACTAGCTGATTGATTATCTAACTCTGGCTCTGCTAGTTGATTGGTTATCTGACTCTAGCTGGGCTAGCTGATTGGTTATCTAACTATGGCTCTGCTAGTTGATTGGTTATCTGACTCTAGCTGTACTAGCTGAATGGTTATCTAACTCTGGCTCTGCTAGTTGATTGGTTATCTGACTCTAGCTGTACTAGCTGATTGGTTATCTAACTATGGCTCTGTTAGTTGATTGGTTATCTGACTCTAGCTGTACTAGCTGAATGGTTATCTAACTCTGGCTCTGTTAGTTGATCTAAATCTGGCTGTGCTAGTTGATTGGTTATCTGACTCTGGCTCTGCATGGAGATCCACAAACCACTCATCTGGATGCTTCATTAGGTTCTGGGAAATATTTTATGAGTCCTAAGTGACTAAAACCTACTGTGAGCATTTTGGTAAAAAGTTAGAAGCTGAAGAAAAAACGTTTTTTTTGCCTATTCTGCATATTTTGGAGTTCCATTTATATGATTGATATCATTTCTGTGACACATTCTTCTTCAAACCATTAAAATGTGCTGAGACCGTGTTCTCCTGAGACCGTGTCTCCTGAGACCATGTTTTCCTGAGACCGTGTTCTCCTGAGACCGTGTCTCCTGAGACCGTGTTTTCCTGAGACCGTGTTTTCCTGAGACCGTGTTCTCCTGAGACCGTGTTCTCCTGAGACCGTGTTCTCCTGAGACCGTGTTCTCCTGAGACATGCCACACCCCCAGTGTCACTCTGCTTGCTGTTATAAGTGACAGCGTGTTTATTTAGCATTATGTACATTATAACAGCACTTAATGCTCTTATATCATTTATTTACAAGCCTCTTGCCTGTATTTCGGGATATTCATTACTTAACCAACTAAAGCATTTGAATATATTTGCCTAATGTTTGCAAACCAGTCGTTTAAAACCAGTCGTTTAATTACCTTTCTTACCCATTGTGATGCTTGGTTTGTACATCGTCTTGGTCATGTTTACATGCCTAAATGCGATGCTGCCACGTGATTGGTTGATGAGAGATTTTGCATTACTGTGCGTTTTCAAAATGTGTACATATGTGTCATTATAAAATATACCATTTCTGATTGAGTGCTTGCATATATTTTAGAAACTCGAAAAGCATAGCATAGGTGGAACCATAGGTAAGCATAGCATAGGTGGAACCATATCTAGGTAAGCATAACTGGAATCATAACTAGGTAAGCATAGCATAGGTGGAACCATAACTAGGTAAGCATAGCATAGGTGGAACCATAACTAGGTAAGCATAGCATAGGTGGAACCATATCTAGGTAAGCATAGCATAGGTGGAACCATACAAATAATTGCTTTCTAGGACAGTATTATGTGAATATCTGGAGCTGCCTTTAAAAGCAAACTAGGAACATTGTCACTGTGAAAAGTTATAATAGCCACTGGCTGTCTGTTGATGGAACATCTGGGAGATACGATGTGATCAATCCTCAATCAGCCCAGCTGTCACAGATCAGAGATATCAGGTAAATCGCACTTATTGATTTCTGTCTGGAAGGATATGTCTTATTTGTTGATTTTACTTCGACAACACAAAGAAAACATAAACACAAAATGGTAATTTAAGATAGATGAGCCTCAGGTGGGGAACTGTGGTGGAATGATACAGTGTATCGTGAGATTAATGTTGTCTAATCAATCACACCTCAGGTTGAGAGTATTCATGATGAATTCTGATCCTCCAGCCATTGACTAGCTGTTGTTTGCACTGCAGAAAGGACAGCGTACTGACATCAGATGACTGACTCTGGGTAGGTTCTGTTACAGTGGTCTGTGCAGGTTCTGTTACAGTGGTCTGGGCAGGTTCTGTTACAGTGGTCTGTGCAGGTTCTGTTACAGTGGTCTGGGCAGGTTCTATTACAGTGGTCTGGGTAGGTTCTATTACAGTGGTCTAGGTAGGTTCTATTACAGTGGTCTGGGCAGGTTCTATTACAGTGGTCTGGGTAGGTTCTGTTACATTGGTCTGGGTAGGTTCTGTTACCGTGTTCTGGGCAGGTTCTATTACAGTGGTCTGGGTAGGTTCTGATACAGTGTTCTGGGCAGGTTATATTACATTGTTCTGGGTAGGTTCTATTACAGTGGTCTGGGTAGGTTCTGTTACAGTGGTCTGGGTAGGTTCTGTTACAGTGGTCTGGGTAGGTTTGTTACAGTGGTCTTGGCAGGTTCTATTACATTGATCTGGGCAGGTTCTGTTACAGTGTTCTGGGCAGGTTCTATTACAGTGGTCTGGGCAGGTTCTGTTACAGTGGTCTAGGGAGGTTCTATTACAGTGTTCTGGGCAGGTTCTATTACAGTGGTCTGGGCAGGTTCTATTACAGTGTTCTGGGCAGGTTCTATTACAGTGTTCTGGGCAGGTTCAATTACAGTGGTCTGGGCAGGTTCTATTACAGTGTTCTGGGCAGGTTCTGTTACATTGTTCTGGGTAGGTTCTGTTACAGTGGTCTGGGTAGGTTGTGTTACAGGTGTCTGGGCAGGTTCTATTACAGTGGTCTGGGCAGGTTCTGTTACAGTGTTCTGGGCAGGTTCTATTACAGTTTTCTGGGCAGGTTCTATTACAGTGTTCTGGGCAGGTTCTATTACAGTGTTCTGGGCAGGTTCTATTACAGTGGTCTGGGTAGGTTCTGTTACGGTGGTCTGGGCAGGTTCTGTTTCAGTGTTCTGGGCAGGTTCTATTACAGTGGTCTGGGTAGGTTCTGCTACAGTGGTCTGGGCAGGTTCTATTACAGTGTTCTGGGCAGGTTCTGTTACATTGTTCTGGGTAGGTTCTGTTACAGTGTTCTGGGAAGGTTCTATTACCGTGGTCTGGGTAGGTTCGGTTACATTGTTCTGGGTAGGTTCTGTTACAGTGTTCTGGGAAGGTTCTATTACCGTGGTCTGGGCAGGTTCTGTTACATTGTTCTGGGTAGGTTCTGTTACAGTGTTCTGGGAAGGTTCTATTACCGTGGTCTGGGTAGGTTCTGTTATCTAGTACACTCTAGTGACTCTACAAATCTGAAATCTTCAGGAGAGTGCCATCACACGCCCACACCCATGTGACTTCCTGGTCAGAAGACAGAATGGTTCGGCTCTGTTGTCTGTGAGGAAGGTTCCGAATTGTTTAGGATTCGATGAGACAGGAATGTACTGTCTTTACAGTTTGATATGAGGAGATGGAATCAAATGAAATAAAGGAAAATAAAAATAAAATGATCCAGGTACAGTGGAATATAAACTGTTCCAAGTCCATGCATTGGCCAGTTGTTCCCTGATCTGTCATTTGGCTGTGAGAAGAAGAAACTCATGAGATCAGATAGAGCAGCCTGACAGCACTGGCTCTATTGAGAAGATTGGAGCTCACCAAGGTTGGGCAAGAGAGAGTTTGGACTTTCATCAGTGCTGTCCTACACTCGATTCTGGTTTAGGGGAGTTTGATGTGGATGACAGGGAGAAAGGGTAGATTTGTAGGAGATTTGGTTCTGGGAAATCCAATGATCCGATGGGGAAATCCAACCCTCTCCTGGGCATTTCCTTGGGCACTGTTAGCATTCTCTCCTGCCTTCATAAATCATGTAAGGGTTTACGATGATCAAATGCCATGAAACGCTCAGTGGTGTTAAAGAACAGCCAGAGATGTGGAGCACTGAGATTGATCTGATCTGATCTGCAACCGGAAGTGAAGCCATATGTTCCAGTGGAGGATAATTGAAGTGTACGGGATGATTGTGGGATGATTACCATCTAATCTACCCAGACATGTGCCCTTACCATCTAATCTACCCTGACATGTGCCCTTACCATCTAATCTACCCTGACATGTGCCCTTACCATCTAATCTACCCTGACGTGTGCCCTTACCATCTAACCAACCCTGACATGTGCCCTTACCATCTAATCTACCCTGACATGTGCCCTTACCATCTAATCTACCCTGACATGTGCCCTTACCATCTAATCTACCCTGACATGTGCCCTTACCATCTAATCTACCCAGACATGTGCCCTTACCATCTAATCTACCCAGACATGTGCCCTTACCATCTAATCTACCCTGACATGTGCCCTTACCATCTAATCTACCCTGACATGTGCCC
This sequence comes from Dallia pectoralis, assembly GCA_029465975.1. Taxonomy (NCBI): domain Eukaryota; kingdom Metazoa; phylum Chordata; class Actinopteri; order Esociformes; family Umbridae; genus Dallia; species Dallia pectoralis. The sequence continues at coordinate 300,986 of CM055747.1, read as the reverse complement.
TTACCATCTAATCTACCCAGACATGTGCCCTTACCATCTAATCAACCCTGACATGTGCCCTTACCATCTAATATACCCTGACATGTGCCCTTACCATCTAATCTACCCTGACATGTGCCCTTACCATCTAATCTACCCTGACATGTGCCCTTACCATCTAATCTACCCTGACGTGTGCCCTTACCATCTAACCAACCCTGACATGTGCCCTTACCATCTAATCTACCCTGACATGTGCCCTTACCATCTAATCTACCCTGACATGTGCCCTTACCATCTAATCTACCCTGACATGTGCCCTTACCATCTAATCTACCCAGACATGTGCCCTTACCATCTAATCTACCCTGAAATGTGCCCTTACCATCTAATCTACCCTGACATGTGCCCTTACCATCTAATCTACCCTGACATGTGCCCTTACCATCTAATCTACCCTGACATGTGCCCTTACCATCTAATCTACCCTGAAATGTGCCCTTACCATCTAATCTACCCTGACATGTGCCCTTACCATCTAATCTACCCTGACATGTGCCCTTACCATCTAATCTACCCTGACATGTGCCCTTACCATCTAATCTACCCTGACATGTGCCCTTACCATCTAATCTACCCTGACATGTGCCCTTACCATCTAATCTACCCAGACATGTGCCCTTACCATCTAATCTACCCAGACATGTGCCCTTACCATCTAATCTATCCAGACATGTGCCCTTACCATCTAATCTACCCAGACATGTGCCCTTACCATCTAATCTACCCAGACATGTGCCCTTACCATCTAATCTACCCAGACATGTGCCCTTACCATCTAATCTACCCTGACATGTGCCCTTACCATCTAATCTACCCAGACATGTGCCCTTACCATCTAATCTACCCTGGCATGTGCCCTTACCATCTAATCTACCCTGACATGTGCCCTTACCATCTAATCTACCCTGACATGTGCCCTTACCATCTAATCTACCCTGACATGTGCCCTTACCATCTAATCTACCCTGACATGTGCCCTTACCATCTAATCTACCCTGACATGTGCCCTTACCATCTAATCTACCCAGACATGTGCCCTTACCATCTAATCTACCCTGACATGTGCCCTTACCATCTAATCTACCCTGACATGTGCCCTTACCATCTAATCTACCCTGACATGTGCCCTTACCATCTAATCTACCCTGACATGTGCCCTTACCATCTAATCTACCCAGACATGTGCCCTTACCATCTAATCTACCCTGACATGTGCCCTTACCATCTAATCTACCCTGACATGTGCCCTTACCATCTAATCTAACCTGACATGTGCCCTTACCATCTAACCAACCCTGACATGTGCCCTTACCATCTAATCTACCCTGACATGTGCCCTTACCATCTAATCTACCCTGACATGTGCCCTTACCATCTAATCTACCCAGACATGTGCCCTTACCATCTAATCTACCCAGACATGTGCCCTTACCATCTAATCTACCCTGACATGTGCCCTTACCATCTAATCTACCCTGACATGTGCCCTTACCATCTAATCTACCCAGACATGTGCCCTCACCATCTAATCTACCCTGACATGTGCCCTTACCATCTAATCTACCCAGACATGTGCCCTTACCATCTAATCTACCCTGACATGTGCCCTTACCATCTAATCTACCCTGACATGTGCCCTTACCATCTAATCTACCCAGACATGTGCCCTTACCATCTAATCTACCCTGACATGTGCCCTTACCATCTAATCTACCCTGACATGTGCCCTTACCATCTAATCTACCCAGACATGTGCCCTTACCATCTAATCTACCCTGACATGTGCCCTTACCATCTAATCTACCCTGACGTGTGCCCTTACCATCTAATCTACCCTGACGTGTGCCCTTACCATCTAATCTACCCAGACATGTGCCCTTACCATCTAATCTACCCTGACATGTGCCCTTACCATCTAATCTACCCAGACATGTGCCCTTACCATCTAATCTACCCAGACATGTGCCCTTACCATCTAATCTACCCTGACATGTGCCCTTACCATCTAATCTACCCTGACATGTGCCCTTACCATCTAATCTACCCTGACATGTGCCCTTACCATCTAATCTACCCTGACATGTGCCCTTACCTTCTAATCTACCCTGACATGTGCCCTTACCATCTAATCTACCCTGACATGTGCCCTTACCATCTAATCTACCCAGACATGTGCCCTTACCATCTAATCTACCCAGACATGTGCCCTTACCATCTAATCTACCCAGACATGTGCCCTTACCATCTAATCTACCCTGACATGTGCCCTTACCATCTAATCTACCCAGACATGTGCCCTTACCATCTAATCTACCCTGACGTGTGCCCTTACCATCTAATCTACCCTGACATGTGCCCTTACCATCTAATCTACCCTGACATGTGCCCTTACCATCTAATCTACCCTGACATGTGCCCTTACCATCTAATCTACCCTGACATGTGCCCTTACCATCTAATCTACCCTGACATGTGCCCTTACCATCTAATCTACCCTGACATGTGTTGTGATTGTGATTGTGTTGTGATTGTGTTGTGATTGTGTTGTAATTGTGCTGTGATTGTGCTGTGATTGTGTTGTGATTGTGTTGTGATTGTGTTGTGATTGTGTTGTAATTGTGCTGTGATTGTGTTGTGATTGTGTTGTGATTGTATTGTGATTGTGATTGTGTTGTGATTGTGTTGTGATTGTATTGTGATTGTGTTGTGATTGTGTTGTGATTGTGTTGTGATTGTGATTGTGTTTTGTGTGATTGTGTTGTGATTGTACTGTGATTGTACTGTGATTGTGTTGTGATTGTGTTGTGGTTGTGATTGTGTTGTGATTGTACTGTGATTGTGTTGTGATTGTACTGTGATTGTGTTGTGATTGTACTGTGATTGTGCTGTGATTGTGTTGTGATTGTACTGTGATTGTGCTGTGATTGTGTTGTGATTGTACTGTGATTGTGCAGTGATTGTGTTGTGATTGTACTGTGATTGTGCTGTGATTGTGCTGTGATTGTGCTGTGATTGTGCTGTGATTGTGTTGTGATTTTGCTGTGATTGTGCTGTGATTGTGTTGTGATTGTACTGTGATTGTACTGTGATTGTGCTGTGATTGTGCTGTGATTGTGCTGTGATTGTGTTGTGATTGTGCTGTGATTGTACTGTGATTGTGCTGTGATTGTGCTGTGATTGTGCTGTGATTGTGTTGTGATTGTGCTGTGATTGTGCTGTGATTGTGCTGTGATTGTGCTGTGATTGTGCTGTGATTGTGCTGTGATTGTGTTGTGATTGTGTTGTGCATGGAGTGTCTTCAGCTCTGCTCCTTCTGCAGGGAGCAGATCAGCCTGGAGCATCTTCTGACGAGCTCATCCATCAGCACAGCGTGCTCAAGTCCCTGTCTGAGCAGTGGCTCTGCCTGATGTGAGCGGGGAAGGGGAGGTGTCAGTCTTAAACAGGATGTATGGCTTTACGCTGAGACACAAATTACAGAGTAAATACATTACAGCAGCCCAGGTCTCTGCAACACGTCTCTGCACTGCTGCCTGTGCTGAAATAGACACACCGAGTTACATTAGGAGATCATACCAACATCTCAAACACACTGGAATTAGATTAGCCCGGGATTGGTTCACAATCACATCACGATTGTAAACGTGCTCAATAGAGATCTGTTACAATAGAACCTTATAAGTACTGGAACCTGAAAACATCTGGTTGATTTAAAGTATTAAATAAGTACTAGAACCTGACAACATCTGGTGTGAGATTTCAGGTATATATTCGTTCATGTTAGTTAGATGTTTTAAGAAAGATATTAAATCCAAAAGCTATTAACATCCTGACATTTCCATCATAGTTGACATCACGAAAGGTTTGTGGGTTCGATTCCCGTGCAGAACAGGGGGGCAGAATAAAGATTTTTACAGTCACTACTGGAAATGCTTTGGATGAGAGGTACCATGTTATCATCCATTACTGTAACAGACCATGTTCTCATCCATTACTGTAACAGACCTTGTTCTCATCTGTTACTGTAACAGTTACTGTAACAGATCATGTTCTCATCCATTACTGTAACAGATCATGTTCTCATCCATTACTGTAACAGATCATGTTCTCATCCGTTACTGTAACAGATCATGTTCTCATCCATTACTGTAACAGATCATGTTCTCATCCATTACTGTAACAGATCATGTTCTCATCCATTACTGTAACAGATCATGTTCTCATCCATTACTGTAACAGATCATGTTCTCATCCATTACTGTAACAGATCATGTTCTCATCCGTTACTGTAACAGATCATGTTCTCATCCATTACTGTAACAGATCATGTTCTCATCCATTACTGTAACAGATCATGTTCTCATCCATTACTGTAACAGATCATGTTCTCATCCATTACTGTAACAGATCTGTAACAGATCATGTTCTCATCCGTTACTGTAACAGATCATGTTCTCATCCATTACTGTAACAGATCATGTTCTCATCCATTACTGTAACAGATCATGTTCTCATCCGTTACTGTAACAGATCATGTTCTCATCCGTTACTGTAACAGATCATGTTCTCATCCGTTACTGTAACAGATCATGTTCTCATCCATTACTGTAACAGATCATGTTCTCATCCATTACTGTAATCTGACATAGATCCAAAATATTCATCCTTTAACAGCATTGACCACGTCTTCAACTGAAAAAACATTTGCATTTCTCTCTACAGGCAAGACTGTGCAAGTTTCCCCCTAACAATCAGTACACAATATTCTCTGTTCATAAAAGATGATATTTTAACTTTGGCGAGCTTTGACATGAGTAATGGAGCATTTATTTGAAGTGTAGCTATAATTTCTATAACTACTCCCACAGATAATAAAGTGCCATGAGAGACTGTCTGTCAGTGTGCTGGAGGACACAGACAGATGACATCTAGGTTGCTCTACTTCCTGTTTTATTCCTCCACTGATCACGTTTCCTGGCTTCTCCACAAATTATCACATAAGAATATATCACACAAATATATGTGTTTTTTTCTCTCCTCTGTATTTGTAATAAATAGAAATAGGTTCACATGGGGATATTTTTCAAACGCATTGTTGTTTCTTAGGACTAGTTTTACAGACTTAATCTTAGTCCAGGAGATTTTTCGGTTGAGTTTTTTTTAGACTTAGTTGGAGTTTAAGAATCGTGCCCTTTATGTTTCTGTTAATAATAATTCCACAGTGAATGTCCTTCATCCTCTGTATCAAAACCTATTATGTCAATTATCATGGAGGATAATACTAGAGGTTATTTATTTTCAGAACTATTATTTGCTGTTCTAGACATCAGAAGGTAAATATTTTTCCATTAAGCTTTCTCCATGTATAATGCAGTGGGCTGAATTAATAGTCAAAGTCGAGCTAATGTTTTAAAAATGACTCTATTACTCAGTTGGCTAAAGAACAGCAGAGTATTTCTGGGATGGATGAACTTGTAGAGGCCAGTTGAAAATATGATAAGACCAGGTGCTGTGGAGGATTTATCTGTCACATGTAGACATCTATAGCGTTACTCTGTATGTGCCCATCAAAAGGCTATTGGTTTTAAGTGGGACTAATGAGGCTGCTAATATTTGGAGATATGAATCAAATATTGGCAGCATGGAAATGTTGCGTAAACGACTGTAGTGCTGGTAGTACCAATGCTATGGGCCGGCAGTACCAATGCTATGGGCCGGCAGTACCAATGCTATGGGCTGGTAGTACCAATGCTATGGGCTGGCAGTACCAATGCTATGGGCTGGCAGTACCAATGCTATGGGCTGGTAGTACCAATGCTATGGGCTGGCAGTACCAATGCTATGGGCTGGTAGTACCAATGCTATGGGCTGGCAGTACCAATGCTATGGGCTGGCAGTACCAATGCTATGGGCTGGTAGTACCAATGCTATGGGCCGGCAGTACCAATGCTATGGGCTGGCAGTACCAATGCTATGGGCTGGTAGTACCAATGCTATGGGCTGGTAGTACCAATGCTATGGGCTGGCAGTACCAATGCTATGGGCTGGCAGTACCAATGCTATGGGCCGGCAGTACCAATGCTATGGGCTGGCAGTACCAATGCTATGGGCTGGCAGTACCAATGCTATGGGCTGGCAGTACCAATGCTATGGGCTGGCAGTACCAATGCTATGGGCTGGCAGTACCAATGCTATGGGCTGGCAGTACCAATGCTATGGGCTGGCAGTACCAATGCTATGGGCTGGTAGTACCAATGCTATGGGCTGGTAGTACCAATGCTATGGGCTGGTAGTACCAATGCTATGGGCTGGTAGTACCAATGCTATGGGCTGGTAGTACCAATGCTATGGGCTGGTAGTACCAATGCTATGGGCTGGTAGTACCAATGCTATGGGCTGGTAGTACCAATGCTATGGGCTGGTAGTACCAATGCTATGGGCTGGTAGTACCAATGCTATGGGCTGGCAGTACCAATGCTATGGGCTGGTAGTACCAATGCTATGGGCTGGCAGTACCAATGCAATGGGCTGGTAGTACCAATGCCATGGGCTGGCAGTACCAATGCTATGGGCTGGTAGTACCAATGCTATGGGCTGGTAGTACCAATGCTATGGGCTGGCAGTACCAATGCTATGGGCTGGTAGTACCAATGCTATGGGCTGGCAGTACCAATGCAATGGGCTGGTAGTACCAATGCTATGGGCTGGTAGTACCTATGCCAATTTCGGCTTCATATATTCTCTAACAATAGAGCACTTAGTAATTATATTACTTTAGACATGTTTCATTACTTATTGTATACCCACCCCCCCAGCACAACCGCACCAGCCCATCACCCAAGCACCGGAAGAGGCGTGGAGGAGGGACCCACATCAGACCTACACCCGGAGCGGCGGTTCACAGGCGAGTACCACAATGACCCTAGGGTCGGGGCTCGGCCGGTGGACTGTTCCGCTCCTCAGGTTGTCCTTCCTCACCCTCTGCAGGTCCAGCACCAGATCCTGATCCCGGCACACAGCACCACCAGCAGAACCAGCACCGAGCAATAACCAGCACAACCACCCAAGACCCAGACTTCACAGACACAGACCCCACCCCGTATCCGGCTCCCCGAAGACCCCCGAAGACCACCGAAGGGTTTTTTAATGCCAGTCAAAAGCTTTTTCCCTTCACTTTGTTTTATGTCGTTTGTTCACTTTTGAAGGGTTTTTTGGCACCACCGTTAGCCCCTTTTCCCTTCCCCAAGTCACAATTTATGTCGTAAAAATAATAATGTAAATAATGTGATTTAAAAAAAATGTGAATAAAATGAATACAAATGAAAAATGAATGAAAAAGAATGAAAAGAAATGTAAAAGTTTTGTGTTTTTCAAAAACCAAATAAAATAACTTATTGTATACCCATGATGCATTGTTCCAATACTTTAGACCTGTTCCATTACTAATTGTATACCCATGATGCATTGTTCCAATACTTTAGACCTGTTCCATTACCTATTGTATACCCATGATGCATTGTTCCAATACTTTAGACCTGTTCCATTACTTATTGTATACCCATGATGCATTGTTCCAATACTTTAGACCTGTTCCATTACCTATTGTATACCCATGATGCATTGTTCCAATACTTTAGACCTGTTCCATTACTTATTGTATACCCATGATGCATTGTTCCAATACTTTAGACCTGTTCCATTACTTATTGAATACCCATGATGCATTGTTCCAATACTTTAGACCTGTTCCATTACTTATTGTATACCCATGATGCATTGTTCCAATACTTTAGACATGTTCCATTACCTATTGTATACCCATGATGCATTGTTCCAATACTTTAGACATGTTCCATTACTTATTGTATACCCATGATGCATTGTTCCAATACTTTAGACATGTTCCATTACTTATTGTATACCCATGATGCATTGTTCCTTTACTTGAGGAAACTGTGAAGAAAATGTCAAGAGGTTATCAAGGCCTTTAATTTTCACTTACGTACAATTTAACAATTCCTCTTCTACGGAAATACCCAGAAAAATGAAGCCCTGAACAAAATGTAATATAAGAACGTGTGTGTGAAGCTAAAGCAGCTGAGAGACTTGTCTTACCTCTTCTACAATTCCCAGGCTTACTTTAAACACATTTCCATCAAAACATCTCACAGCATGAGAAATATAATGCTACTGAGAAACCCGTCAGATACTCTGTTGGATTTAGATTTTACTTCAGTGTTTTTTCTGCCTCTACAACAGGGAGACGATGGGGTACGTTAGTGGGTGTGTTTGTATCTCCCTGGATGAACAGACTGTTTGTATCTCTCTGGATGAACAGACTGTTTGTATCCCTCTGGATGAACAGACTGTTTGTATCTCTCTGGATGAACAGACTGTTTGTATCTCCCTGGATGACCAGACTGTTTGTATCTCTCTGGATGAACAGACTGTTTGTATCTCTCTGGATGAACAGACTGTTTGTATCTCTCTGGATGAACAGACTGTTTGTATCTCTCTGGATGAACAGACTGTTTGTATCTCTCTGGATGAACAGACTGTTTTTATCTCCCTGGATGACCAGACTGTTTGTATCTCTCTGGATGAACAGACTGTTTGTATCTCTCTGGATGACCAGACTGTTTGTATCTCTCTGGATGAACAGACTGTTTGTATCTCTCTGGATGACCAGACTGTTTGTATCTCTCTGGATGAACAGACTGTTTGTATCTCTCTGGATGACCAGACTGTTTGTATCTCCCTGGATGAACAGACTGTTTGTATCTCTCTGGATGACCAGACTGTTTGTATCTCTCTGGATGAACAGACTGTTTGTATCTCTCTGGATGAACATAATACAAACTAACACCCAAACTGAGACGACAAACTGAGAGGACAATTCCCCAGAGGAATCCCAAACCACAAGCAGTGGTGCAGGAAACAAATGAAACCCATGCAGAGTAAAACGGGAAACTAGCATCTATGAAAGAGAAAAAAAACTGCTAATTCTATAATGCTTTTTGGAAATCTGGGGAAAATTGAAGGAAGACAAACAAATGTGTGTTTAGATAGTTTAGGTGGTAAAGACAGAGGTGTTTGGTTAGGTTATTGAGTCTCAAGCCCAAAGAACGAGACAGTGATCTTCAATTACTAACAGCTCTCTGTCTATTGTAGGAAGGACACTGAAAGGAAAGTGTTTTCTCCAGTCAGAAGCTTCAGGGAGAGAAGGAGAGGAGGAGAAGAGGAAAGAGGAGAAGAGGAGAGGAGGAGAGGAGGAGAAGAGGAAAGAGGAGAAGAGGAGAGGAGGAGAGGAGGAGAGGAGGGGGAGGGGGAGAGAGAGGAGAGAGGAGAGGGAGAGGAGGAGAGGAGAGGAAAGAGAGGAGAGGAGGAGAAGAGGAAAGAGGAGAAGAGGAGAGGAGGGGAGGAGAGAGGAGAGAGGAGAGAGAGGAGAGAGAGGAGAGGAGAGGGGAGGAGAAGAGGAGAGAGGAGAGAGGAGAGAGGAGAGAGGAGAGGAGAGGAGGAGAGGAGAGGAGGAGAGGAGGAAAGAGGAGAAGAGGAGAGGAGAGAGGAGAGAGGAGAGAGAGAGAGAGAGAGAGAGAAAGAGAGAGAGAGGAGAGAGGAAAGGAGAGAGGAGAGAGGAGAGAGGTGAGGGGAGGAGAGGAGAGGAGAGGAGGAGAGGAGAGGAGGAGAGGAGAGGAGAGAGGAGAGAGGTGAGACCTTTAAAGGGGAGATGGACACTCAGGCAGAAAGGAAGAATGGGATACTTTTAATTAGACTGGATTGACAGAGTGAGAAAGTGAGAGGTCTAATTAGATCTGATAGACAGCAAGGAAGTGAGTTTAATTTTAAGAGTGAGATCACTGGACAGAGATAGTGAAGGGAGAAAGAAAGAAAAAAGCTTTATTTCAGAATGCAGAAGTAGAGAATCAGTAGAAAGAAAGCTGGAGAGAGAAGATCATTTTTTCATCACTATTACATTATTTGGTTTCTTCTTCATCGTTGACAGTTGACATTTGGGGGAGTGGGCTAAACCTGTCACATTAAGAGAAAGCCATTGTATTTTAGTTTGTGTCAGCGTTATCATTAATATTATTATTATTAATACAGGCATGTGTTGGGATTTACATTAACATTAAAGACAAAGATTAATGTTTTCCAGAAAGATCCTTTCTTTGAATAATTTCTATCAGAAAAATCAGGGCGCTATTGCTCAGATGAATTGAGAAATGTCTCTTTCTGATAGATAACAGAGACATACAGTAAGAAATGTCCCCTCTGATAGATAACAGAGACATACAGTAAGAAATGTCTCATTCTGATAGATAACAGAGACATACAGTAAGAAATGTCCCCTCTGATAGATAACAGAGACATACAGTAAGAAATGTCTCATTCTGATAGATAACAGAGACATACAGTAAGAAATGTGCCCTCTGATAGATAACAAAGACAGTAAGAAATGTCCCCTCTGATAGATAACAGAGACATACAGTAAGAAAGGTCTCATTCTGATAGATAACAGAGACATACAGTGAGAAATGTCCCGTTCTGATAGATAACAGAGACATACAGTGAGAAATGTCCCCTCTGATAGATAACAGAGACACACAGAGAGAAGCATTTATTAATGAATAAACAGAGATGCACAGTTTTCACACACTTAATGCACTAACAAAGTCAAAAGAGGATAACTCTCAATAACTTCAGAACTTCCGTTAAATCCAGGATGAGTTTGTGCCGGCCATTTGAGGAAGTGTACAAGCAGAAAGACATGTGGTAATGGTTTCTTCTAAATCCGCCTAACCGCCCAGGTACACCTAGTTAATCAGAAGGGCCTCCACTTTAGATTTCAGATTGGACAGAAGGAGCAGGTCTCCTGGGAACCACCTTGTCAGCATTCATCTTCTAAATGAGAATTCCTTCTCTACTCCATCATGTAGGCTGTCTATCCTTCTACAGGGGTTGCCAATTCTTCTTCCTCTGGCAGTTACAGCATTTCTAACCAAACGTAGTACTCTCTCTCTCTCTCTACATCCCCCACGAACATCTTTACAAACCCATCAACCAGACATCAGCCAAGCACAGCTTTGCTTCTTGAACCACCACCTGTCTCCATAAACACACTGCACTTCCTCTTGTCTGAACAAACACGTAAACAGACTGCCAGTGTCCAATTTTTCACCTTCATTGTCTTCCATATTCCTGAGCTTGAATACAGCAGTTAGCTGACACACACACCTACATGATCTGTCTGTACACACAGACACACACACATACCTACAGGATCTGTCTGTACACACACACACACACACACACATACCTACAGGATCTGTCTGTACACACACACACACACACTCATACCTACAGGATCTGTCTGTACACACACACACACACACACACACACACACACTCATACCTACAGGATCTGTCTGTACACACACACACACACACACACACATACTTACAGGATCTGTCTGTACACACACACACACACACACACTCATACCTACAGGATCTGTCTGTACACACACACACACACACACACACATACCTACAGGATCTGTCTGTACACACACATACACACACACACATATGTGCACTATGTGTCCATTGTGTTGACGGCTAGAGCTTTTAAATGTTCCATCACTATTTTACAGAAATGTTTTTACTGGATTATGAAATCCCCTGCCAATTAATGAAAGCTACTCGGAATATGGTTGCCAGAGATACCCAGCTCACCAATGGTAAGACAGCATATTGCTGCACAGGGTTCCATCCTGGTTCCACCCTGGTTCCACCCTGGTTCTATCCTGGTTATATCCTGGTTCCATCCTGGTTCTATCCTGGTTCTATCCTGGTTCTATCCTGGTTCCATCCTGGTTCTATCCTGGTTCTATCCTGGTTCCATCCTGGTTCTATCCTGGTTCTATCCTGTCCAAACAAGCAGACAGTAGAGTAAACGACATGCCAGAACCCTGGATGTCAATGAGTGACCATGAGGCCAAAAATAAATGGCTGACCATTAGACCGTAAACAAATGATTGGGCATAGAGCTGGAACTAAACCATTGACCACAAGAGGGGTTATAGATGACTGACCATGCAGGGAGAAGCTGGCTTAGCTCAGAGGCCTTGACAGACATGAGGGGAGTGTACACTCCTGAGCACTGCTAGTCTCTCTCCTGTGTGCACATGCTCAGTCTCAACTCCTAGTCTCTCTCCTGTGTGCACATGCTCAGTCTCAACTCCTAGTCTCTCTCCTGTGTGCACATGCTCAGTCTCAACTCCTAGTCTCTCTCCTGTGTGCACATGCTCAGTCTCAACTCCTAGTCTCTCTCCTGTGTGCACATGCTCAGTCTCAACTCCTAGTCTCTCTCCTGTGTGCACATGCTCAGTCTCAACTCCTAGTCTCTCTCCTGTGTGCAGCTCTCTCTAGTCTCTCTCCTGTGTGCACATGCTCAGTCTCTCTCCTAGTCTAGTCTCTCTCCTGTGTGCACATGCTCAGTCTCTCTCCTAGTCTCTCTCCTGTGTGCACATGCTCAGTCTCTCTCCTAGTCTCTCCTGTGTGCACATGCTCAGTCTCAACTCCTAGTCTCTCTCCTGTGTGCACATGCTCAGTCTCTCTCCTAGTCTCTCTCCTGTGTGCACATGCTCAGTCTCATGATGCTAGTCTCTCTCCTGTGTGCACATGCTCAGTCTCTCTCCTAGTCTCTCTCCTGTGTGCACATGCTCAGTCTCAACTCCTAGTCTCTCTCCTGTGTGCACATGCTCAGTCTCATGATGCTAGTCTCTCTCCTGTGTGCACATGCTCAGTCTCTCTCCTAGTCTCTCTCCTGTGTGCACATGCTCAGTCTCTCTCTCTCTAGTCTCTCTCCTGTGTGCACATGCTCAGTCTCTCTCTCTAGTCTCTCTCCTGTGTGCACATGCTCAGTCTCAACTCACATGCTCAGTCTCATGATGCTAGTCTCTCTCCTGTGTGCACATGCTCAGTCTCTCTCCTAGTCTCTCTCCTGTGTGCACATGCTCAGTCTCAACTCCTAGTCTCTCTCCTGTGTGCACATGCTCAGTCTCATGATGCTAGTCTCTCTCCTGTGTGCACATGCTCAGTCTCTCTCCTAGTCTCTCTCCTGTGTGCACATGCTCAGTCTCTCTCCTAGTCTCTCTCCTGTGTTCACATGCTCAGTCTCAACTCCTAGTCTCTCTCCTGTGTGCACATGCTCAGTCTCTCTCTCTCTGTGTGCACATGCTCAGTCTCCTAGTCTCCTGTGTGCACATGCTCAGTCTCATGATGCTAGTCTCTCTCCTGTGTGCACATGCTCAGTCTCTCTCCTAGTCTCTCTCCTGTGTGCACATGCTCAGTCTCTCTCTAGTCTCTCTCCTGTCTCTCTCCTAGTGTGTGCACATGCTCAGTCTCTCTCCTAGTCTCTCTCCTGTGTGCACATGCTCAGTCTCTCTCCTAGTCTCTCTCCTGTGTGCACATGCTCAGTCTCATGATGCTAGTCTCTCTCCTGTGTGCACATGCTCAGTCTCTCTCCTAGTCTCTCTCCTGTGTGCACATGCTCAGTCTCAACTCCTAGTCTCTCTCCTGTGTGCACATGCTCAGTCTCATGATGCTAGTCTCTCTCCTGTGTGCACATGCTCAGTCTCATGATGCTAGTCTCTCTCCTGTGTGCACATGCTCAGTCTCATGATGCTAGTCTCTCTCCTGTGTGCACATGCTCAGTCTCTCTCCTAGTCTCTCTCCTGTGTGCACATGCTCAGTCTCTCTCCTAGTCTCTCTCCTGTGTGCACATGCTCAGTCACAACTCCTAGTCTCTCTCCTGTGTGCACATGCTCAGTCTCATGATGCTAGTCTCTCTCCTGTGTGCACATGCTCAGTCTCTCTCCTAGTCTCTCTCCTGTGTGCACATGCTCAGTCACAACTCCTAGTCTCTCTCCTGTGTGCACATGCTCAGTCACAACTCCTAGTCTCTCTCCTGTGTTCACATGCTCAGTCTCTCTCCTAGTCTCTCTCCTGTGTGCACATGCTCAGTCTCTCTCCTAGTCTCTCTCCTGTGTGCACATGCTCAGTCACATGATGAGAGCCCAATACATTTAGAACAGCATCTCTCTGTGTGCGTCTGTGTTTTTGCTGCATAAGGTATTAGACATAATGACACAGTACACGACTTAAGCTGGTTGGGAGAATGTGAGCGGGAGGGAGAAATAAATGTTCATGTTCTTTAGACATCTACGCCGATGACATCTAAGGAAAAGGCAAACAGCGCTAATTCCAATTTGATTTTTAGTTTTGGTAATTCCATTACTGCCTGAGAGTCATGTTTCTCAGGTTTAGAGATGTAAAAGGTTTAAGTGTTTCCTCCACGACAGGCGATTAGCAGGCAGGCCAGAAGCTAGGGAACTCTCCTAGTTGGTCAGGCAGGTCAGTGGCTATAGGGAACTCTCCTAGTTGGCTAATATTAGGTAGAACAATCAAATGACTCTTCAGTACGCTAGCCCAGCAGGGTGCCTTCAGTATGCTAGCCCAGCAGTGTGCCTTCAGTATGCTAGCCCAGCAGGGTGCCTTCAGTATGCTAGCCCAGCAGTGTGCCTTCAGTATGCTAGCCCAGCAGGGGGCCTTCAGTATGCTAGCCCAGCAGGGTGCCTTCAGTATGCTAGCCCAGCAGGGGGCCTTCAGTATGCAAGCCCAGAAAGGTGCCTTCAGTATGCTAGCCCAGCAGGGGGCCTTCAGTATGCAAGCCCAGCAGGGTGCCTTCAGTATGCTAGCCCAGCAGGGTGCCTTCAGTATGCTAGCCCAGCAGTGTGCCTTCAGTATGCTAGCCCAGCAGGGTGCCTTCTGTATGCTAGCCCAGCAGTGTGCCTTCAGTATGCTAGCCCAGCAGGGTGCCTTCAGTATGCTAGCCCAGCAGGGTGCCTTCAGTATGCTAGCCCAACAGTGTGCCTTCAGTATGCTAGCCCAGCAGGGTGCCTTCAGTATGCTAGCCAAGCAGGGTGCCTTCAGTATGCTAGCCCAGCAGTGTGCCTTCAGTATGCTAGCCCAGCAGGGTGCCTTCAGTATGCTAGCCCAGCAGGGTGCCTTCAGTATGCAAGCCCAGCAGGGTGCCTTCAGTATGCTAGCCCAGCAGGGTGCCTTCAGTTTGCTAGCCCAGCAGTGTGCCTTCAGTATGCTAGCCCAGCAGGGTGCCTTCAGTATGCTAGCCCAGCAGTGTGCCTTCAGTATTCTAGCCCAGCAGGGTGCCTTCAGTATGCTAGCCCAGCAGTGTGCCTTCAGTATGCTAGCCCAGCAGGGTGCCTTCAGTATGCTAGCCCAGCAGGGTGCCTTCAGTATGCTAGCCCAGCAGGGTGCCTTCAGTATGCTAGCCCAGCAGGGTGCCTTCAGTATGCTAGCCCAGCAGGGTGCCTTCAGTATGCAAGCCCAGCAGGGTGCCTTCAGTATGCTAGCCCAGCAGGGTGCCTTCAGTATGCAAGCCCAGCAGGGTGCCTTCAGTATGCTAGCCCAGCTGAGCCTTCAAGACTGACACATCATTATCCCATTTAATCGGTGGTGTTCTTGCCAGTGATTCCTGGTGTGTTTGTGTTCAGTGGTGATTGTTGGTGCTGTTGGCAGTTTGCAGTACTGCCCCTGTGCTGGGAATTCTCTAGAGTCGGCACTGACCGTGACTATAATGGGTGACCTGTGTTAAAGCTAATAGAATGCTCCCAGGTATTTGAGGAATCACAGATGATTGGGAGATTGAACTCAGGTGGAGATAATTGACTGTTGATGAGTAGAAGAGAGCTTTCATTGACTGACAGCAGAGAGAGGTTGACATTCAAATCTCATGGAAATGGACTGTTAAAGGTTAATCTGTTTTATTGAGTGTGTGTTATTGGGTGTGTGTTATTGAGTGTGTGTTATTGAGAGTGTGTTATTGGGTGTGTGTTATTGGGTGTGTGTTATTGAGTGTGTGTTATTGAGTGTGTGTTATTGAGAGTGTGTTATTGGGTGTGTGTTATTGGGTGTGTGTTATTGGGTGTGTGTTATTGGGTGTGTGTTATTGGGTGTGTGTTATTGAGTGTGTGTTATTGAGAGTGTGTTATTGGGTGTGTGTTATTGGGTGTGTGTTATTGGGTGTGTTATTGAGTGTGTGTTGTTGAGTGTGTTATTGGGTGTGTGTTATTGAGTGTGTGTTATTGAGTGTGAGTTATTGAGTGTGTGTTATTGGGTGTGTGTGTTATTGGGTGTGTGTGTTATTTAGTGTGTGTTATTGGGTGTGTGTTATTGAGTGTGTGTTATTGGGTGTGTGTTATTGGGTGGGTGTTATTGAGTGTGTGTTATTGGGTGTGTGTTATTGGGTGTGTGTTATTGAGTGTGAGTTATTGAGTGTGTGTTATTGGGTGTGTGTGTTATTTAGTGTGTGTTATTGATTGTGTGTTATTGGGTGTGTGTTATTGGGTGTGTGTTATTGGGTGTGTGTTATTGAGTGTGAGTTATTGAGTGTGTGTTATTGGGTGTGTGTGTTATTTAGTGTGTGTTATTGATTGTGTGTTATTGGGTGTGTGTTATTGGGTGTGTGTTATTGGGTGTGTGTTATTGAGTGTGAGTTATTGAGTGTGTGTTATTGGGTGTGTGTGTTATTTAGTGTGTGTTATTGATTGTGTGTTATTGGGTGTGTGTTATTGGGTGTGTGTTATTGGGTGTGTGTTATTGAGTCTGTGTTTTTGAGTGTGTGTGTTTTCCAATAATAACGCTGGTTTATGTAGGACACGCAGTGTGGAATCTTCTCAAGTGTAGTTATCGACTTTACACAAAAACTTCAGTAATGATGATGCAGTTTAAATTGCTCTATTGATTTTAATGCAGCAATTACATCTTTAGTGTATGAAAGTCAATACACAAGACAGTAAAACAAATGGGTGGCTCAGACTATACGCTAGTGATTCTCCATGAGATTTAAGGCTTTCTGAACCACAAACCTCGCTACTTTACTGAAAGACAACTTGGAGTGCAGCCATGCATGCAAAAATAAATGTAGATTGGAGTCGCATTTGAATATGTATCTGCATCTAGAATGTTCTGTCACTTCTGTGTTCGAGGAGAAAAGAATGACATGTGTTTTCCTGTGCATTACCAAGGCACCTGTAGTGATACATATTACGAGATATCACGCATAAAGACCTTTCAAGATATAAAGGTGCATTACCAAGGCACATGGGGAAGCATATTGAAAAATATAAAGAGACAGTGTTACATGGAGCTGGGAACATGTCCTCCGCTAAAAGAGCGTGGATTATGTTTCTGAAAACATAGAATCTGGAACAATAACACGCCGAAATGAAAGATGATTCGTTTTGTAAATGAATTTAGTATATTTGTAAGGAAGATGTCTTTTGGACACATTCCTCTTCCAAAACAAGCTGTACATGGTTCAGCCTTTCAGAAACATGGCTTCAGGGAACATAAAGAGAGTGGATGTAGCTCTTAGAAACATTGCTATTTCACAGTGTTTAATTGGAGAGTGTGTTTCAATGCAGCCAGTCCTGCTGATGATTTGATTTCTAATTGCCAGCAGCAGAGCGCTTAACGAAGCGAGGGAAGAAGAGCGTGGGTGGAAAAGAAAAAGAGAGAAAGCGGCCAGGTTTCCACGGCAACGCCGGAACAACAGCAGCAGTAGCCAAGAGGGTCGTTCCATCTTGAAAAGAACAGTCTATAGGATCCACGGCAACACACACAGCCAGGAGCCTCTCTGGAGCCAATGAGAGACGGCCTTGACATTATCCAGGAGATGATGCTGTTTAAGATGCAAATATGTCATTAATGTATATGTCAGTCAGGAAGTATATCAGTTGGCTTTTTTTGTTTTTCTGTTTAATTGAATAAACGTGTTTCTCTGTCCTGTCCTCCTCTGTGTTTAGTTGTTGCAGTACAGGTCTGTGAGCAACCCTAATTGGTTTTGTGTGCATTTGGCTGTGAGTAATCAATGCTACCTCAATGGTTTGGATGGTAAGGCTATTCCCAATATTGTAACAATAATACGAATTAGGACATGCTACATGTTGTGATCCATTTCAATGCCCATCAAGAAACTTCAAGGTCATCGGCCACAAAGAGAAATCTCATGTTGAGTTAAATTAGTTGGATTTAGGTTTTAATCTCACAGCTTGGTATTTCTAATCTCTCCAGGTTAGCTGTTTAGTGAGCTGGCATCTTGGATAATGGCGACTAGCCGATCTCCCTCATTTAAAATGTAGCATTATGAATTAAAATGTATAGATAAAACATTTGAGCACTTTTAAAAACATTTGAGACAACCATTAAAAATGTAAATGAGGGCATCCATTAAAATAAAGCAAGCCGGAAAGTAAGATTAAAGTGGAGTGTTTTGTGGATAAATGGAGCAGCTGTGGTAAACATCTGTTTGGAGGCTTGGCAGCTTGTCTTCTGGTTGTTATGGAAGTGTAACTATGTAATAAGAAATATCACCATACAGGTTGTTATGGAACTGTAACTATGTAATAAGAAATATCACCATACAGGTTGTTATGGAACTGTAACTATGTAATAAGAAATATCACCATACAGGTTGTTATGGAACTGTAACTATGTAATAAGAAATATCACCATACAGGTTGTTATGGAACTGTAACTATGGAATAAGAAATATAACCATACAGGTTGTTATGGAACTGTAACTATGTAATAAGAAATATCACCATACAGGTTGTTATGGAACTGTAACTATGTAATAAGAAATATCACCATACAGGTTGTTATGGAACTGTAACTATGTAATAAGAAATATCACCATACAGGTTGTTATGGAACTGTAACTATGTAATAAGAAATATCACCATACAGGTTGTTATGGAACTGTAACTATGCAATAAGAAATATCACCATACAGGTTGTTATGGAACTGTAACTATGTAATAAGAAATATCACCATACAGGTTGTTATGGAACTGTAACTATGTAATAAGAAATATCACCATACAGGTTGTTATGGAACTGTAACTATGTAATAAGAAATATCACCATACAGGTTGTTATGGAACTGTAACTATGTAATAAGAAATATCACCATACAGGTTGTTATGGAACTGTAACTATGTAATAAGAAATATCACCATACAGGTTGTTATGGAACTGTAACTATGCAATAAGAAATATCACCATACAGGTTGTTATGGAACTGTAACTATGTAATAAGAAATATCACCATACAGGTTGTTATGGAACTGTAACTATGTAATAAGAAATATCACCATACAGGTTGTTATGGAACTGTAACTATGTAATAAGAAATATCACCATACAGGTTGTTATGGAACTGTAACTATGCAATAAGAAATATCACCATACAGGTTGTTATGGAACTGTAACTATGTAATAAGAAATATCACCATACAGGTTGTTATGGAACTGTAACTATGTAATAAGAAATATCACCATACAGGTTGTTATGGAACTGTAACTATGTAATAAGAAATATCACCATACAGGTTGTTATGGAACTGTAACTATGTAATAAGAAATATCACCATACAGGTTGTTATGGAACTGTAACTATGTAATAAGAAATATCACCATACAGGTTGTTATGGAACTGTAACTATGTAATAAGAAATATCACCATACAGGTTGTTATGGAACTGTAACTATGTAATAAGAAATATCACCATACAGGTTGTTATGGAACTGTAACTATGTAATAAGAAATATCACCATACAGGTTGTTATGGAACTGTAACTATGTAATAAGAAATATCACCATACAGGTTGTTATGGAACTGTAACTATGTAATAAGAAATATCACCATACAGGTTGTTATGGAACTGTAACTATGCAATAAGAAATATCACCATACAGGTTGTTATGGAACTGTAACTATGTAATAAGAAATATCACCATACAGGTTGTTATGGAACTGTAACTATGTAATAAGAAATATCACCATACAGGTTGTTATGGAACTGTAACTATGTAATAAGAAATATCACCATACAGGTTGTTATGGAACTGTAACTATGTAATAAGAAATATCACCATACAGGTTGTTATGGAACTGTAACTATGTAATAAGAAATATCACCATACAGGTTGTTATGGAACTGTAACTATGTAATAAGAAATATCACCATACAGGTTGTTATGGAACTGTAACTATGTAATAAGAAATATCACCATAAAGGTTGTTGTTTAATTGTTGTTTTTGCCTGTATTCCGATATGCTCTTACAATGTCAATGTTTTTCAGGTAGAAATGTATTCTGCATAAAATAAACGTTACTCAACTATGTTTTTTTATTAATTATGAAGTATTTAAGGAAGACTATCACCTGAATATAACCCACATGGTACATGATTGTCCATGTGTTACAAAGTTTGTACTCTGTTTCCATTAATAAATGAATATAGATGTGAAGAAAGAGACTAGCAGAGAGACTAGAAGAGAGACTAAGAGAGAGACTAAGAGAGAGACTAGAAGAGAGACTAAGAGAGACTAGAAGAGAGACTAGAAGAGAGACTAAGAGAGAGACTAAGAGAGAGAATAGAGACTAAGAGAGAGACTAAGAGAGAGACTAAGAGAGAGAAGAGAGACTAAGAGAGAGAGTAAAAGAGAGACTAGAAGAGAGACTAAGAGAGAGACTAAGAGAGAGACTAAGAGAGAGACTAAGAGACTAGGAGAGAGAGAGACTAGAAGAGAGACTAAGAGAGAGACTAAGAGAGAGACTAAGAGAGAGAGACTAAGAGAGAGACTAAGAGAGAGACTAAGAGAGAGAGACTAAGAGAGAGACTAAGAGAGACTAAGAGAGAGACTAGGAAGAGAGACTAAGAGAGAGACTAAGAGAGAGAGACTAAGAGAGAGACTAAGAGAGAAGAGAGACTAGGAGAGAGACTAAGAGAGAGACTAAGAGAGACTAACTAAGAGAGAGACTAAGAGAGAGACTAAGAGAGAGACTAGGAGAGAGACTAAGAGAGAGACTAAGAGAGAGACTAAGAGAGAGACTAAGAGAGAGACTAGAAGAGACTAAGAGAGAGACTAAGAGAGACTAGAAGAGAGACTAGAGAGAGAGACTAAGAGAGAGACTAAGAGAGAGACTAGAAGAGAGACTAGAACAAAGACTAAGAGAGAGACTAAGAGAGAGACTAGAGAGAGAGACTAAGAGAGAGACTAGAAGAGAGACTAGGAGAGAGACTACGAGAGAGACTAGAAGAGAGACTAGGAGAGAGACTAAGAGAGAGACTAAGAGAGAGACTAAGAGAGAGACTAAGAGACTAGAGAGACTAGACTAAGAGAGAGACTAAGAGAGAGACTAAGAGAGACTAGAGAGAGACTAAGAGAGAGACTAAGAGAGAGACTAAGAGAGAGACTAGAAGAGAGACTAAGAGAGAGAGAGAGACTAGGAGAGAGACTAAGAGAGAGACTAAGAGAGAGACTAAGAGAGAGACTAAGAGAGAGACTAGGAGAGAGACTAGAGAGAGAGACTAGAGAGACTAGAGAGAGACTACGAGAGAGACTAGAAGAGAGACTAGGAGAGAGACTAAGAGAGAGACTAAGAGAGAGACTAAGAGAGAGACTAGGAGAGAGACTAGATAGAGACTAAGTGAGAGACTAGAAAGAGACTAGGAGAGAGACTAAGAGAGATACTAAAAGAGAGACTAAGAGAGAGACTAAGAGAGAGACTAAGAGAGAGACTAAGAGAGAGACTAAGAGAGAGACTAGAAGAGAGATTAAGAGAGAGATTAAGAGAGAGACTAAGAGAGAGTTGGGTACTGATGAATAAGATTTGATAAAAAATGAGATTTGATAACCCAGGATTATTGGACAACTGGATCTTTACAGACTAACGTGTCGTAGATTCTGCCCAGGCATTCACAGTGCAGTTTCTCTGGCATCCAGGAGGGGGCACTATGTTCCGCCTCTACCTCCTGGTCAGCTGTGGTGTTGCACTGTGCTTGACTGACCACTGCTCTTAAAAACTGCCAGGTTTAAGTGTACTCATCCCTACAGAGGGGAGGGTTAACTCATCCCTAACTGAGTGTGTTCTCATCCCTACAGAGGGGGGTTAACTCATCCCTAACTGAGTGTGTACTCATCCCTACAGAGGAGGGGGGGTTAACTCATCCCTAACTGAGTGTGTACTCATCCCTACAGAGGGGGGTTAACTCATCCCTAACTGAGTGTGTACTGATCCCTACAGAGGGGGGAACTCATCCCTAACTGAGTGTGTACTCATCCCTACAGAGGGGGGGGTTAACTCATCCCTACAGAGGGGAGGGTTAACTCATCCCTAACTGAGTGTGTACTCATCCCTACAGAGGGGGGGGTAACTCATCCCTAACTGAGTGTGTACTCATCCCTAACTGAGTGTGTACTCAACCCTAACTGAGTGTGTACTCATCCCTAACTGAGTGTGTACTCATCCCTAACTGAGTGTGTACTCATGCCTAACTGAGTGTGTACTCATCCCTAACTGAGTGTGTATTCATCCCTAACTGAGTGTGTACTCATCCCTAACTGAGTGTGTACTCATCCCTAACTGAGTGTGTACTCATCCCTACAGGTTAACTGAGTGTGTACTCATCCCTACAGGTTAACTGAGTGTGTACTCATCCCTAACTGAGTGTGTACTCATCCCTAACTGAGTGTGTACTCATCCCTAACTGAGTGTGTACTCATCCCTAACTGAGTGTGTACTCATCCCTAACTGAGTGTGTACTCATCCCTACAGGTTAACTGAGTAGTCATCATTGGCTATACAGTGAAGAAACCACTGGTTTTAAATGCAGAACATGTAGTATGGAAATCGGCTTTGAAGTGCTTTTTTTCAATTCCATCTTTATTGTCTTGTCTTTATTGTACGGTCGATTATTTAAGGTTTAGGTCGCTCACTCACCCTCTTTCGTACTCTCCCTGTGGTTAGCTAACAAAACATTGAGTATCTTCTCTGAATAGCAATATGGAAACTTCAGTCCTTTAGTCAGGTAATATTTTCACCACCACTGAGCCAGCCCACCTCTGAGGGGGGGTGTGTCTCCATCCTATCTGGAGAGTTCAGACATTAATAATGGATTGACAGACATTCAGCTTTACTGCATGATTCCATATTGGGATGTCCGTTCCTTATTTGTGGCAAAGATAACTTCTGAAAGTGTCCGATTATTCATCTTGTAACACAATGCAGAAATGCAAAACCAAGACCATAAAAGGCAATAGATAATTAAAGCCTGAACATGTTAGACAATATTAAATAATTTAAAAAGAAGGCATTGTTCATTAAGTTTGGATTTTACATGAATATTAAACACGGACAAGCTACATGTGATGTTATTTGTAATTCATGCACACAACCAAAGTAGTTGATACATGTGGAGTGCAAATAACCAGATAACCAGATAACCAGATAACCAGATAACCAGATAACCGGACACCAAATAAAAGCCTGACACCATTGTCTCCTGGAATCATTTTAATACAAATATCTTGAGGACTTATAAGGGAATTTTTCTCAACATGCGAAAACCGAACGAAACGGAACACATGGGTATTGAACAAACAGGATCCATCAATCTGTTGACAATAAACATAAAGTCTGGTAACGCCCCCTCCAGAGCCGGGGCCAATCAGAATCATGATGCAGGCAGAAAACAGCCACATTAGAACAGCCACATTCACACTGGCTCAAAGAGAAATCCAACCAAGGCAAAATGTGCACATCTCAAGAAACACATTACAATTCTGATATGCCATTGGCTTTTGTTGTAAGTTTTAAAAAGCTTCACTTGCATGTACATAAAACTGTACAAAAACATGGCATCACAAGCATTATGTCCTATATAAATATAACCAACAATTAGAATAACGACTCTACACTCTCCTCTAAAGACTTACTTTCAAGGCAGCTGTCTTTGTTTTAATGTGACCTGTCTGTGACAGTGATGGAATGTGTACTCACTGTGGATCGATCTCGTGAACAGAAACCAGTACTAGCGTCTCAGCAAAATACAGTAAACAATTTCTACCAATTATCTTTGGAATTCATGCTAAATGTGTAGCCTGCTTGTCAGCAAACACAGTGATGTGTTGAACTATGTACAATACACCTTTAGGAGACTTCTGTCACAAACAACTCACTTGGATTAGGACTCAATTCAATCAAACCTGCATTGGATCAGCATTTGAGAAACCACATTGTACGTATGCTTTTACATTTTAGTATTTGGGTCTATCACATATAATTATTGATTTAGGACTAACACTTTTTTAAAATATTGTTCAATGCTCTGTAAAAAAAGACAATGTGGAATTGTAGAGTATAACTTATTTTGAGTGGAATTGAAAGTCCATTTCCCACAGCTCCAGTGGACACCAGAAACATTTTGCGTAAACCTTGCTATGACTGATTTGAGTCCTTTGCCCATTGTTCAGTTTAACATCATGTCACCAGTACACAGCTACAACCACCATACTGGACCACTACAGAACACATGTGATGCTGAATTAATCTGACAAACTCAACATGACGGGACATAACAGAGAATGTATGAAGAGTTGTCAGGTCGTCCCCTCGATTTATTACATGTCAACATGAAAAAACATATTCAGCATCAGTTCAAAAGAAAAGTCAAACCATGTAATCGATAATATAACGAGTTCAATGGAGTGACAGGGTATATGAGTGAGTGATGGGGTATAGGAGTGGGGTATAGGAGTGACACATTATAGGAGTGAGTGAAGGGGTATAGGAGTGATGGGGTATAGGAGTGGGGTATAGGAGTGATGGGGTATAGGAGTGATGGGGTATAGGAGTGATGGGATATAGGAGTGATGGGGTATATGAGTGAAGAATTATAGGAGTGAGTGATGGGGTATAGGAGTGACGGGGTATAGGAGTGGGGTATAGGACTGGGGTATAGGAGTGATGGGGTATAGGAGTGATGGGGTATAGGAGTGACTGGGTATAGCACAGTTATTTAGGTAGAAAATGAATGAAAATGGATGCAAATACGGCAACCAATTGGTTAAATTTCACTATAAGAATGAGTCAAGACCAGTGATTCAGACAAATCAGAGAGTCGAACCAAGTAATTCAAGCTTAAGTTAATATTAGTTAATAACTCAGTGAATCTAAACAGTCAAGAGTCAAAGCCAGTGACTCTGAAAGAAGTCAGACAGTGAAGGAGACAAAGGCAGTGATTGAGGATGTGTGATATTGGCTTTATAACTAATCTCTATCTTTACACATATCATTAATTCCAGGTCAGTAAAGTCACCCGCTGCTGTGGATCTGTGAAACAGGTCTGTGAAACAGCTCTGTGAAACCGCTTTGTGAAACAGCTCTGTGAAACCGCTTTGTGAAACAGCTCTGTGAAACCGTGCTGTGTTACTGCTCTGTGAAACCGCTCTGTGAAACCGCTTTGTGAAACAGCTCTGTGAAACCGCTCTGTGAAACCGCTCTGTGAAACCGCTCTGTGAAACCGCTCTGTGAAACCGTGCTGTGTTACTGCTCTGTGAAACCGCTCTGTGAAACCGTGCTGTGTTACTGCTCTGTGAAACCGCTCTGTGAAACCGCTCTGTGAAGGTTTTTCATCACAAGACTCTAGCTGAATTTGATTTCACGTTTAATGGCTTTGAAAACAGCAAATGTGCTTGTTTCTTCCTCCGGATAAGAATAATCACCAAACATTAGTTAATCATGACCATGTCCAGTCATTTTCATACATATTTTTTCGTGTGCAGCCGATGGCAATAAGATAAGGCAAATGCATATACAAAATACCCCTTTTAAATGATTGTAGTTTTGCAGATGTATTTGCTGCATTGTCCTCAGGGTGTGTGCTCACATATGCCCTCGCTCAGGACTCATTACTCACAGTAATTAGAGGAGAACAGCATTTTTCCACCCAATCAGACCAGACCCACAGCATCTCCATAGAAATACAGTCAAAACAGGGGCTACGCTACAAATCTAATCGAATCAGTGGACCAATCAAAAGCGATGAGTAATGCTACTGTGCCGTGAGGTGGGCTGCTGGCATTATCATCATCCAATTATATACTAATGCTGTGTGTCCTCTAGACAAAGTCTGATTTCTAAATGACTTTGAAAACAAGTCTTTGTCCAAGAAAGCTGCTGAAGCCTACAGGAATGTGCTCATCTATCGCTCAATTGAAAGGGAGTAACAATGGCTTGCTGCGACTAACAGAATAAAGTAACCTGTTGGCTTAACTGGAAATGGACCGGACAAATGGGATTGTAAGTAAACTTCTGCTATAATTGTCATGCTTATTTCAAATTGATGTTTTTAAACAAAATGGTGACCAGAGGTTTTTCTTTCTAAGGCATTGACAATCACTTTTCTTCTTTGCACACTAAACATTTTCTTATTTCCAGTATACTGTAGGCTTCTTTAAAAGTGAGAATATCATGATGAAATCTTTCAGACGTCATCCTGTAAACGTACAAACAGTAGTTGTTGTGAGACAGTTTAGTCACAGTCACTTTACTGCCTCTCAGGGATGAAAAGTTCTCCACTGAAAAACTCATGTGAATAGATCCATTTTTGCATTCATCAAAATTATTCAAATGTATGTGAATAAATCCTCCAGAAGCTGAAGACACAGGCCTGAATTCTGAACTCTACATAGAGACACTAATTACACCTTACTGTTGTCCAGGTATATGGAGGTCTAGCATCTGAGAGGAACATTTCACAGAGAACAATATGGTCCCATCTAGGTTGAGAACGACATATCTGAGAGGGTGAACCCCTATCAGAATGTGTGCTGAGTTTAGGGAATTGTCTGCGCGACTGAGTGTTGGTTTCTAAATGTATTGTTTCCAGGTTAGGAGACAGGTCACAGTGATAAAGTCAATACTGCCACAAAGCTCTCCTCATTGGCTGAGGAGATCACCAGGAAGCAGGTCAGGGCTGACGTTCAATACTGCCACACAGCTCTCCTCATTGGCTGAGAAGATCACCAGGAAGCAGGTCAAATGTGACGGTAGAATTATCACTGGGGTTCACGGGAAATGTGTGTTTGTGTAATATGTGTGTGTGATATGTGTGTGGGTGTGTATGATTGTGAGCAGATGATGGAATTTAACCAAGAACCTTCTCACAATGTTCATTTAAGTTTTTGGAAAACATTTGAATCAAGTTTAAAACAGCAGCAGCAAAATAAAAGCTAATGCTCAAACTCTGAGTCTAATGTAATGGGTCTGAACCAGACAGGAATATATACAGTTTACAGTGCACACCATTCACATGTATTTACAGCACTGTACAATAAGAAAGACCATTCCATTAGATTTTGAATCAAAGCGCTAAGTGTTCCCTTGGGGTGTCATCGCCTGTCCGTTCTTATCTAATTCTGGCGCTGAAGCCCGGTTCATAAATGAAGTTCTAGAGAACATTCCACAGGGTGGGGAGCTAAGCTAAGCAGTGGTGTTTCCTGTTTTAGTGTGTTAGTACCACAAGTGTTTTACCAGTGCTTTCAAAGAAAATGCATCAATAAATACATTAACTAATTCATACATTAAGGAAGGAATAAATATGTCAATAAATAAAATAAATAAACTGAAAAACTCCCATTGCACATCCCAATGATAGCATCACAGCCTATTTGCCCTAAAGGACAGAGATTTATTTCAAATAACGGACGTTTCCGATACTAAGAGCACATTTCTTTTCCGTGTGTGTCTCTGTAGCTCCTCCTCTCATTTGTGCACCACTCAGATCTGGGAGGCGGGGCTTTCTCACAGGTAGATCTCTTGTTTTGGGGTGTGGCTTGGAGGGGAGGTGGGAGGGAACTCAGAGGTCACGCTCAGGGGCACCTCCTCCAGACGGCAGTCCTGACCTGGGGCGTGGCTGCTGGTAGAATAGGCACTACGGGATGGGGGGAGGCGTGCCCGGAGATCTTCTCCACCCAGCCTGGCGCTCCCGTTGGCTAGGCGACCCAGACTTCCTCTCTCCTGGTAAGGCACGAAGGTGGAAAGCTTGGGGATGTTCCTAGTCTTCCGCACAGGAGAGGGTTGCCCGGGCATCCAGCAGGTGTCTGAGTGTCCCAGCTCACTGCACTCCTGAGTACAGTTTCCTGTCATGGCCACGTCAGGGATGGAACGCATATCTGCAGAAAGAGGAGGAGAGGTTTTAACCAAGACAACATCTACCCATCCACAGTCCACAGCGACAGACACCTATCATCTTCATCATCTTAACTCTGAGCCTTGGGTTTACACAGCCTTGTCTTACGAGACAAATCCCACATGTATTCCACTGTTGCTATGTAGCTGTTGCTACGCACTGGGTCACTGCAGCAGTGCGTCTGATATTGTAAGAAGCACCATTGTTACACAGCAGCTCCCACCCGTTACACAGCAGCTCCCACCAGTTACACAGCAGCTCCCACCCGTTACACAGCAGCTCCCACCCGTTACACAGCAGCTCCCACCCGTTACACAGCAGCTCCCACCCGTTACACAGCAGCTCCCACCCGTTACACAGCAGCTCCCACCCGTTACACAGCAGCTCCCATCCATTACACAGCAGCTCCCACCCGTTACACAGCAGCTCCCATCCATTACACAGCAGCTCCCACCCGTTACACAGCAGCTCCCACCCGTCCAGCTCCCACCCGTTACACAGCAGCTCCCACCCGTTACACAGCAGCTCCCACCCACAGTTCCCACCACAGCAGCTCCCACCCGTTACACAGCAGCTCCCATCCATTACACCTCCCATTACACAGCAGCTCCCACCCGTCACAGTCCCACCCATCAAGCATCAACCCATTGCTAAGTATCAAGTATCAAGCATCAAGCATCAAGCATCAAGCATCAAGCCATCTGTTTCCTGTGCCCATGTTTCCTGTGCCCATGTTTCCCTGCCCATGTTTCCTGTGCCCATGTTTCCTGTGCCCATGTTTCCTGTGCCTATGTTTCCTGTGCCCATGTTTCCTGAGCCCATGTTTCCTGTGCCCATGTTTCCTGAGCCCATGTTTCCTGTGCCCATGTTTCAGTACCCATGTTTCAGTACCCATGTTTCAGTACCCATGTTTCAGTACCCATGTTTCAGTACCCATGTTTCAGTACCCATGTTTCAGTACCCATGTTTCAGTACCCATGTTTCAGTACCCATGTTTCAGTACCCATGTTTCAGTACCCATGTTTCAGTACCCATGTTTCAGTACCCATGTTTCAGTACCCATGTTTCAGTACCCATGTTTCCGTGTATGCAGATGGCAATCTAGAAATGCAGCGGGCGTAAACGGTGCCCCTGATATGTTTACGCAGAAGAAAATTTTATCTGACCACACAAACCCACCCTCATGATCAGACAACACACACATATAGGAGTACATCTGTTTCCAAAGGAACCCCAGTAGCCCCCGGGTAACCCTATTATGGTATGGCTGTTAGTCACTGGCAGCTCTCAAATGAATCCACGGCCCTGATTCTGATCCATGTTCCACTGTACCGTTCCTAATTAATTAAATAGGTCCACAACCTACTGACCTCATTTTGAACAGCATGGATCCAAATCGATTTCCGCATATAGCTCTACTGTACGCTAACACCCTCCGTGCGGCGTTCCCGGTAAAAGACGAGGTGCGCGCCGATCGGGTCAGAGGAAAACTCCGCCTTAGTCAATATTCACTGTGACTTTGACAGCATTGTTGTGCCGGCAAAACACAAAAAACAGCGACGTCTTGTTGGGTTCAGCTGTTGCTGCGTTCGCTGAGAAACGAGCGTGTGCAAAGCTAGCAGAGCGACTGTTACATGTGTTTGCCTGGAATGTGCAGATGGCAGCCTTTAGGCCAGCCAACAACCCCACAGGACTCAGTGTCTGTACACACATCCACCTGTAACGCAGTCATTAGGCAGGACTTCTGTTTCCACCTCCACAATACAGATGATGTGAGGCACCTGGTACATATGATGTGTGGCCCCTGGTACAGATGATGTGTGGCCCGTGGTACAGATGATGTGTGGCCCCTGGTACAGATGATGTGTGGCCCCTGGTACAGATGATGTGTGGCCCCTGGTACAGATGATGTCTGGCCCCTGGTACAGATGATGTGGGGCCCCTGGTACAGATGATGTGTGGCCCCTGGTACAGATGATGTGTGGCCCCTGGTACAGATGATGTCTGGCCCCTGGTACAGATGATGTGTGGCCCCTGGTACAGATGATGTGTGGCCCCTGGTACATATGATGTCTGGCCCCTGGTACAGATGATGTCTGGCTCCTGGTACAGATGATGTGTGGCCCCTGGTACAGATGATGTGTGGCCCCTGGTACAGATGATGTCTGGCTCCTGGTACAGATGATGTGTGGCCCCTGGTACAGATGATGTGTGGCCCCTGGTATAGATGATGTGAGGCCCCTGGTACAGATGATGTGAGGCCCCTGGATGATGTGTGGCCCCTGGTACAGATGATGTGTGGCCCCTGGTATAGATGATGTGAGGCCCCTGGTACAGATGATGTGTGACCCCTGGTACAGATGATGTGTGGCCCCTGGGACAGATGATGTGTGGCTCCTGGTACAGATGATGTGTGGCCCCTGGTACAGATGATGTGTGGCCCCTGGTCTCCACAATACAGATGATGTGAGGCCCCTGGCTTTCACAATACTAAGCCTTTATGCACAACAGATCTGTGCAGCTCTCAGGGCTGAAATAAACAGACCTCGGACGCACAGAGGAAACAGACTCTAGATCCATCAATGAGAGTTGCACGCAAGGTTAAAGAAGCAGCACAAGACAGATGAGGGAAAAAGAGGAATTCTTCAACAAACCCAAACCTGTTTTCTCCTGAAATGGAGCCTGGAATAAATCAAGCTCTCTGTCTGGAACAAACCCTTTAGAGTTCACAGTCTCATGTGTCACGGATGGAGAACGCAGTTCCACAATGCTGGGAGCAGGAAAAGAGTGGGCAGCCCAAAGAGAGTGAGAGAATATGGGGAGGGCTGATTCTGCCCGGGCACTGGCTTTAACAGGAAGGTGATTGGATTTAGAGAGCAGGTGATTGGGTTTTGAAGAGTTGACTCAAAGCCATTTTTCTTCCTTCGCAGTCCTGGACTGTAAAGATCTGGAAACCTCACAGTCGGGGGAGCCCATGCAGTTCTCGTTCATTCACTTACGCTTGGTTTCATTTTTAAACATATTTCACAGATTCCATTTATTACATCAGACACACTTAGCTGCGAACAACAGGAAACTGAGACACATCGAAAATCACATACACCTTCTGCTCTTTGGTAGTTTTTTTCTTCCAGTGAGCTTCATCATTCATTCCAAATGCACTTCCTTCACACTGTTGTAAGATGAACCGTTTGGTATACGGATGACAGGACCCAGGAGAATGTATGTAGAGTGTGTGTAGCGTGTGTGTAGAGTGTGTAGAGGGTGTGTAGAGTGTGTGTAATGTGTGTGTAGAGTGTGTGTAGCGTGTGTGTAGAGTGTGTGTAGAGTGTGTGTAGAGTGTGTGTAGAGTGTGTGTAGAGTGTGTGTAGAGTGAGTGTAGAGTGTGTAGAGTGTCTGTAGAGTGTGTGTAATGTGTGTGTAGAGTGTGTGTAGCGTGTGTGTAGAGTGTGTGTAGAGTGTGTGTAGAGTGTGTGTAGAGTGTGTAGAGTGTGTGTAGAGTGTGTGTAGAGTGTGTGTAGAGTGTGTGTAGAGTGTGTGTAGAGTGTGTGTAGCGTGTGTGTAGAGTGTGTGTAGAGTGTGTAGCGTGTGTGTAGAGTGTGTAGAGTGTGTGTAGAGTGTGTGTAGAGTGTGTGTAGAGTGTGTGTAGAGTGTGTGTATAGTGTGTGTAGAGTGTGTGTAGCGTGTGTGTAGAGTGTGTGTAGAGTGTGTAGCGTGTGTGTAGAGTGTGTGTAGAGTGTGTGTAGCGTGTGTGTAGAGTGTGTGTAGAGTGTGTGTAGAGTGTGTAACGTGTGTGTAGAGTGTGTGTAGCGTGTGTGTAGAGTGTGTGTAGAGTGTGTGTAGCATGTGTGTAGAGTGTGTAGCGTGTGTGTAGACTGTGTGTAGCTTGTGTGTAGCGTGTGTGTAGAGTGTGTGTAGCGTGTGTGTAGAGTGTGTGTAGAGTGTGTAGAGTGTCTGTAGAGTGTGTGTAGAGTGTGTGTGTAGAGTGTGTAGCGTGTGTAGCGTGTGTGTAGAGTGTGTGTAGCGTGTGTAGCGTGTGTGTAGAGTGTGTGTAGAATGTGTGTAGCGTGTGTAGCGTGTGTGTAGAGTGTGTGTAGCGTGTGTGTAGAGTGTGTGTAGAGTGTGTGTAGTGTGTGTGTAGAGTGTGTGTAGCTTTTGTAGCGTGTGTGTAGCGTGTGTGTAGAGTGTGTGTAGAGTGTGTGTAGAATGTGTGTAGCGTGTGTAGAGTGTGTGTAGAGTGTGTGTAGCGTGTGTGTAGCGTGTGTAGTGTGTGTGTAGAGTGTGTGTAGAGTGTGTGTAGCGTGTGTGTAGAGCCTGTAACCTCCGAGCCGACAGACATGTGAGAGGAGGGCTTGCATGCCGATTGCGTCAGGGTGCTATTGGGAGGTGGGAGGTGTTGGGGTGGGAGGTGTTGGTGTGGGAGGTGGGAGGTGTCGGGGTGGGAGGTGTCGGGGTGGGAGGTGTCGGGGTGGGAGGTGTCGGGGCGGGAGGTGTCGGAAGCATGCTTCCTCTGTGTCTGATTCCCTGCCCACGGCTATGAGGAGGGGAGCAGCTCTTCTCTGTTTGATTGCAAATGCTCCTTTTCCCCACGGCTTCCTTTCCATTGTGTGCCACAGCATTTGTGATGGATGGAGAACAGACATTAGAGAACAGCAGTTCATACAGAGATAGAAGAGAACAAAAGAAACACATTCAGATTGTGGATTTACTGTGTGTGCTCTCCTAATGATAGAATGGTACATGAATGTTCATATGCAAAAATGTTTTAAATGAACCCCCAGACAGTGGAAACAAGACTCAACTGATGAATATATCTTTACACACTGAAGGCGTTCTAAATATTGAGAGTTTTATAAAACTCTGAGATGATGTTGAAGAAACAATGATAAATGAATGTTGTGTCTTTTGTTGTTTTAGTGACATTTTCAGTGTGTT
Organism: Dallia pectoralis; assembly: GCA_029465975.1. Lineage (NCBI taxonomy): Eukaryota > Metazoa > Chordata > Actinopteri > Esociformes > Umbridae > Dallia > Dallia pectoralis. Next base: position 267,884 of record CM055747.1, on the reverse strand, counting down.
TACTAAAGCCTTCACAATACATGTTGGACCAGAAGATACATGACACTTAACGTGTGTTTCTGAAACAACACTCCAAACTCTCTGTCTCAAAAGAATAGATTCTCTGTGGGTGTTATTTTGAGGATCAGGGAACATTTGAAAGAAGCATTCTCCCTGCTGTATTATCTCAAACTACCTCTCCACATAAACTGAACTTATTCCCAGAACAAAGGCAAAAGAGAAGAAATAAAATACACATATTATCTGCATGCTAAAGTGCATGTGAATGGTCCTGCGGTAATCAACCTAGCCAGCTAGCGTGAAGGAAAAGCAACCTAAAACACAAGTTAGATAAGCTAGTCAACTAGCCAGACAGCCTTATTGACTATCAATCTGTATGTGTATTGTAGATGTGCACATTTCCATATCACACATATATATTCATAAATGTAATATTAGTCTTCATGCAAACACAGAAGTGAAAAGCATTTAATTCTGTATAACCTGGCTTCCACTTTTTAAGTTGTGCATGAATAAATTATGCAAATGTGTCTATAAACAAATAAAAACAGTGTGTTGAATGTAATTTGTCAAATTTTGCACCCTTAGGTTTATTGAAAACAGAATCCTGAGTATGACATGACGACATAATAACAGATAAGTGTGACATCATATTCAATGGCTAAACAGTATTGGCACATGGATCATCATGTCACCTCAATATGTATTGTATAGGAGTATCGCGCTCATTAATATAAGCTCAGAATATCATCTTACTTCTCTACACTTCTACACAGCTTGCTTCCCTGTGTTGTAGTGGGACCTCAGAAATCAATGTGAGACTCCAAGTATCTCAAGAGGATAGAAATTATATCTATAGTTGACTAATAAAGTCCTTAAATGATGCATTGATCATCAACACCTAAAAATGTATTGTGTACACCCACCCTACACCCCCTACACCCACCCTACACCCACCCTACACCCACCCTACACCCCCCTACACCCACCCTACACCCCCCTACACCCACCCTACACCCACCCTACACCTACACCCACCCTACACCCACCCTACACCCACCCTACACCGCCCTACACCCACCCCTACACCCACCCTACACCTACACCCACCCTACACCCCCCTACACCCACCCCACCCTACACCCACCCTACACCCACACCCACCCACCCTACACCCACCCTACACCCACCCTACACCCACCCTACACCCCACTACACCCACTCTACACCCCTCTACAACCACCCTACACCTCTCTACACCCACCCTACACCCTCTCTACACCCACCCTACACCACCCTACACCCTCTACACCCACCCTACACCCCTCTACACCCACCCTACACCCACCCTACACCCCTCTACCCCACCCTACACCCCCCTACACCCACCCTACACCCACCCCCTACACCCCCTACACCCACCCTACACCCCTCCCTACACCCTACCCCCCTACACCCACCCTACATCCCCTACACCCACCCTACACCCACCCCACCCTACACCCCCCTACACCCACCCTACACCCCCTCTACACCCACCCTACATCCCCTCTACAACCACCCTACACCCACCCTACACCCACCCTACACCCCCTCTACACCCACCCTACACCCCCTCTACACCCACCCTACATCCCCTCTACAACCACCCTACACCCACCCTACACCCACCCTACACCCCCTCTACACCCACCCTACACCCACCCTACACCCCCTCTACACCCACCCTACATCCCCTCTACAACCACCCTACACCCACCCTACACCCACCCTACACCCCTCTACACCCACCCTACACCCACCCTACACCCCTCTACACCCACCCTACATCCCCTCTACAACCACCCTACACCCACCCTACACCCACCCTACACCCCCTCTACACCCACCCTACACCCACCCTACACCCACCCTACACCCACCCCACCCTACATCCCCTCTACAACCACCCTACACCTCCCTACACCCACCCTACACCCCTCTACACCCACCCTACACCCACCCTACACTCCCCCCTCTACACCCACCCTACATCCCCTCTACAACCACCCTACACCTCTCTACACCCACCCTACACCCTCTCTACACCCACCCTACACCCACCCTACACTCCCTCTACACCCACCCTACATCCCCTCTACAACCCCCTACACCTCTCTACACCCTCCCCTCTCTACACCCACCCTACACCCACCTACACTCCCTCTACACCCACCCTACATCCCCTCTACACCACCCTACACCCACCCTACCCCACCTCTCTACACCCACCCTACACCCACCCTACACCCACCCTACATCCTCTCTACAACCACCCTACACCCCACTACACCCACCCTACACCCACCCTACACCCACCCTCCACTCCTCTACACCCACCCTACATCCCCTCTACACCCACCCTACATCCCCTCTACACCCACCCTACACCCTCTCTACACCCACCCTACACCCACCCTACACTCCCTCTACACCCACCCTACATCCCCTCTACAACCACCCTACACCTCTCTACACCCACCCTACACCCTCACTACACCCACCCTACACCCACCCTACACTCCCTCTACACCCACCCTACATCCCCTCTACAACCACCCTACACCTCTCTACACCCACCCTACACCCATTCAAACATTTGGCCTGACAGAAACCCATTGCAGGTCTATGATTGGCTCAGATGGGCCAGAGCAGAAACATTTAAAGCTCAGGTGTTTCTGTCAGACCAAATGTTTTGGTAAAATGACCTTTGAAGCGCATGACAGAGTCCCCGCCTGTCTCTCTACATAATCTAGTGGGATCACTGGATTGAAATGCAGGGAGGAATTCAATACAATATTAATTACTATACAAGTAATTTGAGAATATTTAACCAATATTCTACTGATGTGAGTGTAAAGCATGATTCAAATGATATGTTTTTTTCCTCCATGTACTATGATATTGTATTTCTATGATATTGTAATACTATGATATTGAATTACTATGATATTGCAATACTATGATATTGAATTACTATGATATTGCAATACTATGATATTGTATTACTATGATATTGTATTTCTATGATATTGTAATACTATGATATTGAATTACAATGATATTGCAATACTATGATATTGTTCTATGATATTGTAATACTATGATATTGTATTACAATGATATTGCAATACTATGATATTGTATTTCTATGATATTGTAATACTATGATATTGTAATACTATGATATTGTATTACTATGATATTGTAATACTATGATATTGTATTACTATGATAATGTAATACAATGATATTGTAATACTATGATATTGTATTTCTATGATATTGTAATACTATGATATTGTAATACGATGATATTTTATTACTATGATATTGTAATACTATGATATTATATTACTATGATATTGTAATACTATGATATTGTAATAATATGTCATTGTATTACTATGATATTGTATTACTATGATAGTGTAATACTATGATATTGTAATACTATGATATTGTATTACTATGATATTGTAAAACTATGATATTGTAATACTATGATATTGTATTACTATGATATTGTATTACTATGATATTGTATTACTATGATATTGTAATACTATGATATTGTATTACTATGATATTGTAATACTATGATATTGTATTACTATGATATTGTATTACTATATTGAATATTGTATTGTATTACTATGATATTGTAATACTACTATGATATTGTATTACTATGATATTGTATTACTATGATATTGTAATACTATGATATTGTATTACTATGATATTGTAATACTATGATATTGTATTACTATATTGATATTGTAATTACTATGATATTGTATTACTATGATATTGTATTACTATGATATTGTAATACTATGATATTGTATTACTATGATATTGTAATACTATGATATTGTATTACTATGATATTGTATTACTATGATAATGTAATACTATGATATTGTAATACTATGATATTGTATTACTATGATATTGTAATACTATGATATTGTAATACTATGATATTGTATTACTATGATATTGTATTACTATGATATTGTAATACTATGATATTGTATTACTATGATATTGTAATACTATGATATTGTATTACTATGATATTGTATTACTATGATATTGTAATACTATGATATTGTAATACTATTATATTGTATTACTATGATATTGTATTACTATGATATTGTATTACTATGATATTGTAATACTATGATATTGTATTACTATGATATTGTAATACTATGATATTGTATTACTATGATATTGTATTACTATGATATTGTAATACTATGATATTGTATTACTATGATATTGTAATACTATGATATTGTATTACTATGATATTGTAATACTATGATATTGTAATACTATGATATTGTATTACTATGATATTGTATTACTATGATATTGTAATACTATGATATTGTATTACTATGATATTGTATTACTATGATATCAGCACTTGGGATCAATGCTACTTATTGTTTTTAGAGCAGGCATTCTTCTGGTTTCAGATTGCCAGAGTCACATATGTCAGTTCGATGATTGCTGTATATTGTCATGGTGTTTGGAGAATAGCATTGGCGTGCGTTACATTGAGGAGAGATTTTGTGTGAGACTGCATTGCTCCTCTGCTTACTATTGAGGAGGTAGGGCCCAAAACACATCAGAATATTGAGGAGGTAGGGCCCAGAACACATCAGAATATTGAGGAGGTAGGACCCAGAACACATCAGAATATTGAGGAGGTAGGGTCCAGAGCACATCAGAATATTGAGGAGGTAGGGTCCAGAGCACATCAGAATATTGAGGAGGTATGACCCAGAACACATCAGAATATTGAGGAGGTAGGGCCCAGAACACATCAGAATATTGAGGAGGTAGGGCCCAGAACACATCAGAATATTGAGGAGGTAGGGCCCAGAACACATCAGAATATTGAGGAGGTAGGACCCAGAACACATCAGAATATTGAGGAGGTAGGGCCCAGAACACATCAGAATATTGAGGAGGTAGGGCCCAGAACACATCAGAATATTGAGGAGGTAGGGCCCAGAACACATCAGAATATTGAGGAGGTAGGGCCCAGAACACATCAGAATATTGAGGAGGTAGGGTCCAGAGCACATCAGAATATTGAGGAGGTAGGGCCCAAAACACATCAGAATATTGAGGAGGTAGGGCCCAGAACACATCAGAATATTGAGGAGGTAGGGCCCAAAACACATCAGAATATTGAGGAGGTAGGGCCCAGAACACATCAGAATATTGAGGAGGTAGGGCCCAGAACACATCAGAATATTGAGGAGGTAGGGCCCAGAACACATCAGAATATTGAGGAGGTAGGGCCCAGAACACATCAGAATATTGAGGAGGTAGGACCCAGAACACATCAGAATATTGAGGAGGTAGGGCCCAGAACACATCAGAATATTGAGGAGGTAGGACCCAGAACACATCAGAATATTGAGGAGGTAGGGCCCAGAACACATCAGAATATTGAGGAGGTAGGGCCCAGAACACATCAGAATATTGAGGAGGTAGGGCCCAGAACACATCAGAATATTGAGGAGGTAGGGCCCAGAACACATCAGAATATTGAGGAGGTAGGGCCCAAAACACATCAGAATATTGAGGAGGTAGGGCCCAGAACACATCAGAATATTGAGGAGGTAGGGCCCAGAACACATCAGAATATTGAGGAGGTAGGACCCAGAACACATCAGAATATTGAGGAGGTAGGGCCCAAAACACATCAGAATATTGGGAGACATCCTCCACTGGCTGTGAGAAAAGCTTTAACGGCCAGAACGGCTCCACTCTGTGACTTGGAAATAAGGAAGTACATGTCACACCCACACAGTTCCAGTCCCTCAAGTCCCATCCATCAAGGAAGGCCAGTGAACTAGTCAGAGAGTGGTTGAGCAGCTTCACAGCGGGATGGAGAAATGACCCCTGGGGCTTCCCTCCAACACCCGTCGGAGAGAGTCCAACTGGGGCGGAAGATGATGTGGCCCCGGGCCAGCAGTCCCTCCCAAGAGTCCAGTGTGCAACCTGCTCTATGTACCCACAGATGGATGAGATAAGTTGGGGTTAACCTCAGAGTTCCACCACCACTCTACATCTGATCCACTAATTACCCACCCCCCACATCTGCCTGTCTCCATAATCTGTGGCTGCTGGGGTGGTTAAATGGCCCTGTGACTAAGAGCTGGACTAATAGACACAGGACTAAGATCAGAGCTGGGCTACTGGACACAGAACTAAGATCAGAGCTGGGCTAATAGACACTGGACTAAGATCAGAGCTGGGCTAATAGACACAGGACTAAGATCAGAACTGGGCTATTAGACACAGGACTAAGATCAGAGCTGGGCTATTGGACACAGGACTAAGATCAGAGCTGGGCTAATAGACACAGGACTAAGATCAGAGCTGGGCTAATAGACACAGGACTAAGATCAGAGCTGGGCTAATAGACACAGGACTAAGATCAGAGCTGGGCTAATAGACACAGGACTAAGATCAGAGCTGGGCTATTGGACACAGGACTAAGATCAGAGCTGGGCTAATAGACACAGTACTAAGATCAGAGCTGGGCTAATAGACACAGGACTAAGATCAGAGCTGGGCTAATAGACACAGGACTAAGATCAGAGCTGGGCTAATAGACACAGGACTAAGATCAGAGCTGGGCTAATAGACACTGGACTAAGATCAGAACTGGGCTAATAGACACAGGACTAAGATCAGAGCTGGGCTTATAGACACAGGACTAAGATCAGAGCTGGGCTAATAGACACAGGACTAAGATCAGAGCTGGGCTAATAGACACAGGACTAAGATCAGAGCTGGGCTAATAGACACAGGACTAAGATCAGAGCTGGGCTAATAGACACAGTACTAAGATCAGAGCTGGGCTAATAGACACAGGACTAAGATCAGAGCTGGGCTAATAGACACAGGACTAAGATCAGAGCTGGGCTAATAGACACAGGACTAAGATCAGAGCTGGGCTGATAGACACTGGACTAAGATCAGAGCTGGGCTAATAGACACAGGACTAAGATCAGAGCTGGGCTAATAGACACAGGACTAAGATCAGAGCTGGGCTAATAGACACAGGACTAAGATCAGAGCTGGGCTAATAGACACAGGACTAAGATCAGAGCTGGGCTAATAGACACTGGACTAAGATCAGAGCTGGGCTAATAGACACAGGACTAAGATCAGAGCTGGGCTAATAGACACAGGACTAAGATCAGAGCTGGGCTAATAGACACAGGACTAAGATCAGAGCTGGGCTAATAGACACAGGACTAAGATCAGAGCTGGGCTAATAGACACTGGACTATCCGTTATTACTTCATACCAGCAGCTTTACCATTACTTCCCAATCTAAAGCAGTTGGCCCCTTGCTGATGGTGAACACAAAACTCCCATATAGGCGTTTCTATGGATACAGAAAGTGATATATTCCTCTTTGTGTAATGATGTACATGCTTCCGGACTGACTGTAGAGATTACAGACTGGCACACACTTCCACGTTACAAGCTTAGCCGTAAAACCGGACATTTACAGCGAGATTGAGGTATTAAGAGCAGTCCTTTAATACTTGGAGAAAGTCGTTAGAAAGATTATTTATGGGATGTAATGTGTATTCATATCTGTATGAGTAATAGCTCCATTCATTCATAGTGATCATCTATGTTTTTTCAGCACTGAAATGGTGTTAAAGAAGCTTATTCCTTCAACCCCTTTTTGAAATCAAGTGAATAGTATTACATTAATCTGCTTCACTCCAGGGGGTATCTGCTTCACTCCAGGGGGTATCTATAACTCATCACCACTACACTAGCCCTTCTATAACTCATCAACAGAATACTATCCCTTCTATAACTCATCAGCACTACACTAGTCCTTCTATAACTCATCAACACTACACTAGCCCTTCTATAACTCAACTCCACTACACTAGTCCTTCTATAACTCATCAGCACTACACTAGTCCTTCTATAACTCATCAACACTACACTAGCCCTTCTATAACTCATCAACACTACACTAGTCCTTCTATAACTCATCACCACTACACTAGCTCTTCTATAACTCATCACCACTACACTAGTCCTTCTATAACTCATCACCACTACACTAGTCCTTCTATAACTCATCACCACTACACTAGCCCTTCTATAACTCATCAACACTACACTAGTCCTTCTATAACTCAACTCCACTACACTAGTCCTTCTATAACTCATCACCACTACACTAGTCATTCTATAACTCATCACCACTACACTAGCTCTTCTATAACTCATCACCACTACACTAGTCCTTCTATAACTCATCACCACTAAACTAGTCATTCTATAACTCATCACCACTACACTAGTCCTTCTATAACTCATCACCACTAAACTAGTCATTCTATAACTCATCACCACTACACTAGTCCTTCTATAACTCAACTCCACTACACTAGCCCTTCTATAACTCATCAACAGAACACTAGCCCTTCTATAACTCATCACCACTACACTAGTCCTTCTATAACTCATCAACAGAATACTATCCTTCTATAACTCATCAGCACTACACTAGTCCTTCTATAACTCATAACTCACTAGCCCTTCTATAACTCAACTCCACTACACTAGTCCTTCTATAACTCATCACCACTACACTAGTCCTTCTATAACTCATCAACACTACACTAGCCCTTCTATAACTCATCAACACTACACTAGTCCTTCTATAACTCATCACCACTACACTAGCCCTTCTATAACTCATCACCACTACACTAGTCCTTCTATAACTCATCACCACTACACTAGTCCTTCTATAACTCATCACCACTACACTAGCCCTTCTATAACTCATCAACACTACACTAGTCCTTCTATAACTCAACTCCACTACACTAGTCCTTCTATAACTCATCACCACTACACTAGTCATTCTATAACTCATCACCACTACACTAGCTCTTCTATAACTCATCACCACTACACTAGTCCTTCTATAACTCATCACCACTAAACTAGTCATTCTATAACTCATCACCACTACACTAGTCCTTCTATAACTCATCACCACTAAACTAGTCATTCTATAACTCATCACCACTACACTAGTCCTTCTATAACTCAACTCCACTACACTAGCCCTTCTATAACTCATCAACAGAACACTAGCCCTTCTATAACTCATCACCACTACACTAGTCCTTCTATAACTCATCAACCAACACTAGCCCTTCTATAACTCATCACCACTACACTAGTCATTCTATAACTCATCACCACTACACTAGTCCTTCTATAACTCATCACCACTACACTAGTCCTTCTATAACTCATCACCACTACACTAGCCCTTCTATAACTCATCAACACTACACTAGTCCTTCTATAACTCAACTCCACTACACTAGTCCTTCTATAACTCATCACCACTACACTAGTCCTTCTATAACTCATCACCACTACACTAGCCCTTCTATAACTCATCACCACTACACTAGCCCTTCTATAACTCATCACCACTACATTAGTCCTTCTATAACTCATCACCACTAAACTAGTCCTTCTATAATTCATCACCACTACACTAGTCCTTCTATAACTCATCACCACTACACTAGTCCTTCTATAACTCATCACCACTACACTAGCCCTTCTATAACTCATCACCACTACACTAGCCCTTCTATAACTCATCACCACTGCACTAGCTCTTCTATAACTCATCACCACTAAACTAGTCCTTCTATAACTCATCACCACTACACTAGTCCTTCTATAACTCATCAGCACTACACTAGCCCTTCTATAACTCATCACCACTAAACTAGTCATTCTATAACTCATCACCACTACACTAGCCCTTCTATAACTCATCACCACTACACTAGCATAACTCATCAACACTACACTAGCCCTTCTATAACTCATCACCAGAACACTAGCCCTTCTATAACTCATCACCACTACACTAGCCCTTCTATAACTCATCACCACTACACTAGTCCTTCTATAACTCATCACCACTACACTAGTCCTTCTATAACTCAACTCCACTACACTAGTCCTTCTATAACTCATCACCACTACACTAGCCCTTCTATAACTCATCACCACTACACTAGTCCTTCTATAACTCATCACCACTACACTAGTCATTCTATAACTCATCACCACTACACTAGTCCTTCTATAACTCATCACCACTACACTAGTCCTTCTATAACTCATCACCACTACACTAGTCCTTCTATAACTCATCACCACTACACTAGCCCTTCTATAACTCATCAACCGAACACTAGCCCTTCTATAACTCATCACCACTACACTAGTCCTTCTATAACTCATCACCACTAAACTAGTCCTTCTATAATTCATCACCACTACACTAGTCATTCTATAACTCATCACCACTACACTAGTCCTTCTATAACTCATCACCACTACACTAGTCCTTCTATAACTCATCACCACTACACTAGTCCTTCTATAACTCATCACCACTACACTAGTCCTTCTATAACTCATCAACACTACACTAGTCTTTCTATAACTCATCAACACTACACTAGTCCTTCTATAACTCATCAACACTACACTAGCCCTTCTATAACTCATCACCACAACACTAGTCCTTCTATAACTCATCACCACTACACTAGTCCTTCTATAACTCATCACCACTACACTAGTCCTTCTATAACTCATCAACACTACACTAGTCTTTCTATAACTCATCACCACAACACTAGTCCTTCTATAACTCATCACCACTACACTAGCCCTTCTATAACTCATCACCACTACACTAGCCCTTCTATAACTCATCACCACTACACTAGCTCTTCTATAACTCATCACCACAACACTAGTCCTTCTATAACTCATCAGCACTACACTAGTCCTTCTATAACTCATCACCACTACACTAGTCCTTCTATAACTCATCACCACTACACTAGTCCTTCTATAACTCATCACCACTAAACTAGTCCTTCTATAACTCATCACCAATACACTAGTCCTTCTATAACTCATCACCACTACACTAGTCCTTCTATAACTCATCACCAATACACTAGTCCTTCTATAACTCATTACCACTACACTAGTCCTTCTATACAGCTCTGTTGTCCCATTAACTCATCACCAAAAACAGATACGGTGAATCATAGCCTGTGGTGTCACAGAATGTGCCAGAGGATATAATTTTGCTACAGTAAGGCACTTCTCCAGCACCGACCTGCTTGCGCTGCATTAAAGATAAAAATAAATAAAAACAAGGGGCAACACACAGCATCCTCTGAATGGAGCTGTGCACAATAGCCTCTGCTAGAACGTATTAAGGCCAGATCGGCCTTGACAACGTACCCCAGGGGGGCCCTTCGCATGGACGAGCATTGTTCCCACATTTTCACCTGACCCGCCCAATGAAATAGCTGCGTGTTACATGAACTGTCGTCTCCAGGGTGGTGGCAGTCCCGGGATAGGTTGGCATAGGCCAATGCCTTGCTAGAGGTTGGCACAGGCCCCTGCAATCAATTCTACTAACAGGCAGGGCCTCTGACCAGGGCCAGCGCCATCTGTCTGAGCAGAACCATGCCCTCGCTCCGCCATGCCACACTAGGCCTCGGGCAACAGACCAAACTGGCACCCACAAGACAAACAAGCCCCCTCAGACTGGCACTCTCAGACTGGCACTCTTAGACTGGCACTCTCAGACTGGCACTCTCAGACTGGCACTCTCAGACTGGCACTCTCAGACTGGCACTCTCAGACTGGCACTCTCAGACTGGCACACTGTCTCTCAGTTTGTCTTCTTCTTCATAGTTTCCTCAGATGATGTCCATTTTCATGTCTTGCTCACTGTTTTCATTTAGTCACACCAATGTACTGTGTACTCACAAATCACACACTAGGTGCTGTGTACTCACAAATCACACGCTAGGTGCTGTGTACACACACATCACACACTAGGTACTGCGTACTCTCACATCACACACTAGGTACTGTGTACTCACACATCACACACTAGGTACTGTGTACTCACACATCACACACTAGGTACTGCGTACTCACACATCACACACTAGGTACTGTGTACTCACACATCACACACTAGGTACTGTGTACTCACACATCACACACTAGGTACTGCATAATCACACATCACACACTAGGTACTGTGTACTCACACATCACACACTAGGTACTGCGTACTCACACATCACACACTAGGTACTGTGTACTCACACATCACACACTAGGTACTGTGTACTCACACATCACACACTAGGTACTGTGTACTCACACATCACACACTAGGTACTGTGTACTCACACATCACACACTAGATACTGTGTACTCACACATCACACACTAGGTACTGCGTACTCACACATCACACACTAGGTACTGTGTACTCACACATCACACACTAGGTACTGCGTACTCACACATCACACACTAGGTACTGTGTACTCACACATCACACACTAGGTACTGTGTACTCACACATCACACACTAGGTACTGCGTACTCACACATCACACACTAGGTACTGTGTACTCACACATCACACACTAGGTACTGCGTACTCACACATCACACACTAGGTACTGTGTACTCACACATCACACGCCAGGTTACTGCTCTATTATTGCTCTATTATTGCTATATTTACTGCTCTATTATTGCTCTATTATTGCTCTATTAACTGCTATATTTACTGCTCTATTATTGATATATTATTGCTCTATATACTGCTATATTTACTGCTCTAATATTGCTCTATTATTGCTCTATTTATTGCTATATTTACTGCTCCATTACTGCTCTCTTACTGCTCTATTACTGCTCTATTATTGCTCTATTATTGCACTATTATTGCTCTATTACTGCTCTATTATTGCTCTATTTATTGCTATATTATTGCTCTATTTATTGCTATATTTACTGCTCTATTACTGCTATATTTACTGCTCTATTATTGCTCTATTATTGCTCTATTTACTGCTCTATTATTGCTCTATTTATTGCTCTATTTACTGCTGTATTATTGCTCTATGTACTGCTATATTTACTGCTCTATTATTGATATATTATTGCACTATATACTGCTATATTTACTGCTCTATTACTGCTGTATTTACTGCTCTATTATTGCTCTGTTATTGCTCTATTTACTGCTCTATTACTGCTATATTTACTGCTCTATTATTGATATATTATTGCTCTATATACTGCTATATTTACTGCTCTATTTTTGCTCTATTTTTGCTCTATTATTGCTCTATTATTGCTCTATTATTGCTATATTTACTGCTCTATTATTGCTCTATTATTGCTCTATTATTGCTCTATTATTGCTCTATTTATTGCTATATTTACTGCTCTATTATTGCTCTATTATTGCTCTTTTTTTGGCTATATTTACTGCTCTATTATTGCTCTATTATTGCTCTATTATTGCTCTATTAACTTCCACCCAGATTCATTGATTTACTTTTAACTGCCACCCATCCCTAGAATAGGTTACTTCTAATGAACATTAATCACAACGTCTGCGGTAAGTGACTGGTGTTGATAATGGTTGATCATTTTCTTTTATTTTCTGAACCCTGTAACACACACACAAAGAAAAGCATGAATATACCCGTAACACACACACACACTCACATACAAAGAAAAGCATGAATATACCTGTAACACACACACACAAAGAAAAGCATGAATATATCTGTAACACACACACACAAAGAAAAGCATGAATATACCTGTAACACACACACACAAAGAAAAGCTTGAATATATCTGTAACACACACACACAAAGAAAAGCATGAATATATCTGTAACACACACACACAAAGAAAAGCATGAATATATCTGTAACACACACACACAAAGAAAAGCATGAAAATACCTGTAACACACACACACACAAAGAAAATAATGAACATATCTGTAACACACACACACACAAAAAAGCATGAATATATCTGTAACACACACACACAAAGAAAAGCATGAATATATCTGTAACACACACACACAAAGAAAAGCATGAATATATCTGTAACACACACACACAAAGAAAAGCATGAATATATCTGTAACACACACACACAAAGAAAAGCATGAATATACCTGTAACACACACACACAAAGAAAAGCATGAATATATCTGTAACACACACACACAAAGAAAAGCATGAATATATCTGTAACACACACACACAAAGAAAAGCATGAATATATCTGTAACACACACACACAAAGAAAAGCATGAATATACCTGTAACACACACACACAAAGAAAAGCATGAATATACCTGTAACACACACACACACAAAGAAAATAATGAACATATCGACACACACACAAACCACCCACGCATACACACGTGCTCAGTAGCAACCTGGAATAATATAGTGTGACATTAGTGATTACTTCTAAGCTGTTGGACAGAAGGTAGATGAGGAGGTTTGACACAACGTCAGGAGGAAACATCCCTTTGCAGAAGCATGGAAATATAAGACGACATGCATCATCTGAGACAGATGAGAGAAAAAACATCAGTCATCACTAAATATCTTCATTACTATGCAAATCTCATCTATATTACGTCTCACTGGACCCTGAATAACCACTGGTCCCTGAATAATCACTGGCCCCTGAATAATCACTGGCCCCTGAATAATCACTGGCCCTTGAATAACCACTGGTCCCTGAATAATCACTGGTCCCTGAATAATCACTGGCCCCTGAATAATCACTGGCCCCTGAATAATCACTGGCCCTTGAATAATCACTTGCCCCTGAATAATCACTGGCCCCTGAATAATCACTGGCCCCTGAATAACCACTGGCCCCTGAATAATCACTGGTCCCTGAATAATCACTGGCCCTTGAATAATCACTTGCCCCTGAATAATCACTGGCCCCTGAATAATCACTGGCCCCTGAATAACCACTGGCCCCTGAATAATCACTGGTCCCTGAATAATCACTGGCCCCTGAATAATCACTGGCCCTTGAATAATCACTTGCCCCTGAATAATCACTGGCCCTGAATAATCACTGGCCCCTGAATAACCACTGGCCCCTGAATAATCACTGGTCCCTGAATAATCACTGGCCCCTGAATAACCACTGGCCCTTGAATAATCACTGGTCCCTGAATAATCACTGGCCCCTGAATAATCACTGGCCCCTGAATAACCACTGGCCCTTGAATAATCACTGGCCCCTGAATAATCACTGGCCCCTGAATAAGCACTGGCCCCTGAATAACCACTGGTCCCTCAATAACCACTGGTCCCTGAATAATCACTGGCCCCTGAATAATCACTGGTCCCTGAATAAGCACTGGCCCCTGAATAAGCACTGGCCCCTGAATAACCACTGGTCCCTGAATAACCACTGGTCCCTGAATAACCACTGGCCCCTGAATAATCACTGGCCCCTGAATAACCACTGGTCCCTGAATAACCACTGGTCCCTGAAAAACCACTGGCCCCTGAATAACCACTGGTCCCTGAATAACCACTGGTCCCTGAAAAACCACTGGCCCCTGAATAATCACTGGCCCCTGAATAACCACTGGCCCCTGAATAATCAGTGGAATATACAGAGGCTATAATAGTGTCCAACCAGGATAGAGGCTTTATCTGTGTCCAACCAGGATAGAGGCAGATGTTCTCAGTTAGAGGCTTTGGGAATATGAACCCTGTTGTCATTGACCCAGACTCATCAGCGTTGGCAGTGGCTCTATCCAGGGTCCCCAGTGATCTGGACAGAGGGGATGTAATGGAATAGTGGAGTGTCAAACACTTGAGGTCATTGGTAATGTGATTCTGCTGGTCCGGGATATGTGAATCCTCATTGGTTTAGACAGAAAATAGACACTGAGAATACACACCGAGAATACACACTGAGAATACACAACCAGAATACACACTGAGAATACACAACCAGAATACACACTGAGAATACACAACCAGAATACACACTGAGAATACACAACCAGAATACACACTGAGAATACACAACCAGAATACACACTGAGAATACACAACACACCAAGCGACAAGACATGAAAAGACTGTCAGGACTTCACAAATCAAACGAAGCAGAATACACAGAACTTGAGCGTTGGAGGAAATGCAGATGTTTAAGCTGTCACTCAGAATAACTGGACTCTGCTTTCTAACATGGGTCGCTAAATTTGTTTTGACAGATCTAAGCTGTCTAATGTGTCCAATGGTTGTTGAGGAAAGACACATTCTGACTGAATGTTAGATCAGTTATGATATTCTCTAACATATTGCAGATCAGTTATGATATTCTCTAACATATTGCAGATCTGTTATGATATTCTCTAACATATTGCAGATCAGTTATGATATACTAAGTATTTAAGTATTTTAGTATTTATGGTCTGCACACTGTACATATTCTGACTCATTATGCACATTTTGTAGTTATGTATAGTCTGTATGTTGTTGTAAATAGTTTTTATCCTTATTTTTATTATTCTTCTAACTACGTAGTTGTTGCTTGCCATGTCTTAAGAATTTCATTGTACAGTCTGATGCAAGTCACTCTGTATATATGACAATAAAACTTTGAATCTTGAATCTTGATATTCTCTAACATGTGGCTTTAGGATTTGGAAACATAATAACAAATAAACACATTGACTTTTATGCAAATCAAAATTACTGATTATGAGTAATGAACTGAAAAGATGCACTTTACAGTAACAGCTACAAAGATCAAGTTTGTCAATGAACAAAATGAACAAATACACACCTAACACAGTTAACACACAAACACAGCTAACACACAAACACACCTAACACACAAACACAGCTAACACACAAACACAGCTAACACACAAACACAGCTAACACACAAAAACAGCTAACACACAAACACAGCTAACACACAAACACAGCTAACACACAAACACAGCTAACACACAAACACACCTAACACACAAACACAGCTAACACACAAACACAGCTAACACACAAACACACCTAACACACAAACACAGCTAACACACAAACACAGCTAACACACAAACACAGCTAACACACAAAAACAGCTAACACACAAACACAGCTAACACACAAACACAGCTAACACACAAACACACCTAACACACAAACACAGCTAACACACAAACACACCTAACACACAAACACAGCTAACACACAAACACACCTAACACACAAACACAGCTAACACACAAACACACCTGACACACAAACACACCTGACACACAAACACACCTAACACACAAACACACCTAACACACAAACACACCTGACACACAAACACACCTGACACACAAACACACCTAACACACAAACACACCTAACACACAAACACACCTGACACATAAACACCCCTTACATGCAACACACCTCACACTTCTTTACATAGTATGGAACAATGAATAGCTGCGTGTGTGTGTGTGTGTGTGTGTGTGTGTGTTATTGTCCACAGTAAAGAATACACATGTGAGATCTAATGCTGAGCTCTCCCAACGCAGCCAGGATTTAATTCCAGTGGAACCGGCCTACTGCTAAAGCCTACAAAGACAAGAAGTGGAGAAATCAATAGCTGCAGATCATGTAGCATACGAACTAAATATCACACATCTTACAAACGCTGTACAAACAGCTCTCAGAACAGCTCTCAGAACAGCGTTGCATCAAGAGAACTGTTGCATCTCGCTCAGGTCAGTTATCTATACTAGATATCAAAACCAGAGCCAAAGGCCACACAGTTTCTTTCAACACATTATAGTATACAGGCCCACGTCCATACAGTCAAAACGCAATTAGAACGCAGTCAGAACGCAGTCAGAACACAGTCAGAACGCAGTCAGAACGCAGTCAGAACGCAGTAAGAACTCAGTCAGAACGCAAAAAAGCATGAATGATAACCATTTCCACGAACAGATACATTGAACTTAAAGATCAGAGTGGATCTTACAACCCTATTGCCTTTTATTGCACAGTGATGTCCAATGATAAAAGGCCGGCCTAACATTGTGAAACACATCCAGTCATTCCATCTCCAAGCCAACGCCGCACAAGCAGAATGTCTGGAGTTTACATATTGCTTTTCATCCAGCTTAAATGTGGTGACAGACAGAGCATTCACCTCACTGTTTTCCACCTGTCAATCATTTCTGGAACTGCAAAGTAGGCCGGGCGTCAGAAGAGCCTGTCGGTAGAGCCTGTCGGCGTGGGTAGAGCCTGTCAGTAGAGCCTGTCGGTAGAGCCTGTCGGTAGAGCCTGTCGGCGTGGGTAGAGCCTGTCGGTAGAGCCTGTCAGTAGAGCCTGTCGGTAGAGCCTGTCGGCGTTGGTAGAGCCTGTCGGTAGAGCCTGTCGGTAGAGCCTGTCGGCGTCGGTAGAGCCTGTCGGTAGAGCCTGTCGGTAGAGCCTGTCGGTAGAGCCTGTCGATAGAGCCTGTCGGTAGAGCCTGTCGGTAGAGCCTGTCGGTCGTGGGTAGAGCCTGTCGGTAGAGCCTGTCGGCGTGGGTAGAGCCTGTCGGTAGAGCCTGTCGGTAGAGCCTGTCGATAGAGCCTGTCGGTAGAGCCTGTCACCAAAGACAAAGCTGACTAAAATAGTCCTATGTTCTGTAAAGGTTTTTTTGTTTTTGCTCTGCGACTCTGCTGCCTTGGAAGGAATACAACACGACAACAGAACCAGAAACAAAAGCATGCATAATACATCATATGTGAAGGAAGTGGCTGTGAATTCACAAACAGAGCAGGAAACTGGCACCACCTGTTAGCTTATCACTCATTCTCTAGCCGAACACACAGCATTCCCGGGTAGAGCTGACATTTTTCTTTCTAACGTTTTCTTTCTCTCCTCTGTGTGCTTCTGGGTGGCTGACAGCCATTCCCCACATGGGGCGACTGAGGCTCTGGGAGAAAACCACAGGAAGCCATGTTTTATCTAGACAAAAAGGAAACATAAAGACAGACCATGCTATGGAGAGAGAATTACATATCTGGAATGGGTAAAAAGGCTAATCATTAGAGATGAAATCAATGAAACGTGTTGTGGAAAAGCAAAATGTATTAGCGCGTCGTGGATGTATTAGATGTATTAGCGCGTCGTGAATGTATTAGCGTGTCGTGGATGTATTAGCGTGTCGTGAATGTATTAGCGTGTCGTGGATGTATTAGCGTGTCGTGAATGTATTAGCGTGTCGTGGATGTATTAGTGTGTCGTGGATGTATTAGTGTGTCGTGGATGTATTAGATGTATTAGCGCGTCGTGAATGTATTAGCGTGTCGTGGATGTATTAGCGTGTCGTGAATGTATTAGCGTGTCGTGGATGTATTAGCGTGTCGTGAATGTATTAGCGTGTCGTGGATGTATTAGTGTGTCGTGGATGTATTAGTGTGTCGTGGATGTATTAGATGTATTAGCGCGTCGTGAATGTATTAGCGTGTCGTGGATGTATTAGCGTGTCGTGAATGTATTAGCGTGTCGTGGATGTATTAGTGTGTCGTGGATGTATTAGTGTGTCGTGGATGTATTAGATGTATTAGCGTGTCGTGAATGTATTAGCGTGTCGTGGATGTATTAGTGTGTCGTGGATGTATTAGCGTGTCGTGAATTTATTAGCGTGTTGTGGATGTATTAGTGTGTTGTGGATGTATTAGCGTGTCGTGGATGTATTAGATGTATTAGCGTGTCGTGGATTAAATTAAGTTGGTTACTGCTCTTTACAATAGAGAAAGGTTTTTACATGGACCTTCAAGTCAGTGTTTATATTACTTTGTCCACAGCTTACATGGATGTATAATTTTGGTGTGAGCACATATCAGAGGAGAGCCAGATCTCAAGATCTGGCAAAGCCACAGTCGCTGCACTCGAAGTGTCTACACAGAGAGAAAGCTTGGCGTAAAGATGGGAAAATGTTTACAGCAAACACACTGTTGTCAACACAGATGTCACAGGGCAGATTTATTTGGAGGCCAAATGCTCCATTAGTCTGGGGTTTTAATTCGCACACTTATGAGGAGGATCATTAGGAATGACTTAGAGCTCTGACAGAGGAGAACAGAGGAGAACAGAGGAGAACAGAGGAGAACAGAGGGGAACAGAGCAGAACAAAGGGGAACAGAGGAGAACAGAGGAGAACAGAGGAGAACAGAGGAGAACAGAGGAGAACAGAGGGGAACAGAGGGGAACAGAGGAGAACAGAGGAGAACAGAGGAGAACAGAGGGGCTGCTGAGAGAAAATACACAATGACTAGCAACTTCACCTCCATCACAAAAACACAGATCTGTCTCTCTGTCTCGCTCTCTCTCTCTCTCTCTCTCTCTCTCTCTCTCTCTCTCTCTCTCTCTCTCTCTCTCTCTCTCTCTCTCTCTCTCTCTCTCTCTCTCTCTCTCTCTCTCTCTCTCTCTCTCTCTCTCTATCTCTCTCTATCTCGCTCTCTGTCTGTCGCTCTGGCTCTCTCACTCCCTCTATCTCTCGCTCTCTCCTTCTGTCTGACTGTCTATCTGTCTCTCTCTGTCACTCTCTCTCTCTCTCTCTCTCTCTCTCTCTCTCCGTCTGTCTATCTGTCTCTCTCTGTTTCTCTCTGTCTCTCTCACTCTCTCTCACTCTCTCTCTCTCTGTCTGTCTGCTTGTCCTATAAATCTTTCTGTCTCATCTCTCCATCTTTCTGCATCCAAAACAACAGCTAACAATTTCATAGCTTCTTCCCAACACAAATCAGAACAAAATAACACTAGCAATGATCACCCTATAACAAACACACACATCCCTGTCACTATGGAAACACAACAAATCCCTGTTACTATGGAAACACAGAGCACCAGGACTCCTTCCACAAGCCCCATATAACAGAGGGGACATGGCCGTACCATTTTCATATAACAGAGGAGACATGGCCGTAACATTTTCATATAACACAGGGGACACATGGCCGTACCATATAACGGAGGGGACATGGCCGTACCATTTTCATATAACAAAGGGGACATGGCCGTACCATATAACAGAGGGGACATGGCCGTACCATTTTCATATAACAGAGGGGACATGGCCGTACCATATAACAGAGGGGACATGGCCATGCCATTTTCATATAACATAGGGGAGACATGGCCGTACCATATAACGGAGGGGACATGGCCGTACCAAATAACAGAGGGGACATTACCATTTTCTGGGTGCTCCATCTCTCCAATGCTTCCATCTGGTGTAGTCCTCTCATAGTGGTCTTCAGGAAGGGTCAGTTGTCCAATACGAGGTCCAGATGATGACTTACTGCTGGGCGTCTCTGATTCGTCGAGGCCGCTGTCATAGTAACTGTGCTGAGAGGCATCCTGCAGATCCTGCACCGGATTGGCTGTGGAGAATGTCACTCTGCGGTGGGCGGGCTGAAAGCAGAAAAGCACTCAATCAGTTAGACCAACATAAAGGAGGAAACCTTATTAATAGCAGATCGTATGTGATGTGACAGGGGACCACGCCCTCTATAAAGCTGGAATGGAGGGGAATTCCTCCCTGCAGAGATCGCTTTACTAAATGGCATCTAGACAATGGATGGAGGACTACCCATGATGCTAACGCAAGCAGCATCGACTGCCTACACACACACACACACACACACACACACACACACACACACACACACACACACACACAAAACACATACTCACACAGACACAGACACACACACTCTCTCACACACATATATATATACACACACACACACACACACACTCGTAAAACCAAGGAAACGGCTGACACAGCAGAAACTGCCTTATTCCTTATTCTGAGTCACTAGTAGATCAATATCCCGGGTGTTAGCTCCAGCCTTCTCTGTCCTCCCCTGTTCTCTCAGACCGACTAAACAGATCCATTTTATTGTCAGGAGAGTGACGTAAACAGGAACTTTTGGGGACGTGGTCTGACAGCGTCCATTAGAGGTACCCACACTAGAATACCGGACCACTCTAGGATGCATTTGTTACCATCAATCATTTATTATCATTTATTTTTCTCTCCTTTTGTTTGATTCATTTCAATCAGTTTTCTATCCAATCAGAATTCCTCTCTGGGTTCTGAAGAGCTCCCAACATGGCCCTCCTGAGCAGCCCAGAGAAAACCTTGATTGCCGTACAGAAAAAGCCATGGATCAGAATTACATCAGTTCGATAAAGTACATTTACAAATACTCAGACTTTCACTTGGTGATGTTAAGCCCCCGAAGGCAGACATTTGCACAGGGAAAATTCAGCGAGCATTATCCATCAATGTAAAATCAATGTAAATATAATGTAAAGCTAATGTAAACCTAATGCAAAGCTAATGTAAACATAATGCAAAGATAATGTAAAGCTAATGTAAAGATAATGTAAAGATAATGTAAACTAATGTAAAGATAATGCAAACATATTGTAAAGATAATGTAAAGCTAATGTAAACCTAATGTAAAGGTATTTTTAAAGCTATTGTAAAGCGAATGTAAACCAAATGTAAAGATAATGTAAACCTAATGTAAACCTAATGTAAAGCTAATGTAAAGCAAATGTAAACCTAACGTAAAGCTATTGTAAACCTAATGTAAAGGTATTTGTAAAGCTATTGTAAAGCGAATGTAAATCAAATGTAAAGATAATGTAAACCTAATGTAAAGCTAATGTAAAGCTAATGTAAAGCAAATGTAAACCTAACGTAAAGCTAACGTAAAGCAAATGTAAAGCAAATGTAAAGCAAATGTAAAGCAAATGTAAAGCTAATGTAAACATAATGTAAAGATAATGTAAAGCTAATGTAAACCTCATGTAAACCTAATGTAAAGATAATGTAAACCTAATGTAAAGCTAATGTAAACCTAATGTAAAGCTAATGTAAACCTAATGTAAACCTAATGTAAACCTAATGTAAACCTCATGTAAACCTAATGTAAACCTAATGTAAAGCTAATGTAAACCTAATGTAAAGCTAATGTAAAGCAAATGTAAACCTAACATAAAGCTAATGTAAAGCTAATGTAAACGTAATGTAAAGCAAATGTAAAGCTAATGTAAAGCTAATGTAAAGCTAATGTAAATGTAATGTAAAGCAAATGTAAAGCAAATGTAAAGCTAATGTAAGGATAATGTAAAGATAATGTAAAGATAATGTAACCCTCATGTAAACCTAATGTAAACCTAATGTAAACCTCATGTAAACCTAACGTAAACCTAACGTAAACCTAACGTAAACCTAATGTAAACCTCATGTAAACCTCACGTAAACCTAATGTAAACCTAACGTAAACCTAACGTAAACCTACCGTAACCCTAATGTAAACCTAACGTAAACCTTATGTAAACCTAACATAACCGTAATGTAAACCTAACGTAAACCTAACATAACCCTAACGTAAACCTTATGTAAACCTAACATAAACCTTATGTAAACCTAACATAACCCTAATGTAACCCTAACATAAACCTTATGTAAACCTAACATAAACCTAATATAAACCTAAAGTAAACATTATGTAAACCTAATGTATGCTGTGAGCTACAGTTAGACCCCTGGTATAAACACTTTAATTTAAAGCAATATGTTAGCAGTGTTATCCTGATATTTCAATCAAGCAGGTTTTTGTTTTACCGGGACAGACCGACGTAATGGTCTTCTCAGGGAGAACTCTCAGAAGGTCTCTAAAGCAGACATTACTATTTATATGTAATGGAGTATTTAGTTGTTTAAATATGGATTCTTGCTTAAACTGCTCCTTCAGGCATAGCTCCAGGGAGTCAGCATTATCCATGAGTATGTATGGTATACTGGGACTACGCAGATGGGAAATAAGACTACCCATTTAAGTTGAAACACAAGTGCCACCCCAGGCCTGGATTGGACAGAGGGTATACCGGGAGTGGGTAGAGCAGGAAACGGAGCATCAGGGAAGCAAACAGGATTAGCGCTTGGGGCGTAGACACGACTTGGAGCAGATTCTGTAATGTTGGAAACTCAGGAACTGCCGGGGGCAGGACTTAAGTGAAACCACAGTTTGTTAATTTAAATATGTGATAAATCATGGTATGATCAATGTCACGCCAGATGATCACGATATGGGTAAAAGAGGATGTACAGATGGGATTTTTACGAATCAGAGAGTTTGAGGAGCAGACGGGCCAGTTGCTTGGCCTGGCACGGTGTAGCGTAAACGATGCCCTGGGAAGCCAGTAGCTGGGTGACGGAGTTGGGTGACAGAGCTGGGCGACAGAGATGCCTGTTCCTGTGACATTAGGTGTGTAGCTGGGTGACAGAGCTGCCTGGGGTCAGTCTGTTCTTATGACATTAGGTGTGTAGCTGGGTGACGGAGCTGCCTGGGGTCAGTCTGTTCCTGTGACATTAGGTTTGTAGCTGTGTGACGGAGCTGCCTGGGGTCAGTCTGTTCCTGTGACATTAGGTGTGTAGCTGGGTGACAGAGCTGCCTGGGATCAGTCTGTTCTTATGACATTAGGTTTGTAGCTGGGTGACAGAGCTGCCTGGGATCAGTCTGTTCTTATGACATTAGGTTTGTAGCTGGGTGACAGAGCTGCCTGGGATCAGTCTGTTCCTGTGACATTAGGTGTGTAGCTGTGTGACGGAGCTGCCTGGGGTCAGTCTGTTCCTGTGACATTAGGTTTGTAGCTGTGTGACGGAGCTGCCTGGGGTCACATTAGGTTTGTAGCTGTTCCTGTGACATTAGGTGTGTAGCTGTGTGAAAGCTGCCTGGGGTGTCTGTTCCTGTGACATTAGGTGTGTAGCTGCCTGCCTGGGGTCAGTCTGTTCCTGTGACATTAGGTGTGTAGCTGGGTGAAAGCTGCCTGGGGTCAGCTGTTCCTGTGGGTGTGTATCAGAGCTGCCTGGGGTCAGTCTGTTCCTGTGACATTAGGTGTGTAGCTGGGTGACAGAGCTGCCTGGGGTCAGTCTGTTCCTGTGACATTAGGTGTGTAGCTGGGTGACAGAGCTGCCTGGGGTCAGTCTGTTCCTGTGACATTAGGTGTGTAGCTGGGTGACAGAGCTGCCTGGGGTCAGTCTGTTCCTGTGACATTAGGTGTGTAGCTGGGTGACAGAGCTGCCTGGGGTCAGTCTGTTCCTGTGACATTAGGTGTGGTCTAGTGAGAAGTGCTGCTCTAATGGAAAATGAGGCATCCTGAGTTCCCCATAGAACATGAGGCATCCTCAGTTCCCCATAGAACAAGAGGCATCCTCGGTTCCCCATAGAACAAGATACATCCTCGGTTCCCCACATAACAAGATGCATCCTCAGTTCCCCATAGAACATGAGGCATCCTCGGTTCCATATAGAACAAGACATGTATTTCTGTGAGCCTTCTTTGGCTCTGGTGATTTTGAGTCTTTGAGTGTGGGTATTTGGCAAGAACTTAGACTACATTTATAGACACAGCCCAGGTCTAATGGCTACACCCTTACCTAATTAATTATTAAATAGGACTGCCAATGCTCCACCCGTTTCTGACCTGTGATGTTTTCCATACACATAGCTAAATCTGCTTGGATAGGATCCATATTTTACCAGACCCCTAAAAACAGCTATAAGTACAAATGCACACTAACACAGCCCATTTACAGTATGGCTTGTTATTTCTGCTTACGACAGCAAGTCAACGGGAAAGGCTGTTTACACATTTTGAGGAAATGGTTTTCAACCTCTATTTTCATTTAGAACTACAATACTGAAAGTGTGAAATGTATGTAAATGTATGATAATGCATGTAAATTCATGTACATGTTGTTGCTTTTTTATTCTAAAGAGTTTTGCCCAAAATCTAAAACAAACGGTCGAACCATCCTACAGGGACGCTTGAGAACGTCTGCTGTGGTTGTAGGTGAACTGAGGCGTTGTGACTGACTCATTCAATATAATATTAATAATAATAGCTTATTGACCATGTGACTGACTCATTCAATATAATATGAATAATAATAGCTTATTGACCATGTGACTGACTCATTCAATATAATATGAATAATAATAGCTTATTGACCATGTGACTGACTCATTCAATATAATATGAATAATAATAGCTTATTGACCATGTGACTGACTCATTCAATATAATATGAATAATAATAGCTTATTGACCATGTGACTGACTCATTCAATATAATATGAATAATAATAGCTTATTGACCATGTGACTGACTCATTCAATATAATATGAATAATAATAGCTTATTGACCATGTGACTGACTCATTCAATATAATATGAATAATAATAGCTTATTGACCATGTGACTGACTCATTCAATATAATATGAATAATAATAGCTTATTGACCATGTGACTGACTCATTCAATATAATATGAATAATAATAGCTTATTGACCATGTGACTGACTCATTCAATATAATATGAATAATAATAGCTTATTGACCATGTGACTGAATACAAAAGTATGTAGAAGAACATCCCTCTACAGGGACAAAATGTCCATCCTACCTGAACAGAGACATTTTCAATCTGCAACATTAAACAAACCTATTATCATTATAAAACAAATTGTTTGTGCTATTTTAACCAGATATTGTAACAGTATCATACAAAAAACAGAAACAATGAACTGCCCATTTAGTCCTTATTGTCAGGGTTTAGAAAAATCAGTCTCAGAGACAGTAAAGACTAATACACCACATGGAAATATACACAACAGTCTGTTAATCAAGCCAACAACTTGCTTCTCTTTTCCTCTACTGGTTTAATTTTTCTCTGTTCTCCATCCTGTCCTCCAGTCTAGTCTAATCAACCTCACCCTAACTCATGTTGACCCTCTTCTTTTCTCTATGTTGTGCCTACTTCCTGCCCCGGGCCTCAGCCTTCCCTGCTCCCTCTTGTCCTCTAGTTTCTGGGAGCTGTGTCTCTTTGATAACCCAGGACTCATTAAAGACAGCATACTGTTTAGCTCCAAGCTATTGTACCTACAGTACAGTAAAAGTAATAAATAATACACAAACTCATGGAAAACGCAATGTTCCAAAAAGGGCTCCCTGTTTGTGAGGCATTTCTTGTTATGTGTAGAACCATTTTGATTTCAGAAAGAACCCTATTCAACCTACATATACCTTTAATTCCATTCACAAGCCTCTGTGTTAAGGAAACCCAAAACGTTTTTAATCTGGAAGCAAATATTGGGGACTGCAGAAGAAGTGCTTAGAATCCCATTTTATCTAAGATGTGATGATAGAGCGACAGTTAAAGAGATAGAGAGAGTTAGAGAAAGAGAGATAGAGAGATGAGAGATGAGAGATAAAGAGATAAAGAGACAGAAACAGAGAAACTAAAGGGTTGTTACAGAGGAGATTGGAGCAAAAATTGAAATAAAAACACATCTGTATGCATTTCTTTGGCTTCGGCTTCACTTTCTATGATTTTATGCTTGCTGCATCTCTTCAGAGGTTCACTCGTTCATTGTCATATTTGTTCGTGCGGCTCATTTTTCCTCTCCTGCATTCGCGGAAGTGGCTCATTGATCTTTGCCTGCCCAGAGTACCAAAACCAGAGTGCCAGAACCAGTGCCAGAACCAGAGTGCCAGAACCAGAGTAGCAGAACCAGAGTGCCAGAACCAGAGTGCCAGAACCAGAGTACCAAACCTAACCTACCATATCTAACATGTCTGCCCTCACATGCACCTACCAACTCCAGATCTCTGTACCTCCATGTAGAACATCTAACACATCTGCCCTCACATGCATCTACCAACTCCAGATCTCTGTACCTCCATGTAGAACATCTAACACATCTGCCCTCACATGCACCTACCAACTCCAGATCTCTGTACCTCCATGTAGAACATCTAACACGTCTGCCCTCACATGCATCTACCAACTCCAGATCTCTGTACCTCCATGTAGAACATCTAACACGTCTGCCCTCACATGCACCTACCAACTCCAGATCTCTGTACCTCCATGTAGAACATCTAACATGTCTGCCCTCACATGCACCTACCAACTCCAGATCTCTGTACCTCCATGTAGAACATCTAACACGTCTGCCCTCACATGCACCTACCAACTCCAGATCTCTGTACCTCCTTGCCTCTTACTCAGGTGTCTTTTCAGAGTAACCCTTCTTACCTGTATCTTAAATCCTATTCTGTCAACAGTATATCTTCCCTTTGTCTCAGTCTCAATCTTCCTCTGCACCACTCCCCCTCTTCCTCAATCTTCCTCAGTATCCTTTTCCTTCTTGGTCCCTCCGTCACTCCCTTTCTTTGGCAGAGTATCTTGCCATTGGGATTTAGAGGAAATTGAATTGAATTATGAAGGAATTTCTGTGCAGTGCGATTGGCATCATTTCCTCCTCTCACAATAGAACATCATTCTCATATCTCTTGGTGTGGGGGAATGAAAATAGGCTAGGCAGCGTTCTTACTCTCATCCTTTTAAATTGAATTTTTCATATCACAAGGCCACAGAGACATCTTCCATTTTCTTTAAGATGGCCAGAAAACCCATTTCATAACATCCAAAAGGCACAAACTGTGATTCAATGGGAAAAAGTGAGACTTCCACCAGTGCTGTATGCATTCCTCAACAGGGAATGATAACAGAGGAATTAGAATAGGTCTCTGTAACTTGAAAAGGTAAAAGCAATCATATATATAGAATATGTTTGCCTTCACACACATTTGGATCATCCCCTTCCAACCCCAGGACGATGACTGTCTTTCACCCCAGTCTCATTTCTCTCTCTCGCTCCTCCCATTGTCCACTTCCTGGGGCGAGTGAGGATGTCCATGTCTGAATTAAACTATACTACATATTGTGTAGAAAAAGAGCTAATGAGTATTATTGGATGTTCAGACACTTGTTTCATGAGCTCTAGGCTGAATTGATAAATATGGGAGAAGCTAGGGAGGATTTTAGTGAGGAGAAGCAGCTGCATAAATCAACATAATGAGAAAATGACAATAATTGTTATCACCAAAACCATTACAAAAGAAAACATTAAGAAAAAGGAACTCTCTGTAGGAGATGAAAACCAGTCACACACATGGAATTCAGTCAGGAAGTCAATCACACCTCCTGGTATGAAATGCTGACTGACAGGTAAGTTAGACAAGTGTAGTAAAGACACGTGTAGTAAAGACAAGTTTAGTAAAGACAAGTGTAGTAAAGACAAGTGTGGCGGTGTTGGGAGAGAGGGGGAACTGAGAGTGGAGGTAATAGAAGGAGCGGGGGTAACAGATGAAGAGAAAAAGGAAGAGAGAGTGAGAAAGAGAGAGGTATAGCATGAGACAGGATTCATGGGAAATATTAGAGCCAGACACCTGAAAAATAAATGTGCAATATTCACTTCCTAGTGGGAACCCTTTTCCCTCTAAAACCTCCGTTTATTTCAGAGTTAATATCTCTATTCATGCATGGGGCTCCAATTGCTTAAAAGAAGTGAAACATAATGAGATTGTGAAGTGAGATGACAAAGCCTTCAAGCATGTTTGAGACTTTGCTGAGATGCATTGGGCATTGTCTTTTTTCCATTCTCCTTTTCTCTGGTATCTTTATTTATAGCTTCTGGTAGCCTTGGCCCTTGTCGTTGTCATTTCTTAGCCTTTGTAGGAGATGTAAGTTGTGATTGACAACTCATTTCATGAGACAGGAAATGTTGGGAATCTGCGCCTCATTCCTGCCCTCTAAGTAATCTGAACAACATGATGGACCATTTCGGCACGTCCCTTCATCTTATTAAATTGAGGAACTGATGACATTAAAAGATCATGCTTAATGAGATCCGAAGCTGCCTTTTTCATCTTGGGCTACAAGCATCCTGTCAGTGCCAAAGCAGTGGGACATGTTCTCTTCCATTGATCATCTCAGCAGAGCAGAAGATTCAGCTGGAGTCTAACGTCAAGCAATGAGGCAGAAAGACAACAAACGGACAATCATAAGATCAGAGATTAGGCTATCTGACCTAGCAAGATGTGCTGCTGGTCTCTGCAACATCTGTATCAAATGGCCAGGGAGGCTGGATATAACGTAGCCTGGACAAATCAAAGGTATCAAACACTGACATGATTCAAAGCAAGACAAACAAACAGCCCAGAAGATGATGGAGAACGTGCTCACGCAGAACCTGGGCTGATGAAACCACAACTTTCTGAATAAACTAATACAAATCTGATGAGTGATCAATAGAGAAATGTCTGTGAAAAGAGGGGGGATTATCTGGCTGCCCTTATGTAGAAGAGGAGGTTCAGGTAGAGAAACCAAAAGCACTGTCGTAAGCCAGAAACAAACTCTGCACTGAGCCTTGTAATCGGAATGCATTGATCAAGCATTTCCAATTAACTAGGAACACGTGGTGGGTGAATCGTTTGGACAAACGCTCACTCATTTACTCGCTTTATACAGTGTGCAGTAAAGCCGTGACGAGGGCTTTGTAATTAAGAAAGGATGTGTGCTATCTCACTCTAAAACATAAATCACAAGCTGTTTTTTTCTCTCGCGATGAGCCCAGAGTAGGTGAGATTAACTCACAGAAGAACGGCAGCAGTATATCATCACGAAGACGCAAGCAAACTAAATGGAGAGCCATGCTGTAATTGGTCTTTAAAAAGAGATTGCTGAGAGAACTGCTATGGTTTGAAAAAAGTTCAACCAACACACCAGGGCTTAAAGACAGCAGTATGGAACTTGACTCAAAATGACTAAGAACAGTGTGCAGGCTAGACTGTAGGATTAAAAGTATACTGTTAAAAATGATCTGGGATGAGATTGATGACTGATCTGATTAAATTATGTCTGAACCAATGACACTGGGGAATCGTGCGAGTCCTTAAGCACAATATCTGGCATAAATATTCCATCCCAATGTCCCTTCACAGTTCATTTGAGTCATATCTGACATATTCATGGCTCATCATGTCAAATACTGGTCATCAGAGGACACAAATGATGAACCCCATCAGTACCGAGGGCCATTCTGTCATCTGATGTTAGAAAAGCCCTGTTGATGCTTCAGGGACAACTGGAGTATTTCATGTTCAGATTGCCACATGGGTGAGAGGCAAGCTTCACCACTAGCATCAGGGAGTGCT
Organism: Dallia pectoralis; assembly: GCA_029465975.1. Classification (NCBI taxonomy): domain Eukaryota; kingdom Metazoa; phylum Chordata; class Actinopteri; order Esociformes; family Umbridae; genus Dallia; species Dallia pectoralis. Next base: position 236,721 of record CM055747.1, on the reverse strand, counting down.
TTTGGTTGGTTAGTAGGGTCGAGTGGGACGGACTGTGGATTAAGTCAATTGTTTTGAGAGATGAATATGATGATAGGTTGTAGGTTACACAAGTAATCATGACATACAGCCAGTATGCAAATGCCTTATATACGCTGGAAAGATTGTCCTCCACTCAAGGTAAATGTAACATGTAACTAACATACAGTGCATAGAAACATGTCAACTATTCTGTCCAATGAACGCTAACAGTATACTTTTGAATAATGTAGACATGAATATCCCCGCCTCATTTTCTGACATATTGCCCAGCCCCATATTGCCCAGCCCCATGTTGCCCAGCCCCAGATCCAGTACTGCCCAGCCCCAGATACTCAGATAATTCCCAGCCCCATATTGCCCAGCCCCATGTTTAAACACAGCCCCAGACATTGCCCAGCCCCACACACACACATATTGCCCAGCCCCATATTGCCCAGCCCCATGTTGCCCAGCCCCATGTTGCCCAGCCCCATGTTGCCCAGCCCCATGTTGCCCAGCCCCATGTTGCCCAGCCCCATGTTGCCCAGCCCCATGTTGCCCAGCCCCATGTTGCCCAGCCCCATGTTGCCCAGCCCCATGTTGCCCAGCCCCATGTTGCCCAGCCCCATGTTGCCCAGCCCCATGTTGCCCAGCCCCATATTGCCCAGCCCCATATTGTCCAGCCCCATATTGTCCAGCCCCATATTGTCCAGCCCCATATTGCCCAGCCCCATATTGCCCAGCCCCATATTGCCCAGCCCCATATTGCCCAGCCCCATATTGCCCAGCCCCATATTGCCCAGCCCCATATTGCCCAGCCCCATATTGCCCAGCCCCATATTGTCCAGCCCCATATTGCCCAGCCCCATATTGCCCAGCCCCATATTACCCAGCCCCATATTGCCCAGCCCCATATTACCCAGCCCCATATTACCCAGCCACATATTGCCCAGCCCCATATTGCCCAGCCCCATATTGCCCAGCCCCATATTGCCCAGCCCCAGATCCAGTACTCAACCATTCCTTCACAGATACTCAGATAATTCTGAGAACTACACACACAGGTGCTAATGCAAAAGTTTAAACACAGTCTCTCTCTCAGACACACACACACACACACACACACAAACAGGTACTCACACACACACACACACACACACACACACACACACACACACACACACACACACACACACACACACACACACATGGTTAATACATCAAACAGCAATAGCTTTCTGGAATCCAACAGCTTAGACAGACATAGTTCTGACATGGTTTCTCTCTCTCTGTTGTCTACCCCTCCAGCCCCACACGATTCTCAATTCCCTATGAAGTTACAGAATACGCCGGAAAACTGGAGTCACTTACGTTTTACCTTCTCTTTTGTACGCTTGTATAACATCATGTTACAGACCAACCTAAAACATTATGACGGCGGAGAAGGACTTCACGAGACTGCAGAGACCTAATCGATAAATATGTGCATTGATCAATACTGCCTTAGTGTGATTACACTACAGGATATGAATATGGTTTTCACATTGATGATACAACATTATGGTACTCAGGATAAAAAAACATCTGATGTTCAAACCTAATTTACCTTAGTACTATTCAAGCCTAATGCTCCTTGTTGGTATGTTAGCTCCTCATTTTAAAGTATCACACCAAAACCTCTCTGGAACATCAATTTATTTCATAGCTACTATGTTATTGTCAATATGGAAATGCAATATAGTTTAATTGGATATTTGTTTGTTATGAAGGCAAAACGGTTATTACATAACATCAGCAAGCCAGGGTTTCTGACCTGGAAGTTGCGCACAGCTGCCAAAAATCTGGAGGCCAAATACAATGTAAGAAGTTATATACGCAAGTTTATGTCTCTAACCAACATGTTACTGAACCATGATCTGTAACTAGAGAGAATTTGAGAATATTTGAAGACATGCAGTGCACTGTGTATATTGGCCACTTTGATTTATATATTTAATTTTATTTATTATATTTAAATATTGAGATGTTTTGAGATATTATCCATCAAGCGATCCTGCAGATCCAGCATTGTCTGCCTGGAACTTAAACCTTTAAATCCACGTTTTCTGTTTATATATTTGGGAGATGGGAGCAGACTGGAACATATGTCTGTTCTGAGAATGCGTTTCCTATCTAGAATCAAAGGCAGACCATAGATTTATTTGGTATATATTTTTAATAAAAACTAAAAATACAAATATTTGCAAGCTATATTAGTTTTGTCTTGGTTTGCTGATATTGACGGTTACAGGCAACAACCAATGGAGGCTCATTCATTTTCAATGGAACCTTGGCAGCGACCTGAATTATGTGGCAGTGCCCCTAAATCCGTCTCGCCAACAGAAGGAGAAAAATGCTAAAGAACATAATCCCTTGTTACATAGCTTCTGTCAATGAGAGAAAACATGGATGATGTTTACAATATCACAATCAGTAAAACAGCCAGTGACACGGTCAGTGATAGAGTCAGTAAAACAGCCAGTGATACAGCCAGTGATACGGCCAGTGATACAGCCAGTGATACGGCCAGTGATACGGCCAGTGATACGGCCAGTGATACGGCCAGTGATACGGCCAGTGATACGGCCAGTGATACAGCCAGTGATACGGCCAGTGATACAGCCAGTGATACGGCCAGTGATACGGCCAGTGATACGGCAGTGATACAGCCAGTGATACGGCCAGTGATACAGCCAGTGATACAGCCAGTGATACAGCCAGTGATACAGCCAGTGATACAGCCAGTGATACGGCCAGTGATACGGCCAGTGATACAGCCAGTGATACGGCCAGTGATACAGCCAGTGATACAGCCAGTGATACGGCCAGTGATACAGCCAGTGATACAGCCAGTGATACGGCCAGTGATACAGCCAGTGATACAGCCAGTGATACGGCCAGTGATACAGCCAGTGATACAGCCAGTGATACAGCCAGTGAAATTGTAGAACTTTGCTTGTAGAACATTGGAACTGCATCTATACAGGAGGTGGCAGCCTGCATCTATATTGGTGGTGGCAGCCTGGATCTATACTGGTGGTGGCAGCCTGCATCTATACAGGAGGTGGCAGCCTGCATCTATACTGGTGGTGGCAGCCTGCATCTATACAGGAGGTGGCAGCCTGCATCTATACAGGAGGTGGCAGCCTGCATCTATACTGGAGGTGGCAGCCTGCATCTATACTGGTGGTGGCAGCCTGCATCTATACAGGAGGTGGCAGCCTGCATCTATACTGGTGGTGGCAGCCTGCATCTATACTGGTGGTGGCAGCCTGCATCTATACTGGAGGTGGCAGCCTGCATCTATACTGGTGGTGGCAGCCTGCATCTATACTGGTGGTGGCAGCCTGCATCTATACAGGAGGTGGCAGCCTGCATCTATACAGGAGGTGGCAGCCTGCATCTATACAGGAGGTGGCAGCCTGCATCTATACTGGTGGTGGCAGCCTGGATCTATACTGGTGGTGGCAGCCTGCATCTATACTGGTGGTGGCAGCCTGCATCTATACTGGTGGTGGCAGCCTGCATCTATACAGGAGGTGGCAGCCTGCATCTATACAGGAGGTGGCAGCCTGCATCTATACTGGTGGTGGCAGCCTGCATCTATTCAGGAGGTGGCAGCCTGCATCTATACTGGTGGTGGCAGCCTGCATCTATTCAGGAGGTGGCAGCCTGCATCTATATTGGTGGTGGCAGCCTGCATCTATTCAGGAGGTGGCAGCCTGCATCTATATTGTGGTGGCAGCCTGCATCTATACTGGTGGTGGCAGCCTGCATCTATACTGGTGGTGGCAGCCTGCATCTATACTGGTGGTGGCAGCCTGGATCTATACTGGTGGTGGCAGCCTGTATCTATACTGGTGGTGGCAGCCTGTATCTATACTGGTGGTGGCAGCCTGCATCTATACTGGTGGTGGCAGCCTGCATCTATACTGGTGGTGGCAGCCTGGATCTATACTGGTGGTGGCAGCCTGTATCTATACTGGTGGTGGCAGCCTGCATCTATACAGGAGGTGGCAGCCTGCATCTATACTGGTGGTGGCAGCCTGGATCTATTCTGGTGGTGGCAGCCTGTATCTATACTGGTGGTGGCAGCCTGCATCTATACTGGTGGTGGCAGCCTGCATCTATACTGGTGGTGGCAGCCTGGATCTATACTGGTGGTGGCAGCCTGTATCTATACTGGTGGTGGCAGCCTGTATCTATACTGGTGGTGGCAGCAGGCATCTCTATCAAATAAATCCGCTATTTAACATTGGGTGGGCACTCCGTCACTCCGTCACTCCGTCACTCGGTCACTCGGTCACTCGGTCACTCGGTCACTCGGTCACTCGGTCACTCGGTCACTCCGTCACTCCGTCACTCCGTCACTCCGTCACTCCGTCCGTCACTCCGTCACTCCGTCACTCGGTCACTCGGTCACTCGGTCACTCGGTCACTCGGTCACTCGGTCACTCGGTCACTCGGTCACTCTCTCACTCTCTCACTCTCTCACTCGGTCACTCGGTCACTCGGTCACTCGGTCACTCGGTCACTCTCTCACTCCGTCACTCCGTCACTCAGTCACTCGGTCACTCGGTCACTCACTCACTCGGTCACTCGGTCACTCGGTCACTCTCGGTCACTCGGTCACTCGGTCACTCGGTCACTCGGTCACTCGGTCACTCGGTCACTCGGTCACTCGGTCACTCGGTCACTCGGTCACTCGGTCACTCGGTCACTCGGTCACTCCGTCACTCCGTCACTCCGTCACTCCGTCACTCCGTCACTCCGTCACTCCGTCACTCCGTCACTCCGTCACTCCGTCACTCCGTCACTCCGTCACTCCGTCACTCCGTCACTCCGTCACTCCGTCACTCCGTCACTCCGTCACTCCGTCACTCCGTCACTCCGTCACTCCGTCACTCCGTCCACACTCCGTCACTCCGTCACTCCGTCACTCGGTCACTCGGTCACTCGGTCACTCGGTCACTCGGTCACTCGGTCACTCGGTCACTCGGTCACTCGGTCACTCGGTCACTCGGTCACTCGGTCACTCGGTCACTCGGTCACTCCGTCACTCGGTCACTCCGTCACTCCGTCACTCCGTCACTCCGTCACTCCGTCACTCCGTCCTCCGTCACTCCGTCACTCCGTCACTCCGTCCTCCGTCACTCCGTCACTCCGTCACTCCGTCACTCCGTCACTCCGTCACTCCGTCACTCCGTCACTCCGTCACTCGGTCACTCGGTCACTCGGTCACTCGGTCACTCGGTCACTCGGTCACTCGGTCACTCGGTCACTCGGTCACTCGGTCACTCGGTCACTCGGTCACTCGGTCACTCGGTCACTCGGTCACTCGGTCACTCGGTCACTCGGTCACTCGGTCACTCGGTCACTCGGTCACTCGGTCACTCGGTCACTCGGTCACTCGGTCACTCGGTCACTCGGTCACTCGGTCACTCGGTCACTCGGTCACTCGGTCACTCGGTCACTCCGTCACTCCGTCACTCCGTCACTCCGTCACTCCGTCACTCCGTCACTCTCTCACTCGGTCACTCGGTCACTCGGTCACTCTCTCACTCTCTCACTCTCTCACTCTCTCACTCTCTCACTCTCTCACTCTCTCACTCGCTCACTCTCTCACTCTCTCACTCTCTCACTCTCTCACTCTCTCACTCCGTCACTCCGTCACTCAGTCACTCGGTCACTCTCTCACTCTCTCACTCGGTCACTCGGTCACTCTCTCACTCTCTCACTCGGTCACTCGGTCACTCGGTCACTCGGTCACTCGGTCACTCTCTCACTCTCTCACTCGGTCACTCGGTCACTCGGTCACTCAGTTAGTCAGAGACATTCTCTCTTGGCCACAACCTTCTCTTACGCGGTCCAGCAGAACATGAATTAACCCTCACAAATAATTGATTAAAATCCCCATAATTAACATTTTGCGTAGCTGCTGTTTGCCAACCTCCTCACAAATGACGACAATGAGTCTGTACATCCCATCTGTATAGCAGTTATTAATAACTGTGTCATTTCTGAACATTCTGTGCTATTGATATATTTGTAATCAGTTCTGGGAAAGGATATTTCAGCATCCATCAAAACGGACACATCCCCATATAAGTGATGCTCAGTGCAATTAGGCGGATGGTCTGTTAACCGTTGGCAAAGCAGCAGTGAATAAGGCTTCCTGAATACAGGCCAGTGAATGAAAGGAGCAGGTGGTCTATTGAATCTATTGGATCTATTAGATCCTACCCTCTTAACATGGACACTCATTAGTTTATCAACAGCATTCAAATGTTTTATAATTAACATGAGTCCTCAGTAGCTTGTTTTCTCTATAAATACTGTGTGCCCCTATATTCACAATTACAATGTGTTCATTATGCAATTGGATTCAACTATTGGATTCTGAATTGGGGGGTTGTTTGCTTGCTGTGCTCACATTAAGATAAAGACAGGACCCTGTCTTTAGCCTTCACTTTGATGCCACTGGAACTACACTCTTTTCCTCACGCTGTTCAAACATAATCAGCGTATCTGAAGTATTTTCAACATCAATTGGATGAATAAAGTCTATTCTCTCAAGTCTTCATCTGGCTTTATGCTTCCATGTATATAAGAAGACTTCCAGGATTGAATGAGGTCCTAAATATGCCTTGACAATTTGAAGCCCAATTATTATGCAAACTTAATATTAACATTGACATGCGACTATCTAGAGACTAGAGTGGTGCTATCTCCAATTACCTGATCATTTTCAGAGTGAGCAAGTAATCCATGAAATAGCCTGTGAGGCTGCAGGCTCATGTCTCATCTTTAATATAAAGGAGCAGTTCTGAAGTTTTGATGGTAGGACACTTAGCAGATGAATTTAGCTTTTTGAAAGGTATCTGTGAGGTTTTATGCAGGTCTAAATGATGTCAGAGAAAGAATTGGAAGGTTCTCTGTGTTATGGAAATGCTATTGGGTGGCTGATAGCTTAAGGGGAGGGGCCTCTGTGTTTTGGACATCCTATTGGGTGGCTGATAGGTTAAGGGGAGGGTTATCTGTGTTATGGACATCCCATTGGGTGTCTGATAGCTTAAGGGGAGGGGCCTCTGTGTTTGGACATCCTATTGGGTGGCTGATAGCTTAAGGGGAGGGTCCTCTGTGTTATGGGCATCCCATTGGGTGGCTGATAGCTTAAGGGGAGGGTCCTCTGTGTTATGGGCATCCCATTGGGTGTCTGACAGCTTAATCATTGGCCACACTTAAATGGGTGTGATCCGCTATGCTGCAAATCCCAAAAAGCGGATTGAAGAGGCTTTAAAATCCCATTTCCATGAGCGCTAGGCAGCCAGCCCACCACAGTAGAGGCAGGTAAATAAAAACCATGGTGTTAGAACCTGTCTGTCCATCAGCACCCAGACAGGACCAGATATCTAAAGTGTCCATGTAGATAGATGTGTTTTCTATATCAGTCAGTCACAAACTACTGGGCGTCTGTTCAAACTATAAAGGTCTGATTCATGTTAGTCCATATGACACTCACTCTCAATAACAGAAACAGTTTGGAGACACACAGAACAACGAGGGACAATTTATTGAACTAAAGCCGCTTGGTTTCTTCATAAGTCTCCTCAGTCATTCAGGCTGTCATGGTATCTTTATGGGGATGAAAATAGAGGCACGAGTATCACTCTGGGAATCCACTGACACCAAATGCCTAAATATGTGAGGATTACAGTGTGTGTGTGTGTGTGTGTGTGTGTGTGTGTGTGTGTGTGTGTGTGTATGTGTGTGTGTGTGTATGTGTGTATGTGTGTATGTGTGTGTGTGTGTGTGTGTGTGTGTGTGTATGTGTGTATGTGTGTGTGTGTGTGTGTGTGTGTGTGTGTGTGTGTGTGTGTGTGTGTGTGTGTGTGTGTGTGTGTGTGTGTGTGTGTGTGTGTGTGTGTGTGTGTGTGTGTGTGTGTGTGTGTGTGTGTGTATGTGTGTATGTGTGTGTGTGTGTGTGTGTGTGTATGTGTGTGTGTGTGTGTGTGTGTGTGTGTGTGTGTGTGTGTGTGTGTGTATGTGTGTGTGTGTGTGTGTGTGTGTGTGTGTATGTGTGTGTGTGTGTGTGTGTGTGTGTGTGTATGTGTGTATGTGTGTGTGTGTGTATGTGTGTGTGTGTGTGTGTGTGTGTGTGTGTGTGTGTGTGTGTGTGTGTGTGTGTGTGTATGTGTGTATGTGTGTGTGTGTGTGTGTGTGTGTGTGTGTGTGTGTGTGTGTGTGTGTGTGTGTGTGTGTGTTGTGTGTGTGTGTGTGTGTGTGTGTGTGGGTGTGGGTGTGTTTGTGTGAGAGAGGCCATGTAAAATGTCTGTTCTATATTTATTTAATTGATTGATGCGTTTTCTAAGAGTATTCTACTGTTATTGATATATGGAATAATTTAACTGTGTAACAGGAGAATACCAGCAAAGCCTATATGTCTTAATGATACTGTCACTATCACTGTTTTACCTCTAGAAGGGTTTACTGCTCTATTTGTAAAAAAAGATTTAGTTATGAAACACTCTGGTTTGTATCCAGCATCTGATAATAATGAAGATTAAAACTAAAAAATATGCCACAAGAACATAAGATTGGATAGTGATAGATACACACATAGAATGACTTCTGGAATCCAAAACTAGGAGACGCTTCAAAATCCGCTCATGTTGTTTTTTTACATGTACATTATTACTGGGAGTTGAGCACAAGGACACATGCTTGGTTTTAATGTTTAGTCCCAGTATGAGTCTGTGTGCGCTTGTTGAAGTGTATCTGTTGTTGTTGGCGTGCCAGATTCGTTTTTTATGATTAGATTTAGGAAACAATAACAGTGTATATGCTGTTTCCACACACACACACACACACACACACACACACACACAATTCCCAGAGTTATATTCTTTTATAGACATTTAACGTCTGCGGTTTACATTTCACTTGCCAAACTCAGTTTTTCACAATTCCTGATATTTAATCTCAGTAAATATTCCCTGTTTCAGGTTAGTTAGGATTACCACAATATTTTGAATCATAGTAAAGATAAATATGTATTAATACATTTGTATTTGGTAGCATTGCCTATGAATTGTTTAACTTGGGTCAAATGTTTTGGGGAACCTTTGACAAGCTTTCCTTGAATACATTTGAGTACAGTAAAATCAGTGTGATGTGCTGGACCAACAATCAGATTCAGGGTCAGTTTAATGTCCTGAACCAACAATCTGACCTATGGTGGCTCCTCCTCACAATCTGCAGCTAATATCTTGGTACCACACGACACTTTGGGACTGTTTTGGTGGTACGCAGAGAACCAAGCACACATTAGGCAAGTAGTCAGGTCACAGTGTTTTGTCTCATCAGTGAATATGTCAATAATGAATAAAAGTGTGTTATTGAAAGAGACACTAACCCGCAGAAAGTTATAGAAATTAATTGGACATTGTTACACAGCATGTGCTTCACCACCTGAAATAAAAGTGTGAGCGTAAACATCCACACACAAATTCACTCACACACACCAAAGTTTCAGAAAGGAAATGTTGATTGGTTTTATAGAATGACTAGCATCTCCTATCTTCATTAAATTTACATACCGTTTTCGTAGACCGCAATCTCTTCCCAAGGCATCCTACTTAGAGATGGAACTAGTCTGTGAAATTTCTAGAAGTGAATTAATTCTCAGCCTGACATCTGCCGTCACCGTAAACACAGAAGGGAGACGTATGAAGTCACAAACTCCTAACACTGTCAGAGTTCATATCAAAAGGCCCCACATTAACTTGTCAGGATAGAAATAAATATGGAAAAGTGAGAGAGGCAGATATTTCAAGTCAGCTAGGGTGGCTCAGCTTTGATCCACTTCATCAAATGTAGAGCATGTTGTTCAGTATTGAACTAAAGTTTCAACTCAAACTGTATTATAGTATGCATGACAATACTGAAGAGAAAAAAACAACCGCACAAACAATTGGCTTGTCTTAAATATTTTCTTTTCATGTAGATTTGAGTCCCTGCCATTGTAATGCTACAGCTGTAATGGTACTGTTAGTATTAAACAGAGGAGCATGTTCCATTGTAATGCTACAGCTGTAATGCTACTGAAAGCATTAAACAGAGGAGCATGTTTCATTTTAATGCTACAGCTGTAATGCTACTGTTAGCATTAAACAGAGGAGCATGTTCCATTGTAATGCTACAGCTGTAATGCTACTGTTAGCATTAAACAGAGGAGCATGTTCCATTGTAATGCTACAGCTGTAATGCTACTGTTAGCATTAAACAGAGGAGCATGTTCCATTGTAATGCTAAAGCTGTAATGCTACTGTTAGCATTAAACAGAGGAGCATGTTCCATTGTAATGCTACAGCTGTAATGCTACTGTTAGCATTAAACAGAGGAGCAGGTTCCATTGTAATGCTACAGCTGTAATGCTACTGTTAGCATTAAACAGAGGAGCATGTTCCATTGTAATGCTACAGCTGTAATGCTACTGTTAGCATTAAACAGAGGAGCATGTTGCATTGTAAGGCTACAGCTGTAATGCTACTGTTAGCATTAAACAGAGGAGCATGTTCCATTGTAATGCTACAGCTGTAATGCTACTGTTAGCATTAAACAGAGGAGCATGTTCCATGTAATGCTACAGCTGTAATGCTACTGTTAGCATTAAACAGAGGAGCATGTTCCATTGTAATGCTACAGCTGTAATGCTACTGTTAGCATTAAACAGAGGAGCATGTTCCATTGTAATGCTACAGCTGTAATGCTACTGAAAGCATTAAACAGAGGATCATGTTCCATTGTAATGCTACAGCTGTAATGCTACTGTTAGCATTAAACAGAGGATCATGTTCCATTGTAATGCTACAGCTGTAATGCTACTGTTAGCATTAAACAGAGGAGCATGTTCCATTGTAATGCTACAGCTGTAATGCTACTGTTAGCATTAAACAGAGGAGCATGTTCCATTGTAATGCTACAGCTGTAATGCTACTGTTAGCATTAAACAGAGGAGCATGTTCCATTGTAATGCTACAGCTGTAATGCTACTGTTAGCATTAAACAGAGGAGCATGTTCCATTGTAATGCTACAGCTGTAATGCTACTGTTAGCATTAAACAGAGGAGCATGTTGCATTGTAAGGCTACAGCTGTAATGCTACTGTTAGCATTAAACAGAGGAGCATGTTCCATGTAATGCTACAGCTGTAATGCTACTGTTAGCATTAAACAGAGGAGCATGTTCCATTGTAATGCTACAGCTGTAATGCTACTGTTAGCATTAAACAGAGGAGCATGTTGCATTGTAAGGCTACAGCTGTAATGCTACTGTTAGCATTAAACAGAGGAGCATGTTGCATTGTAAGGCTTGTAATGCTACTGTTAGCATTAAACAGAGGAGCATGTTCCATTGTAATGCTGTAATGCTACTGTTAGCATTAAACAGAGGAGCATGTTGCATTGTAATGCTACAGCTGTAATGCTACTGTTAGCATTAAACAGAGGAGCATGTTGCATTGTAAGGCTACAGCTGTAATGCTACTGTTAGCATTAAACAGAGGAGCATGTTCCATTGTAATGCTACAGCTGTAATGCTACTGTTAGCATTAAACAGAGGAGCATGTTCCATTGTAATGCTACAGCTGTAATGCTACTGTTAGCATTAAACAGAGGAGCATGTTCCATTGTAATGCTACTGCTGTAATGCTACTGTTAGCATTAAACAGAGGAGCATGTTCTTATAAATGAGGATCACTTGATAAGGCTGATATTTGCTGACAATAATGAACCACTTCAGCTAGTCCTGAAAGCCTGTGAAAAATGCCTATATTTCCCTGCTGACGTTTTAGTGGCATTTTGATGTGAGGGTGTCTGGAGTGTCCCCAGGAGGTTGCGTGAAATACAATATAGACATTACAAATAACGATTCTGTGCTCCAGATAACCATCCCATCCCTAACATTTCAAATCAATACCTAAACCCAAATCCAGATGACCATCTTGAATCAATAGGAATAAATGAAAATGTACTTTATCATAGCATTATATCATCTCCCCCATCCCCTGATATAAGCAGGGGGCGTTTCTTCTCATTGTGCAACATTTATGCGGATATAAAGCAGGTGTTGTCAACGTGAGCACTCCTAGAGAAGTGATGGCAGGTTGTCCTGGTCTATGCAGTAAGTTTGCAGGCTTTCTTTACCCCCCAGTTACATAACAGAGACAAAGCAGTGCTGGTTGATTCAGTGGCAGATGCTAGCAGCTTTGTGGTTTATTTATGAGAGCTGATGGTTCTCTTCTGCACTTCCTTCCCTGCACCAGTGATTCATGAATGAACTGGACAGCAACTGCAATGGGAGTGTCCTCAATATACACACATCTCCATGCGACTTCAATTCACGACGCTGCACACAAAAAATGAGTAGCAACACAATATTATTTTTTCTTAGAGAAGCTAACCCGCTGGCATGGTATATCTTCAAAGCTATTTTTCTTTTTTTAATCTTCACTGGAAATGCACAGCAGCTATCTAATGTTATTACTTGGCTGTGGTTGAGGCAGAGAGACACGATTACCCTGCTGGGGCAGAACAGAAGAGGGGAAGACGCATGAAATACTAGGCCTAATGGAGCTGCTCTAATAGTGTGTGAGGTTAAGATCAGAGCAGAAAAGCCAATGATACTCTGGGCTGCTCGAGAGCCTTTAACAGCCAGTTTATCATTAAGATGAATGTGTAATAAGTGGGGAGCAATAAGCTAGAAGCTAGACAACATCTGCATTTATAAGAAGTGGACAGCAATAAGCTAGCAGCTGGACAACATCTGCATGTGTAAGAAGTGGAGAGCAATAAGCTAGAAGCTAGACAACATCTGCATGTGTAAGAAGTGGAGTGCAATAAGCTAGCAGCTAGACAACATCTGCATGTGTAAGAAGTGGAGAGCAATAAGCTAGAAGCTAGACAACATCTGCATGTGTAAGAAGTGGGGAGCAATAAGCTAGCAGCTAGACAACATCTACATGTGTAAGAAGTGGAGAGCAATAAGCTAGAAGCTAGACAACATCTGCATGTGTAAGAAGTGGAGAGCAATAAGCTAGAAGCTAGACAACATCTGCATGTGTAAGAAGTGGGGAGCAATAAGCTAGCAGCTAGACAACATCTACATGTGTAAGAAGTGGAGAGCAATAAGCTAGAAGCTAGACAACATCTGCATGTGTAAGAAGTGGAGAGCAATAAGCTAGCAGCTAGACAACATCTGCATGTGTTTGAAGTGGAGAGCAATAAGCTAGAAGCTAGACAACATCTGCATGTGTAAGAAGTGGAGAGCAATAAGCTAGCAGCTGGACAACATCTGCATGTATAAGAAGTGGAGAGCAATAAGCTAGCAGCTGGACAACATCTGCATGTATAAGAAGTGGAGAGCAATAAGCTAGAAGCTAGACAACATCTGCATGTGTAAGAAGTGGAGAGCAATAAGCTAGCAGCTGGACAACATCTGCATGTGTAAGAAGTGGAGAGCAATAAGCTAGAAGCTAGACAACATCTGCATGTGTAAGAAGTGGAGAGCAATAAGCTAGAAGCATGACAACATCTGCATGCCTGACCAGATAATGAAAAGATGGTTTTTTATTTACCCGTCGTGCATCCCCCTCCCCTCCCCCCCTTTGTCAGTCACTGTCAATTGGATAGAAGACCTTGTCAAACACAAATTCATTATGTCAAAGATTGTCCAATTACTTCAGCCAAAGATGTTTAAACCCTGCCAATTACCGATACATCTTCCCTTTAAATTATGCATACACAGAGCTGCTAAGGTGTAATGATGTCCTCCTTTTTGACACCATCTTGTGTGTAGGCTTTAATTCACCCCAGAGTGAGCGAGAGATATCTGCTGTTTCACATTAGAGACCGTCACAGTATATGGCCCTGGAACCCAATGCTTTGCTATAGGTATATTTACCATACAAGCTAAAGTGCTCTCTAATGATTTCCCCTAGTCTGTCTGAAATTAAATCCACACAGCCTCTCTGTGTGCTCTGAGAAGGGGCCCTGTCTTGTTCCCTTGTATCCTAGCAACCCACTCCATTTCAGACACGAGGGACGCACCTCCAGACCTTCCCACTCAAGATAGTTTCTCCTCTCCTTGTCCTCTGACGTTCTTCTATCCATATCTTCTAACCTCATCTAACCCAAACTTGCAGGTGAAAAGCAATAGTCGCTCCACTTCTCCAGATAACCCTGACTGTGTGTTTTGTGTTGTTCTGTGTTGGTTTCTGTGTTACACCCCGAAACACTCCAAATAGCCACGACATACAAACTCTACAATTCACATGATGTACATGCCCATATGTCTTTCTTTAGATCAAGGAATAGCACACATTCCCTCTATGTCTTTCTCTAAGTGCTCTGTGCTAACACTGCCCCAGGTGAGCTACAGGTTAAATTGCCCTTTATAGAGAAAGGTTGTAGCATTTACTGGGGTCCTCTGGAGGTAGCTTTTAAAGCAGCCATAACCACACAACTGTCTTGTAAGCATTAGAACCGGTGAAATCAAGGAGAATTAATTAAATTATGTTCAAGTCATCAGGGCCCCCCATAGGTAATTGTTTCTGAGTCAGTGACTGTGGTCAAAAGCGAAGCACACAGGCTGAGAGACACAAACAAGCTCTCAGCTGGAAAAGTAAATATCACATACTCACAGAACCAAAATCAGGCCATGCAAAATAGCTGTAATCAAATAATATGCCGTATCAACTGTGCAACTGTGAGTCCAAGAGACACCCTGAGACGTGTGCACAGATTGAATCAAAAACACAAAATCCTAAAGCCATTATCGGATTCACTGGTCATGTGCTCACTCAGACAGACCAAACATAACCCAAGCGAAAAACACACACACACACACACACACACACACACGATAAAAGATATGCAGATACTGTATGGATCCTAGTACACATTTACACAATGTGATGATCAAATACGCAGAGTTTAAACAGATTCACATAGAACCTAGATCAAAGACAGATCTTTATGAAGAGTAATAATCACAAGCACAGACACACAACCTACAGGGTTCTGATTAAAGACATGGCCTTATCAAACACACAGAAACTACATCAAATATGCACAAACTGTCAAAACCTGGGAACCATTCTGTCTGATACACAGGCTCCCACACACACACACACAAATATGTGTGCCATACTAATGTGTTATATTGGTGTATATTTGGTGTAGAGTGTAAACCTTAGATTAATATATCTGTTATTTACATCCATAGAGTGTAAACCTTGGATTAATATATCTGTTATTTACATCCATAGAGTGTAAACCTTAGATGAATGTATCTGTTATTTACATCCATAGAGTGTAAATCTTAGATGAATGTATCTGTTATTTACATCCATATAGTGTAAACCTTAGATTAATGTATCTGTTATTTACATCCATTGAGTGTAAACCTTAGATGAATGTATCTGTTATTTACATCCATTGAGTGTAAATCTTAGATGAATTTATCTGTTATTTACATCCATAGAGTGTAAACCTTAGATTAATGTATCTGTTATTTACATCCATAGAGTGTAAACCTTAGATTAATGTATCTGTTATTTACATCCATAGAGTGTAAACCTTAGATGAATGTATCTGTTATTTACATCCATAGAGTGTAAAACTTAGATGAATGTATCTGTTATTTACATCCATAGAGTGTAAATCTTAGATGAATGTATCTGTTATTTACATCCATATAGTGTAAACCTTAGGTTAATGTATCTGTTATTTACATCCATTGAGTGTAAACCTTAGATGAATGTATCTGTTATTTACATCCATTGAGTGTAAATCTTAGATGAATTTATCTGTTATTTACATCCATAGAGTGTAAACCTTAGATTAATGTATCTGTTATTTATATCCATAGAGTGTAAACCTTAGATGAATGTATCTGTTATTTACATCCATAGAGTGTAAACCTTAGATTAATGTATCTGTTATTTACATCCATAGAGTGTAAACCTTAGATTAATGTATCTGTTATTTACATCCATAGAGTGTTAACCTTAGATTAATGTATCTGTTATTTACATCCATATAGTGTAA
The DNA here is from genome assembly GCA_029465975.1 of Dallia pectoralis. Classification (NCBI taxonomy): domain Eukaryota; kingdom Metazoa; phylum Chordata; class Actinopteri; order Esociformes; family Umbridae; genus Dallia; species Dallia pectoralis. The sequence goes on along the minus strand of CM055747.1, from coordinate 220,573 downwards.
ACCTTAGATTCATGTATCTGTTATTTACATCCATAGAGTGTAAACCTTAGATGAATGTATCTGTTATTTACATCCATAGAGTGTAAACCTTAGATTAATATATCTGTTATTTACATCCATAGAGTGTAAACCTTAGATTCATGTATCTGTTATTTACATCCATAGAGTGTAAACCTTAGATTAATGTATCTGTTATTTACATCCATAGAGTGTAAACCTTAGATAAATATATCTGTTATTTACATCCATAGAGTGTAAACCTTAGATTAATATATCTGTTATTTACATCCATAGAGTGTAAACCTTAGATTAATGTATCTGTTATTTACATCCATAGAGTGTAAACCTTAGATTAATGTATCTGTTATTTACATCCATAGAGTGTAAACCTTAGATTAATGTATCTGTTATTTACATCCATAGAGTGTAAACCTTAGATTAATGTATCTGTTATTTACATCCATAGAGTGTAAACCTTAGATTAATGTATCTGTTATTTACATCCATAGAGTGTAAATCTTAGATTAATGTATCTGTTATTTACATCCATAGAGTGTAAACCTTAGATTAATGTATCTGTTATTTACATCCATAGAGTGTAAACCTTAGATTAATGTATCTGTTATTTACATCCATAGAGTGTAAACCTTAGATTAATGTATCTGTTATTTACATCCATAGAGTGTAAACCTTAGATTAATGTATCTGTTATTTACATCCATAGAGTGTAAACCTTAGATTAATGTATCTGTTATTTACATCCATAGAGTGTAAACCTTAGATTAATGTATCTGTTATTTACATCCATAGAGTGTAAACCTTAGATTAATGTATCTGTTATTTACATCCATAGAGTGTAAACCTTAGATTAATGTATCTGTTATTTACATCCATAGAGTGTAAACCTTAGATGAATGTATCTGTTATTTACATTCTTCAGAGTGTAAAACTTAGATGAATGTATCTGTTATTTACATCCATAGAGTGTAAATCTTAGATGAATGTATCTGTTATTTACATCCATAGAGTGTAAACCTTAGATTAATGTATCTGTTATTTACATCCATAGAGTGTAAACCTTAGATTAATATATCTGTTATTTACATCCATAGAGTGTAAACCTTAGATTAATATATCTGTTATTTACATCCATAGAGTGTAAACCTTAGATTAATGTATCTGTTATTTACATCCATAGAGTGTAAACCTTAGATTAATGTATCTGTTATTTACATCCATAGAGTGTAAACCTTAGATTAATGTATCTGTTATTTACATCCATAGAGTGTAAACCTTAGATTAATGTATCTGTTATTTACATCCATAGAGTGTAAACCTTAGATTAATGTATCTGTTATTTACATCCATAGAGTGTAGATCTTAGATTAATGTATCTGTTATTTACATCCATAGAGTGTAAACCTTAGATTAATGTATCTGTTATTTACATCCATAGAGTGTAAACCTTAGATTAATGTATCTGTTATTTACATCCATAGAGTGTAAACCTTAGATTAATGTATCTGTTATTTACATCCATAGAGTGTAAACCTTAGATTAATGTATCTGTTATTTACATCCATAGAGTGTAAACCTTAGATTAATGTATCTGTTATTTACATCCATAGAGTGTAAACCTTAGATTAATGTATCTGTTATTTACATCCATAGAGTGTAAACCTTAGATTAATGTATCTGTTATTTACATCCATAGAGTGTAAACCTTAGATGAATGTATCTGTTATTTACATCCATAGAGTGTAAACCTTAGATGAATGTATCTGTTATTTACATCCATAGAGTGTAAAACTTAGATGAATGTATCTGTTATTTACATCCATAGAGTGTAAATCTTAGATGAATGTATCTGTTATTTACATCCATAGAGTGTAAACCTTAGATTAATGTATCTGTTATTTACATCCATAGAGTGTAAACCTTAGATTAATATATCTGTTATTTACATCCATAGAGTGTAAACCTTAGATTAATATATCTGTTATTTTCATCCATAGAGTGTAAACCTTAGATGAATTTATCTGTTATTTACATCCATAGAGTGTAAACCTTAGATTAATGTATCTGTTATTTACATCCATAGAGTGTAAACCTTAGATTAATGTATCTGTTATTTACATCCATAGAGTGTAAACCTTAGATTAATGTATCTGTTATTTACATCCATAGAGTGTAGATCTTAGATTAATGTATCTGTTATTTACATCCATGCATAAAAGTCAACATCAAAATAAAATCACCCTTGTCAGCATAGGGCAGTTTTGCCACAGGGACAAGTGAAGTCAAATATTGATATTGATTGTGATACATACAATGCTTTGAAAGCAGTCAACAAAACAAAAGGCTGGCATGTTGGGATCACTGGTCTGCATTTTTCTATTAACGCCTTTTCTCTGTGACAAATTAGTGTGTTAAAGATATCTACACAAACAACTTTTGATTAAGCTGCTTGATTATTATCAGACGGACATGGTTTCTAGACAGCCTGATCCCTGCTGTAGTTATTTCTAGCTTTATCAGAGTAGCTGTTGGACTTTATTGACATAATTGACTGAATGTGGCACATCACTGATAGCTAGAAGCTAATTGAAGCTCTATGCATTATCTGACGTTTACAAGGAAAGCTTGTTTTATAGGTTTGCTTTCTTCTGGAAATATCTTTGGTTCCATGCTGTCCAGACACATTTTTCCTGGAATGTTTCAGGTCAGCAGATCAGCAGGTCAGAAGGTCAGCATGTCAGAAGGTCAGCATGTCAAAAGGTCAGCATGTCAGAAAGGTCAGCATGTCAGCATGTCAAAAGGTCAGAAGGTCAGGTTGAAGGTTACAGGATCATAATGCTGTCTCTGATATGGTTGGGGACAGAAGTAAGTTTGTTTAATATATCAGTACTTCTACAAATGTTCTGTATATATTTCTGTCTTGACTCTGTCTGTTGTATTATGTCATGTTATGTTGTCTGTAGTTGCTGCTTTGAGCTTCATCTAATGGAGAGTGTTGCATGAGAACATACGTTAACAGTAGAATTGGGGAAGCAGAGCAGCCATCCTAACAAAAGATGCCTTGGAGCTCTTCCTGTGAAGCGATTGAGATGTCAGGATGAAGATGGGCTTGTATGCAGTCCAGATTCCAGCTGTGATCCGGGTCTCAGAACAGCTGGAACACAGAATTGGAGCTCTGCAGACCAACATGATCCCCAGATGGCAATAGCACATTGCGAAATGGTAAATATGACCTGACCCCTACTGGGCTGCTATCACCTTACTGGACCCCTGCTGGGCTGCCATCACCATATCGGACTCCTGCTGGGCTGCTATCACCATACTGGACCCCGGCTGGGCTGCTATCACCTTACTGGACCCCTGCTGGGCTGCTATCACCTTACTGGACCCCTGCTGGGCTGCTATCACCTTACTGGACCCCTGCTGGGCTGCCATCACCATACCGGACCCCTGCTGGGCTGCTATCACCTTACTGGACCCCGGCTGGGCTGCTATCACCTTACCGGACACCTGCTGGGCTGCCAACACCTTACCGGACCCCTGCTGGGCTGCTATCACCATACTTGACCCCTGCTGGGCTGCAATCACCATACTGGACCCCTGCTGGGCTGCTATCACCTTACTGGACCCCTGCTGGGTTGCTATCACCATACTGGACCCCTGCTGGGCTGCTATCACCATACTGGACCCCTGCTGGGCTGCTATAACCATACTGGACCCCTGCTGGGCTGCCATCACCATACTGGACCCCTGCTGGGCTGCTATCACCTTACCGGACCCCTGCTGGGCTGCTATCACCATACTGGACCCCTGCTGGGCTGCCATCACCTTACTGGACCCCTGCTGGGCTGCAATCACCATATCGGACCCCTGCTGGGTTGCTATCACCTTACTGGACCCCTGCTGGGCTGCCATCACCATACTGGACCCCTGCTGGGCTGCTATCACCTTACTGGACCCCTGCTGGGTTGCTATCACCATACTGGACCCCTGCTGGGCTGCTATCACCATACTGGACCCCTGCTGGGCTGCTATCACCATACTGGACCCCTGCTGGGCTGCCATCACCTTACTGGACCCCTGCTGGGCTGCCATCACCATACTGGACCCCTGCTGGGCTGCTATCACCATACTGGACCCCTGCTGGGCTGCCATCACCATACTGGACCCCTGCTGGGCTGCCATCACCTTACTGGATCCCTGCTGAGCTGCAATCACCATATCGGACACCTGCTGGGCTGCTATCACCATACTGGACCCCTGCTGGGCTGATATCACCATACTGGACCTTTGCTGGGCTGCTATGACCTTACTGGACCCCTGCTGGGTTGCTATCACCATATCGGACCCCTGCTGGGCTGCTATCACCATACTGGACCCCTGCTGGGCTGCTATCACCATACTGGACCCCTGCTGGGCTGCTATCACCATACTGGACCCCTGCTGGGCTGCAATCACCTTACTGGACCCTTGCTGGACTGCTATCACCTTACTGGACCCCTGCTGGGTTGCTATCACCATACTGGACCCCTGCTGGGCTGCTATCACCATACTGGACCCCTGCTGGGCTGCTATCACCATACTGGACCCCTGCTGGGCTGCTATCACCATACTGGACCCCTGCTGGGCTGCAATCACCTTACTGGACCCTTGCTGGACTGCTATCACCTTACTGGACCCTTGCTCGGCTGCTATCACCATACTGGACCCCTGCTGGGCTGCTATCACCATACTGGACCCCTGCTGGGCTGCTATCTCCTTACTGGACCCTTGCTGGGCTTATATCACCTTACCATGCTATCCTGACAACTTAGTAGCAGCATAAACAAAGCCATAGTACATCTGTATATATACTTAGTTTTTTACATCAACTATTACAAAACCCGTTTTTTTTATAATATTCAGTAGCGGAGTTGCACATATATACACTGTATGAGACCAACATCTGCAGGCTGACTAACAGCAGAACATGTTTTGTATTATTGCAGGCCAGTTGGCCAGTGTTTTGTCGGGGAAAAAACTGGACAGAGTACCAGATTTTGATTCACTTGGCTGCCAGTTTGTGATCTTGGCTGCCAGTTTGAACCTTGCACCATTTAGAGATCCACAGCTGGTGATTTATTGATAAAAATGTTTGAGGAGTAAAGCCAGGGTTTGAATCGTGAATGCTGATTGGCTGACATATAATAGCAATATGGCATCTTTTGGGTTTCATTCCCAGTTTATAAGTGATGCATCCAGGCATTCTGCAATATGTTGTATCTAAGGACAACGCCATTGTATACTGGCCATATATCGTGCACTCTTGTGCCAGACTGCTTTTGTAAAGCCCAGGATGTCAACATAGTGACAATAGCATACTAGGTTACTAGTATGCATAGAGGTTAAAGATGTCCAGTAGATTTAAGATTAGGCTGGTTTACAGAACTACATGATCATCGGTAGACTCAACCACCGTCATCGAGCATTTAGTGAGCCTGTCTCTGCTTAAACCATGGATGCAGAATCCAGTTAACTGGCCTCAATGAATGACGTTTTAGGATTTACTGCTTGTTTGTTTCTTTGATATGTAAATACTTTGAAATGTAAAAAGGCATTTAGTCTTAAATTCCAGTGAGATAAAATGGCACATAAAGGTCACAGCATTAATGATAGTATTGTCCCAAAGGCCAAAACCTCTCATGCATGGCTTTTGGAATGTCCATTTTCTTTGAAAGAAGAAACAGGAAGTGCATGGTTGGTTTTGCCCTACCTGGGTTAGGTTTAGGGTTAGGGCTAACCCTAACCCTACCCCTTTTGCCCTACCTGGGTAGCATGTTTAAAGAGACTATACTGTGTGGACACTCAGAAAAGGAATCTTTTTGATGCCTTTTTGATATCTCTGTAGATGAAATACTTGGCAGATCAAGCATTGAACTAATAATATGATGACAAATTTATTAAAAGACACCATCTTTTGAATGTTCATTTAAAGCGTGTGATGTGCCTATGTGGTTTTCCAACAAAAAAGATCAACATTAAAAACTATAGTTTTAATTTGTATTTTAGGCAGTTCGGTAATCTAGCTTAACACATTTCTCTCCCATTGAAACACCTCCATAATTCATTTGGGTGAGAGTTCATAACAAATAGATTGATTCAAACTAGAGAGTCCCATGATCTTTCTGAAACACCACCCTGTCATGTGGTGATCTGTCAACATGTTACATAGTTTCCCTGACAACAGCTAACCCTAACCCATAACGAGTCCTCCAACCATTCACTAGAAGAAACAATATGTTTACCTTCATAGGCCAATTGAAAACAAATTCTAATTTGCAATGACATTTACCATTAATATTAATAATGTGTTCAGTTAACTGCTGCTGTACAAGCTTTACCATTAATATCAATACAGTGTTCAGTTTACTGCTGCTGTACAAGCTTTACCATTATTATCAATACAGTGTTCAGTTTACTGCTGCTGTACAAGCTTTACCATTAATATTAATACTGTGTTCAGTTTACTGCTGCTGTACAAGCTTTACCATTAATATTAATACTGTGTTCAGTTTACTGCTACTGTACAAGCTTTACCATTAATATTAATACTGTGTTCAGTTTACTGCTACTGTACAAGCTTTACCATTAATATTAATACTGTGTTCAGTGTGCTGCTGCTGTACAAGCTTTACCATTAATATTAATACTGTGTTCAGTTTACTGCTGCTGTACAAGCTTTACCATTAATATTAATACTGTGTTCAGTTTACTGCTGCTGTACAAGCTTTACCATTAATATTAATACTGTGTTCAGTGTGCTGCTGCTGTACAAGCTTTACCATTAATATTAATACTGTGTTCAGTTTACTGCTGCTGTACAAGCTTTACCATTAATATTAATACTGTGTTCAGTGTGCTGCTGCTGTACAAGCTTTACCATTAATATTAATACTGTGTTCAGTTTACTGCTGCTCTACAAGATTTACCATTAATATTAATACTGTGTTCAGTTTACTGCTGCTGTACAAGCTTTACCATTATATTAATACTGTGTTCAGTTTACTGCTGCTGTACAAGCTTTACCATTAATATTAATACTGTGTTCAGTTTACTGCTGCTGTACAAGCTTTACCATTAATATTAATACTGTGTTCAGTGTGCTGCTGCTGTACAAGCTTTACCATTAATATTAATACTGTGTTCAGTTTACTGCTGCTGTACAAGCTTTACCATTAATATTAATACTGTGTTCAGTGTGCTGCTGCTGTACAAGCTTTACCATTAATATTAATACAGTGTTCAGTTTACTGCTGCTCTACAAGATTTACCATTAATATTAATACTGTGTTCAGTTTACAGCTGCTGTACAAGCTTTACCATTAATATTAATACTGTGTTCAGTTTACTGCTGCTGTACAAGCTTTACCATTAATATTAATACTGTGTTCAGTTTACTGCTGCTGTACAAGCTTTACCATTATATTAATACTGTGTTCAGTTTACTGCTGCTGTACAAGCTTTACCATTAAATTAATACTGTGTTCAGTTTACTGCTGCTGTACAAGCTTTACCATTATATTAATACTGTGTTCAGTTTACTGCTGCTGTACAAGCTTTACCATTAATAGTAATACTGTGTTCAGTTTACTGCTGCTGTACAAGCTTTACCATTATATTAATACTGTGTTCAGTTTACTGCTGCTGTACAAGCTTTACCATTTGCATAATAATGGACTGTTTCCTGTGCCGTTCCATTTTGGAACAAGAATGCCTAACTCTTTCTGCATGCTGTACCATAACGGCTTTACTATATTGTGTTGTCAGTATCAAATATTGCATCTTATAGTCCTATTATAGGTTTGTAAAATAATAAGTGATCTTCAGTGGAGTTGGGCAATTGCATGGGAATGACCATATTATATAAATATGTATATATATAAATATATAAACCACAAGCTACAGTTAAAAGTGGAATTTGTTTTCCTTATCTGGTATCCGAACCAGGTAAAACTACAATACTGTTTAGGATAGGACTTGAATGTTTCAAAATGGATACATATGGTCTAGGATGAGACCAGAGTTTTGCTTGTCCCTGCTTTCTGGAGGATAAAAACCCAATCTCACTGCAGCAATATTGTACTTGTTTGTCTGAATTATATATAACAGACTGAAAATAGTGTTTCCTGAACACAGACAAAGAAAAAGATGACTTCCTGCATGTGGATATCTGTCCATGTTGAGATGTTGTAGGCACACCTTATATACTTGATTACCTTATATACTTTATTACCTTATATACTTTATTACCTTATATACTTTATTACCTTATACACTTTATTACCTTATATACTTTATTAACTTATATACTTTATTACATTATATACTTTATTACCTTAGATACTTTATTACCTTATATACTTTATTACCTTTTATACTTTATTACCATATATACTTTATTACCTTATATACTTTATTACCTTACATACTTTATTAACTTTTATTCTGTATAGTATTCATGTATTTCCTGTCTATATTCTGTATGGTATTCATGTATATCCTGTCCATATTCTTTATGGTATTCATGTATTTCCTGTCTATATTATGTATGGTATTCATGTATTTCCTGTCTATATTCTCTATGGCATTCATGTATTTCCTGTCCATATTCTGTATGGTATTCATGTATTTCCTGTCTATATTCTGTATGGTATTCATGTATTTCCTGTCTATATTCTGTATGGTATTCATGTATTTCCTGTCCATATTCTGTATAGTATTCATCTATTTCCTGTCTATATTCTGTATGATATTCATGTATTTCCTGTCTATATTCTTTATGGTATTCATGTATTTCCTGTCCATATTCTGTATAGTATTCATCTTTTCCTGTCTATATTCTGTATGGTATTCATGTATTTCCTGTCTATATTCTGTATGGTATTCATGTATTTCCTGTCTATATTCTGTATGGTATTCATGTATTTCCTGTCTATATTCTGTGTGTGTGTGCGTATGTGCGTGTGTGTGTGCGTGCGTGCGTGTGTGCGTGTGTGTGCGTGTGTGCGCGTGTGTGCGCGTGTGTGCGCGTGTGCGTGCGTGCGTGTGCGTGTGCATGTGTGTGCGTGTGTGCGCGTGTGTGCACGTGTCTGTGTGCGTGTGTGTGTGTGTGTGTGTGTGTGTGTGTGTGTGTGTGTGTAGGTGTGTAGGTGCGTGTGAGAGAGAGAGAGAGAGAAAGCATGAGAGTGAGAGAATTGTGGAAAGAAATTAGAAAATATAGGACCAGTGGAAGGATGTAAGAGCCAAAAAATATGCCTATCTGAGTATGAGGGAGACAAACTGGGAGAAAGTGAGACTGGAGTTAGAGAAGCATGAATCTGGCAGGCGTGGGGAGATGAGATGGTTCATTTGTCACTGTCAGATCAGTTTCCTTCTCCTTCATAACAGAGAGGACAGGCCCTGCCCCTAGGCACCCCCTCCCCCACAACCCAACTCCAGCCCCCTCATTCCAGTACTGAAGTTAAGGACCCGGCTCAGAGCTACAGTCTCTTCTACACACACAGTATTCTGTCTGCTCACTCTGTAGTTCAGCCGCAATATAGAGTGTAAATATAAAGCACATCCATATTATCTCATTCATCCATATAAAATGTGATGCCAGTTGGCAAAGTGAACACTGGTAGGTAATACGCTGCACAAACACAGTGGTTGTGACCCCTCTGGCACCCCTAATCCCCCCGTATGGATAGCAGAGTGGACGCTGATGTAACACTCCTGGATGCATCGCAGGCAGAACTGGACAAACTCATTTATTGGCGGTGTGTCCGTAGCGACCACCTCCATGTAATGAATGGTGCAGACTGCAGTCTCACTGAAAAAATGTCTGCAGAAGCAGAAAAAAACCTCTGTGCTTGAGAAAGCAATGTGTAAAACCAACTGATGAACCAGGATGTTGGTCAGGAGGCTGTAGGTTCAATTCCCACTTGGGGACAGGGTTGTGTATCCTTGAGTAGCGGTAATTAACCTTCGCTGTCTCTGTCCGTCTCTCGACTGTGTAATAATTAAAGCGCAGAGAAATGTTATCCAGTCGCAGTAGTATAGACTGTTGAGGAATAAAACAACTAGAATATTATCTCAGTATTATCTCAGTAAAATCTCAGTAACATCTCAGTAACATCTCAGTAACATCTCAGTAACATTTCAGTAACATTTCAGTAACATCTCAGTAACATCTCAGTATTATCTCAGTAACATCTCAGTATTATTTTAGTATAATCTCAGTAACATCTCAGTAAAATCTCAGTATTATCTCAGTATCAATAAATTGGTTAAGAGTTATACAAAAACCTTGTATTTATTTCAGTGTAGTTGTAATTCTGGAGCCATGGCTGGTTATATATATTGTATTCCCATGGCTGGTTATATTGTATTCCCATGGCTGGTTATATTGTATTCCCATGGCTGGTTATATTGTATTCCCATGGCTGGTTATATTGTATTCCCATGGCTGGTTATATATATTTTATACCCATGGCTGGTTATATTGTATTCCCATGGCTGGTTATATTGTATACCCATGGCTGGTTATATATATTGTATTCCCATGGCTGGTTATATTGAATACCCATGGCTGGTTATATTGTATTCCCATGGCTGGTTATATTGTATTCCCATGGCTGGTTATATTGAATACCCATGGCTGGTTATATATATTGAATACCCATGGCTGGTTATATATATTGTATACCCATGGCTAGTTATATATATTGTATACCCATGGCTGGTTATATTGTATACCCATGGCTGGTTATATATATTGAATACCCATGGCTGGTTATATATATTGAATACCCATGGCTGGTTATATATATTGTATACCCATGGCTAGTTATATATATTGTATACCCATGGCTGGTTATATTGTATTCCCATGGCTGGTTATATTGTATTCCCATGGCTGGTTATATTGTATTCCCATGGCTGGTTATATTGTATACCCATGGCTGGTTATATTGTATTCCCATGGCTGGTTATATTGAATACCCATGGCTGGTTATATATATTGAATACCCATGGCTGGTTATATATATTGAATACCCATGGCTGGTTATATATATTGTATTCCCATGGCTGGTTATATTGTATACCCATGGCTGGTTATATTGTATTCCCATGGCTGGTTATATTGTATTCCCATGGCTGGTTATATTGTATTCCCATGGCTGGTTATATTGTATTCCCATGGCTGGTTATATTGTATTCCCATGGCTGGTTATATATATTGTATACCCATGGCTGGTTATATTGAATACCCATGGCTGGTTATATATATTGTATACCCATGGCTGGTTATATATATTGTATACCCATGGCTGGTTATATTGTATACTTCTATACTGTGTGGGTAATTCCCCAACAACAAACTGAGAAACTGAGACAAATTGCTCCTTGTGTACTATCAATTCCCTGACATCCTATCTTCTCATTCCCTCCCATAGAATTTCCTCACTTGTTTTGAAGCAATTTAATTGAATTATCAAGTGCTTTCAGACAAATAATTATCACTGGTGCGTTGTCCATCTCTCACACATTGGTATTTTCTCTTTTGCCCTGTGATTTCAAACACATCAAGTTTGAGATAACAGTGTAAAACCATCGTGAAAAAAATAATCTCTCAGTTTGCCTTGGTACTCTGACACACGAATCTCTTCTGGAGAAAAATACAAAGCACACACTTTTAAGTAGGCAGTCTTATAGGCATTTAAATGTAGTGGAAGGAGTTTCACTATGTGATCAGATGTAATAGCAATTAAGTAATTTAACATGTATAAAACCATTTCTACCATGATACTATGTGAAAACATACCAGAGAACTGTTAAAATGCTTCAGATTACAGTTGTCTTCCATTTTCTATTTCTATGTTACCTTCATAGGCGGATTGAAAAAAAATTCTCATTAGCAACTGGGAAGAAGCTGGGGATTGAACCCCGAACATACATACGACATATGCACTCTACCACTGAGTTACACCAACTAACCCTAACTCCTACATGCACTCTACCACTGAGTTACACCAACTCCTACATGCACTCAACCACTGAGTTACACCAACTCCTACATGCACTCTACCACTGAGTTACACCAACTCCTACATGCACTCAACCACTGAGTTACACCAACTCCTACATGCACTCTACCACTGAGTTACACCAACTCCTATATGCACTCTACCACTGAGTTGCACCAACTCCTACATGCACTCTACCACTGAGTTACACCAACTCCTACATGCACTCAACCACTGAGTTACACCAACTCCTACATGCACTCTACCACTGAGTTACACCAACTCCTATATGCACTCTACCACTGAGTTGCACCAACTCCTACATGCACTCTACCACTGAGCTACACCAACTCCTACATACACTCTACCACTGAGCTACACCAACTCCTACATGCACTCTACCCCTGAGTTACACCAACTCCTACATGCACTCTACCACTGAGTTACACCAACTCCTCCAAACCTACATCATTGCAGCAAAGAGCTCTGTTCAATTTGCACAATAAACTGTTCTTTTGACTAAGAAACACAATTAAAAGCTACGGTCGACTAGGCTATTAAAGAGGAGAATAAATGGTTTTGTATTCCAAGGCTTCTTTTAATCTGTCATTCTGGAACATATTGAGTTCAACAAAGCTGTGTATGACTCTGACAGAGGCGAGCTGAGCCATCTGAACGAGTCCTTTTGTCATAAATGCTCTCATCCTATTTTCTGAGATTCATGCAATTAATCCATGTTCTTCTTCGGTGCCAACATGAAACAGCAGTGAACATCTTTCTGAACCAACTCCAGAGCCACCAGGGTTCAATATCCATGCAATATTATAATATCCTTAGTCCCTGGTGTGACAGAGACGCAGAATAAAATAATGATCACTTCTTGTGTCAGCCAGCCATGGTCAGCATGGGAAATATCATTACGCAACGACTTATTTCAGAGTGAATTAGAATTTTTGCAGGGCTTTTGGGGAATTTGAAAAAAATGTATTATAATCCAAAACACTGGGTTAGGGTTAAGGTTAGGGTTAGGGTTAAGGTTAGTACTGCACCAGGAAACAATTATTTATGGCTGAGTAAGGGAATCAGCTGTATCAAATGCCCACTCTATAATCAGCTGTATCAAATGCCCACTCTATAACCAGCTGTATAATCAAATGCCCACTCTATAACCAGCTGTATAATCAAATGGCCACTCTATAAACAGCTGTATAATCAAATGCCCACTCTATAATCAGCTGTATAATCAAATGCCCACTCTATAACCAGCTGTATAATCAAATGCCCACTCTATAACCAGCTGTATAATCAAATTCCCACTTTATAACCAGCTGTATAATCAAATGCCCACTCTATAACCAGCTGTATAATCAAATGCCCACTCTATAACCAGCTGTATAATCAAATGCCCACTCTATAACCAGCTGTATAATCAAATGCCCACTCTATAATCAGCTGTATAATCAAATGCCCACTCTATAACCAGCTGTATAATCAAATGCCCACTCTATAACCAGCTGTATAATCAAATGCCCACTGTATAACCAGCTGTATAATCAAATGCCCACTCTATAACCAGCTGTATAATCAAATGCCCACTCTATAACCAGCTGTATAATCAAATGCCCAATCTATAACCAGCTGTATAATCAAATGCCAACTCTATAACCAGCTGTATAATCAAATGCCCACTCTATAACCAGCTGTATCTTCCAATGCCCACTCTATAACCAGCTGTATAATCAAATGCCCACTCTATAACCAGCTGTATAATCAAATGCCCACTCAAATGCCCATAACCAGCTGTATAATCAAATGCCCACTCTATAACCAGCTGTATAATCAAATGCCCACTCTATAACCAGCTGTATAATCAAATGCCCACTCTATAACCAGCTGTATAATCAAATGCCCACTCTATAACCAGCTGTATAATCAAATGCCCACTCTATAACCAGCTGTATAATCAAATGCCCACTCTATAACCAGCTGTATAATCAAATGCCCACTCTATAACCAGCTGTATAATCAAATGCCCACTCTATAATCAGCTGTATAATCAAATGCCCACTGTATAACCAGCTGTATAATCAAATGCCCACTCTAAAACCGGCTGTATAATCAAATGCCCACTCTATAACCAGCTGTATAATCAAATGCCCACTCTATAACCAGCTGTATAATCAAATGCCCACTCTATAACCAGCTGTATAATCAAATGCCCACTCTATAACCAGCTGTATAATCAAATGCCCACTCTATAACCAGCTGTATAATCAAATGCCCACTCTATAACCAGCTGTATAATCAAATGCCCACTCTATAACCAGCTGTATAATCAAATGCCCACTCTATAACCAGCTGTATAATCAAATGCCAACTCTATAACCAGCTGTAACTTCGAATGCCCACTCTATAAACAGCTGTATAATCAAATGCCCACTCTATAATCAGCTGTATAATCAAATGCCCACTCTATAACCAGCTGTATAATCAAATGCCCACTCTATAACCAGCTGTATAATCAAATGCCCACTCTATAACCAGCTGTATAATCAAATGCCCACTCTATAACCAGCTGTATAATCAAATGCCCACTCTATAACCAGCTGTATCTTCAAATGCCCACTCTATAACCAGCTGTATAATCAAATGCCCACTCTATAACCGGCTGTATAATCAAATGCCCACTCTATAACCGGCTGTATAATCAAATGCCCACTCTATAACCAGCTGTATAATCAAATGCCCACTCTATAACCAGCTGTATAATCAAATGCCCACTCTATAACCGGCTGTATAATCAAATGCCCACTCTATAACCAGCTGTATAATCAAATGCCCACTCTATAACCAGCTGTATAATCAAATGCCCACTCTATAACCAGCAGTATAATCAAATGCCCACTCTATAATCAGCTGTATAATCAAATGCCCACTCTATAACCAGCTGTATAATCAAATGCCCACTCTATAACCAGCTGTATAATCAAATGCCCACTCTATAATCAGCTGTATAATCAAATGCCCACTCTATAACCAGCTGTATAATCAAATGCCCACTCTATAAACAGCTGTATAATCAAATGCCCACTCTATAACCAGCTGTATAATCAAATGCCCACTCTATAACCAGCTGTATAATCAAATGCCCACTCTATAACCAGCTGTATAATCAAATGCCCACTCTATAACCAGCTGTATAATCAAATGCCCACTCTATAACCAGCAGTATAATCAAATGCCCACTCTATAATCAGCTGTATAATCAAATGCCCACTCTATAACCAGCTGTATAATCAAATGCCCACTCTATAACCAGCTGTATAATCAAATGCCCACTCTATAATCAGCTGTATAATCAAATGCCCACTCTATAACCAGCTGTATAATCAAATGCCCACTCTATAAACAGCTGTATAATCAAATGCCCACTCTATAACCAGCTGTATAATCAAATTCCCACTTTATAACCAGCTGTATAATCAAATGCCCACTCTATAACCAGCTGTATAATCAAATGCCCACTCTATAACCAGCTGTATAATCAAATGCCCACTCTATAACCAGCTGTATAATCAAATGCCCACTCTATAACCAGCTGTATAATCAAATGCCCACTCTATAACCGGCTGTATAATCAAATGCCCACTCTATAACCAGCTGTATAATCAAATTCCCACTTTATAACCAGCTGTATAATCAAATGCCCACTCTATAACCAGCTGTATAATCAAATGCCCACTCTATAACCAGCTGTATAATCAAATGCCCACTCTATAACCAGCTGTATAATCAAATGCCCACTCTATAACCAGCTGTATAATCAAATGCCCACTCTATAACCAGCTGTATAATCAAATGCCCACTCTATAACCGGCTGTATAAACAAATGCCCACTGTATAACCAGCTGTATAATCAAATGCCCACTCTATAACCAGCTGTATAATCAAATGCCCACTCTATAACCAGCTGTATAATCAAATGCCCACTCTAAAACCGGCTGTATAATCAAATGCCCAATCTATAACCAGCTGTATAATCAAATGCCCACTCTATAACCAGCTGTATAATCAAATGCCCACTCTATAACCGGCTGTATAAACAAATGCCCACTCTATAACCAGCTGTATAATCAAATGCCCACTCTATAACCGGCTGTATAAACAAATGCCCAATCATTGCTTTAATAAACCAGCTGGATTCAGAGACACAGTAATGATGAGTGTGTTGTTGAGAACATTGATGGACATACCGTTACCATGACAGCAGCAGTATGAGACCAATGATGGACATAATGTTACTATGACAACAGCAGTATGAGAACATTGATGGACATAATGTTACTATGACAGCAGCAGTACGAGAACATTGATGAACATAACGTTATTATAACAGCTGCAGTTTGAGAACATTGATGGACATAATGTTACTATAACAGCAGCAGTATGAGAACATTGATGAACATAATGTTACTATAACAGCTGCAGTTTGAGAACATTGATGAACATAATGTTACTGTGACAACAGCAGTATGAGAACATTGATGGACATAATGTTACTATGACAACAGCAGTATGAGAACATTGATGGACATAATGTTACTATGACAACAGCAGTATGATAACATTGATGGACATAATGTTACTATGACAAAACAGTATGAGAACATTGATGGACATAACGTTACTATGACAACAGCAGTATGAAGACATAACTATATTCTGCACATTATGCTAGATGATTCTTACTGAAATAATTTGGTGAGTTGTATTTTGAATCAAATCTCGGTCTAAATCTGAGATGTGGGATATCAGGTATTGTTAAAATGCTTCACCAAGAATGGCTCAATCTCGCACCCTGGCAATGAAAGCTAAGAGCCACCTTTGACTTTATTGCAAAAAACACAGAATCATTACCTTCATGAATATCAACATACTGTATCCTATTGGCACATATGAAAAAATATGACATTCAAGTTCATGGAACTTACCAGTGAATTATTGTATAATTTCTGTCACTAGAGAGGTGGTATTGCTTTCTCTGACTAAATAAACATGATCGTTATCTGGCCTTAAAAAAATGATTTCCTTTGACAATTAGCCAGACCCCAGTTACACCAGGCAGATTTCACACAACACCAAGTTACCGTTCACTAGTGAGCAATTAGTCGGAGTAAGAGAAACTGGGGACTAGAAATAGTACAGGAAATGAGTGCAGTAGAAAGAGAGAGGTAAATGAAGAAGAAAAATATGAGAGGAGACACGAGGGAGAAGAAAATGAGACAAGAGAAAGTGAACAAAGATAGGAGGGAGAGAGATTGGAGAAAGCAAAGGAAGAGAAAGAGTGGAAGATATGAGAGAGAAAGAGAGAGATAGTATAGTTAGAGAGCAGGAAAGAAAGAAGAAAATGAGACAGTGGAGAAGAGGAAACGTGAAGTAAAAGCATCAGGGTAGAAAACACCACAGAATGTTATTCAGGGACGTTTTGGTGCTAAGCTGCTTATTGATAAAAGCACTAATCTGCCAGGCAGAAGGTAAGGAGGCAGGGATGTGTGGCGATAAAATATCTGAGCTACAGGCAATACCATCAGGGAGCTGAGTCTCCAAACAGCTTTACCTAAAGGAGCTTCCCATTTTATTTTTACTTAAAAGTGAGGACTGACCACAGGCAGCCCAAAAACAGCATCCCTGCAAAGAAATGAAAGGAGAATCTACGTAACCAAAGGCTCAGATTTCTAATTTATATACATAAATACTGGGAGAATGTCTCGCTCAAATTTTATACCATTTCAAATGATTTCCAACTGCATCAACAAGCAAGTCCACACTGCCAGGTAATTAGATCAAATCAACAGAGACTATGGTTCTGAAACAAGAAAAACTATGATCTGGTGTCCCAGATATAAAAACCTTAAGGGTATCGCCAGAATAATCATTATCACTGTGTACAGGTAACTGTCGTTTGAGCTGGTTTTCCTGGGGGTTTTAATGTGCCCTAGAAGTGTCATGACCAGCTGAAATCTATCTTAACAGTTTGTCAAAAGATTGTTAGCATTTAAATAGCAAATTTACAAATGGCTTTTTTTACATTCTTAATATTCTTTATGCTTAAACTATAAGAATCTTGGCTTGAATGTAAAAACATGCACGTACAGATAATATTCTTAACTAGACTAGCGTTAGCTGGACTTAACTAGAGTTAGCTAGACTGAACTAGAGTTAGCTAGACTTAACTAGCATTAGCTAGACTTAACTAGAGTTAGCTAGACTTAACTAGCGTTAGCTAGACTTAACTAGAGTTAGCTAGACTTAACTAGCATTAGCTAGACTTAACTAGAGTTAGCTAGACTTAACTAGCGTTAGCTAGACTTAACTAGAGTTAGCTAGCTATTTCAATCTTCTAGTGGTATGATGGAGTCACTACAGCTGTTATCAGAAGATCAATTCAGTGATGTGTGTTTGTTGACCAGGCATGCAAACATGGTTGCTGCAAACATGGTTGCTGTCCACCTCCACCCTACTGCTCCACCCTGCTGCTATATGGTTTTGTGTTTAAGTACAGTCGATAAAACATAAATATGAAATTTGGTAAGTGATCGTTTTACAGCCTTCAAGACCAACACCCACCCACATCCACCTCTCAGGGACCACCCACATCCACCTCTCAGAGACCACCCACATCCACCTCTCAGAGACCACCATCCACCCACATCCACCTCTCAGAGACCACCCTCCACCCACCTCTCAGAGACCACCTTCCACCCACATACACCTCTCAGAGACCACCCTTCACCCACATCCACCTCTCAGAGACCACCTTCCACCCACATCCACCTCTCAGAGACCACCCTCCACCCACCTCTCAGAGACCACCCTCCACCCACCTCTCAGAGACCACCCTCCACCCACCTCTCAGAGACCACCCTCCACCCACCTCTCAGAGACCACCTTCCACCCACATACACCTCTCAGAGACCACCCTTCACCCACATCCACCTCTCAGAGACCACCTTCCACCCATCCACCTACACCCACCTCTCAGAGACCACCCTTCACCCACCTCCACCTCTCAGAGACCACCTTCCCACCTTTCACCCACATCCACCTCTCATCCACCTCTCAGAGACCACCCTCCACCCACCTCCTCTCAGAGACCACCTTCCCCACCCACCTCTCAGAGACCACCCTCCACCCCACCCTCCACCCACCTCTCAGAGACCACCATCCACCCCACCCACCTCTCAGAGACCACCCTCCACCCACCACCTCTCAGAGACCACCTTCCACCCACCACCCTCCACCTCTCAGAGACCACCTTCCACCCACATCCACCTCCCACCCTCCACCCACCACATCCACCCACCTCAGAGACCACCTTCCACCCACATCCACCCACCCACCTCTCAGAGACCACCTTCCACCCACATCCACCTCTCAGAGACCACCTTCCATCCACATCCACCTCTCAGAGACCACCCTTCCACCCACATACACCTCTCAGAGACCACCTTTCACCCACATCCACCTCTCAGAGACCACCCTCCACCCACCTCTCAGAGACCACCTTCCACCCACATCCACCTCTCAGAGACCACCCTCCACCCACCTCTCAGAGACCACCCTCCACCCACATCCACCTCTCAGAGACCACCCTCCACCCACATCCACCTCTCAGAGACCACCCTCCACCCACCTCTCAGAGACCACCCTCCACCCACATCCACCTCTCAGAGACCACCCTCCACCCACCCACCTCTCAGAGACCACCCTTCACCCACATACACCTCTCAGAGACCACCCTCCACCCACCTCTCAGAGACCAACCTTCACCCACATACACCTCTCAGAGACCACCCTCCACCCACATACACCTCTCAGAGACCACCTTCCACCCACATACACCTCTCAGAGACCACCTTCCACCCACATCCACCTCTCAGAGACCACCTTCCACCCACATCCACCTCTCAGAGACCACCCTCCACCCACCTCTCAGAGACCACCTTCCACCCACATACACCTCTCAGAGACCACCCTCCACCCACCTCTCAGAGACCACCCTCCACCCACATACACCTCTCAGAGACCACCCTCCATACACCTCTCAGAGACCACCCTCCACCCACCTCTCAGAGACCACCTTCCACCCACATCCACCTCTCAGAGACCACCCTCCACCCACATACACCTCTCAGAGACCACCCTCCACCCACCTCTCAGAGACCACCTTCCACCCACATACACCTCTCAGAGACCACCCTCCACCCACCTCTCAGAGACCACCTTCCACCCACATACACCTCTCAGAGACCACCCTCCACCCACCTCTCAGAGACCACCATCCACCCACATCCACCTCTCAGAGACCACCTTTCACCCACATCCACCTCTCAGAGACCACCTTCCACCCACCTCTCAGAGACCACCCTCCACCCACCTCTCAGAGACCACCCTCCACCCACCTCTCAGAGACCACCATCCACCCACATACACCTCTCAGAGACCACCTTTCACCCACATCCACCTCTCAGAGATCACCCTCCACCCACCTCTCAGAGACCACCCTCCACCCACATACACCTCTCAGAGACCACCTTCCACCCATAGGCACTTACCAATCTCTTAATTCTAGGCCGCAAATCTGAAAAGGCAAGACTTCTCTGTCTACAATAAGCGCCTATGAAATTAAACCTTGTATTCCGGTCCTCCACTTTCATTACAACCAGTGTGCTAATTGATGTTGTTTCTCCATGACTTTTGATTTGATCACCCCAGTTGAAAACAAGCTTTTGCTCCAGGTGTGTTGGAATAACTCAATACTTGGGTCATTTCGCTCAGTGGGATGTCTCTCTCCATGGATAACTAAATTTCTGCTGTAATTGCTGGCATTCTCTTAAGTTCTGTTTTTCCAAACACATCCTCCTAGTTCTACATTGTTCTCTGTTTCACTACATAGGATGTAAGTGGATAATATCTTTTATGGTTTTGGAGGGTAGAGCAGAAGAGGCATCTGCAGCATCTCTGGTAGGTTGTGTGACTGTGTGTCGGATAAGAAGAGCATCCAGATGGATGTTTGAGAGAACGCTAATAGAAGGTGGACAAGACAGAGTGAGAAAGACTGAGTTCAATGCATCATGGATGGACAGGATGTGCTTCTAAACTGAGGGTTCTGTGAGAAACAAAGTGTTAGGTAGTTGACAGCGTTGTAAATCTGCGGAGATGGAGTGAAGATTTGGCATCTGGCCTCCCTCCAAATGTATATCTGCACCCCTGAGATAAGGGAACCCAAACTGGGGTAATCCATGCTCAGAGTGATGCTAGAGTCCAGTATATGGCCAGTTGAACAATGAAGTGGACTTAATAGGGCCTCTATGAGATCAAGTTATCCAGCTCCTTGCTGCAGTGACGAGATGAAGGTCCCACAGGGGGACAACATTCAGATACCTCTTACTAATAAGGCATTTTAATTGTGTGGATTTAATTTAAGTACAGATTTATGGCTTCACAAGCGCTCATCACGCCCACTTAAAAATGAACTGGGAAGGTCTTTCCCTTGATCTTTCTCTGTGTGCTAATATCTCTCACACTAGTTCCTTCACTCTTAAGGAGGGATACATCATTAAAATGTGAAAAAAAGGTGTCAGATATTTTTTTTCCAACCAGGCTAATTATCAACACTGAGATCAATGTGAGCCTTCTTCTCCTGAACAACCAGTATGTAGTACACACATCAGACCTGGGGTTAGGTTTAGGGTTAGGGCTACTGGGGAAACACATCAGACCTGGGGTTAGGGTTAGGGTTAGGGCTACTGGGGAAACACATCAGACCTGGGGTTAGGTTTAGGGTTAGGGTTACTGGGGAAACACATCAGACCTGGGGTTAGGTTTAGGGTTAGGGCTACTGGGGAAACACATCAGACCTGGGGTTAGGTTTAGGGTTAGGGCTACTGGGGAAACCCATACATACGTATCTCTGAACATTACTTCATGACCTATAATCTACCCAACATTAATCTAATTAACACACAAACAGGCTGAACTCACATCACTGAATTAGCTGTTGATTTTACTTGCAAATAACATGATGTCTCATCATCAACCGTATAGATGTAGAGATTCAAAAACATCAAAACATAATCAACAGGTCCATATGTATGGATGTACAGATCCACCAACATCAGAACATCATCAACAGGTCCATCTGTATGGATGTACAGATCAACAAACATCAGAACATCATCAACAGGTCCATCTGTATGGATGTACAGATCAACAAACATCAGAACATCATCAACAGGTCCATCTGTATGGATGTACAGATCAACAAACATCAGAACATCATCAACAGGTCCATCTGTATGGATGTGCAGATCAACAAACATCAGAACATCATCAACAGGTCCATCTGTATGGATGTACAGATCAACAAACATCAGAACATCATCAACAGGTCCATCTGTATGGATGTACAGATCAACAAACATCAGAACATCATCAACAGGTCCATCTGTATGGATGTACAGATCAACAAACATCAGAACATCATCAACAGGTCCATCTGTATGGATGTACAGATCAACAAACATCAGAACATCACTGTTGGGTTCAATGTCTGCCTAAGTGAGTTTGACTGGTTAAATGTTATTCTTTGGTTCATGGGATATAAGTGAGTCATCGAGTCTTGGTGGTGAATGTAAACACATTGAACATTTATTGTCGGTTTCACCTTTTTCTTTTGAATGACTGTAATGATAAACATTTAGGATCCTCTACTGGACCAGTGTTCAAAGTGTTACAATAATATACAGTTAATTAAAGGGTTTTACAATTTACAAACACTAAAATTAAATTCGTCATTAGGTAAAATTCCTATTAAAAAACGAATGGCTTTGGGGATAAAAACACCAGGAAAGCGATCATTGCTGCACAGCAATCAGACATATTTCTAACTCCAGGAACGTAGTCCTTCATGAAATTACTGAGACATTGTAAAGCTGACAATCTCTCTCCCGAATCGTGGACTATTGTCACAAACACCTGAACACATGAGTGATTGCTGAGAGCAGGATGGTTGACTAGAATAAGCTCTCCACTCCACATCTTTCACTGTAGTAGACATGGACTTTATTATATATTTTGGTCAATCTGTTCTTCCTGATGTGAGAGGGGATGCCATACATGAACTAACATCTGCTGAGGTGTGTCATATTGGGTTTTAACATCTGTCCCTGTTTTTGCTCCATCTGTCAATCAACTCACAGTTTCTGTGAAAGACTTTACATGCTCCAGCGGTGAAACCCAAACACACTCCAGAGGTGAGGAGGGCTAGCGTGATGAACGAGCATGAAGCAGAACCTAGCGGTGGTGTGTCGCTAGACTAGACATGTATATCCTCAGATACGATCCAGACACGAAACCCACCTTGACACAGACTTACTCACAGAACCAAACACACAAACCACTGCAGGGCTCCAGTCTATTGTCACTTTGGTCTCTTGTGCTGTCCATCACTGAGACAGTGGAGACTGTGGGTGACTGTTCTCTCTACTGACTCTACTCACCCACAGGGCCACACAGTCGTCCAAGCTGTCAGACAACATCTGCTGAAATTAGCCACCAGCTACAAGCCAACCAGTGGTGACTGACTGGGTTCCAGAGATATGCTTCCTCATCCTCAAAGTGTCACATATTCAGAGCCCAGTCACCCATTTCCCTGAAGAATAGGATCAGTTCCAGAACATATTGTACAGAGCAGGTCGGGTTAAAGTAATAGACTAGGAAGGCACACACACACACACAAACGGACACACATACACACACACACACACACAAACGGACACACATACACACACACACACACACACACATACACACACACATATACACACACACAAACACATACACACACACACACACACACACACACAAACGGACACACATACAAACACACACACACACACACACACATACACACACACATATACACACACAAAAACACATACACACATACACACATACACACACACACACACACACACACACACACACGGGGACACACACAGACACACACACACAAACACACGGACACATACACACACACATACACAAACACACACACACACACATACAAACACACACACACACACACATACACACACATACAAACACACGCAGACACACAAACACACATACAAACAAACACACATACACACAAATACACACAAGATACACAGAAGACACAGTGTCTCTAATTTCCTTTGCCTTCTAACCCTCGCTAAGACTGTTCATGTTTTAGTTTCCATGGCAATGGGAAAAAGGGGTGAAAAGACGAGCAGAGAGCAGCGGTGAGAGGATAAAATAATGTGACCTGTTCGGACCGTCAGGGCGTGAGGTCAGGTAGAAGTCTCCAAGTAAGTCACTCAGAGATGACCTTCACCCTCTTCCCCTTCCTCTTCTGTTCTAATAGATTAATGAACCCAGAGGAAGGGTTGGGAAGAGGAAAAGAGACAAGAATAGAGACTGGACGGCTCCACACAACCTCGTTAAAAACAGCCGAAAAAGCTATTTCTTATGACTCCCATCTGCCCTTTCTCCCTCTCGACGGGTGGAAGACGCACTCAAAACTAACGCCTTTTTAATTACTGATCTTGTGTGTAAATCAGGCGGTAAAAAGCAGGCAGACAACATTATTGCTTGATAATTTTTCCTTTGGCATTTCAAACTATAATGGCCCCCATCCAAAACCTTAAATATAACAGCTGCCCCACTTACAACACACCACATCCCTGCCACTGTCACTGGCAATTAGACATATAGTTATTTAGCTCTCAAAGATCTACCTGTTTGCTGTTGTACTTCGGCTGGCTGGCCTTGTAGCTATAATCCGAGTACTGGTCTGAGCCTGTTGAGTTGTCATCTCCTCCGGTCCCTACAAAGGTGTTAGTGGCAGGGAGGTCCTGGACAGCCTGGTGTTTCTGGGAGGCAGATGGGGACTGGGCCTGGAGCTGGATGGAAGGCAAGGGGGAGTTGGAGCGGTAGTGTCTGCCCAGGTCAGGGCTCCCTGGGGGGTATGCCAGGGGCAGATGGATCCTAGGACTGTCGCTGACACCATCCAGGTTAAAATTGAGACTCTTCTGAAGGCCCACCTCCTCCTCTTCTCCTAAGGGTTTAGGAGACTTGCAGGGCTTTCCTTTCCTCCCCCTCTTGCCTTTGCCGTTCTTGGGCCCTTGTTTTGGGGTGTAAAGGTCTTTAGTCTCCTTTTTCCCGGCCTGGTAACCGCTTTTGGTCTCCCTCTGAATCCGGTGGCGAATAAACACCACAGCCACAATCACCATGACAACGCCCGCAACGCCCGCCAGGCTTCCGTACAGGATGTTACTACGCTGGGTGGCTAAGCCGTAGTCAGGGTCACCGGCGATGTCTGTGTCCAGAGGCGTGTAGAGACTGTGACCCACCAGCGCCTCCACTAGGCTGACATTAGTAATGGTCTCGTTGATATAGATGTGCACCAGCGCTGTGGCGTAGCGTGCAGGTTTGCCCCGGTCACCAACTCTCACCACCAGGCGATGGAGTCCACCGTGTTTCCGTGTCAATTCCTTTGTCAGGGTGATCTCCCCAGTAGTGGAGGATATGCTAAACAGTTCATAAGGGTTTCCTCCAGTTAAACTAAAGACTAGCTCTGCATTTGGCCCAATGTCCAGATCTTCAGCCTCCACCAGCTCCACACGGCTGTCTGGGGGAGCAAAAGGAGACAGCTGCCTGAAGGAGGAGTTGGAGGGCTTGGTGATCACTGGGTCATTGTCATTTTCATCCAGGACATTGATTGTAACGCCCACATAAGAGGACCTGGCAGGCTCTCCTCCATCAACTGCTTTAAGACGGAAGGTGTAAGTGCTTTCCTTCTCCCGGTCAAATGATATGCTGGACCGGATGGTTCCTGTTCCGTTCTGAACCACAAACTTCCCACTATCGGGCTCAACAGAGAGATGCACCTTGGCGTTTTCTGCCTGATCCATGTCAAGCACAGTCACCATGCCAACGGGACTTAGTGGGGGCATGTTCTCCAGAACGGAGAAGCTGTAACCACTCAACATGAACTTGGGGTCATTGTCGTTGCGGTCCAGAATCTTCACCACAACCGTGGCTGTTCCTCTGTGGCTGGGGGAACCTTTATCAGATGCTGTTACCCGAAACTCGTAGCGTTCCTTATGCTCTCTGTCCAGTGGGCTACGTGCCCTCACCTCCCCTGAGACAGGACCTATCTCAAACAAACCCTGGTAGATGCGTCTGCAATAATGCTGTAGACTAGCTCTGCGTTAGTACCACTGTCAGCATCGGTGGCTACAACGTCCACAACTTTGTCCCCTGGCTGGTTCTCCTCTGCAAATTCGACCTCAAACAAAATTGGGGAAAACACCGGTGAGTTGTCGTTCACGTCGGTTACTTGTACCTTTAGCGAGTTGGTACTGGAGAGCGCCGGGTTCCCCGAGTCCACGGCCACGATCTCCACACGATATTCCTTAACCCTCTCATAGTCCAGTGGAGTTGTCGTCTGCAGAAAGTATTTTCTCTTGTTGTCTGTGGACGAGTCGCTGGCCGGGCGCAACTGGAAGGGAACATCTCCTGCCACCACACAGGTCACCACTGAATTCTCCCCCTCGTCCCTGTCAGACACTTGGACAAGGGCAACTGCTGTGCCTACAGGCATGTCCTCTGAGATATGGGCCACGCCATCACTGTGGGTCACGAGGCCAATCCCACGGATCTCCACAGCAGGAGAGTTGTCATTCTGGTCTGTCACCTTGATTGTCACAAAGGTCTTGGAGCTCTTAGGTTGGGGACCTTTGTCCCTGGCCACTACGTAGAACGTCAAATCACTGATTTCCTCACGATCCAAGGGCCCTTTGACATAGATGATGCCAGTGGAGCGGTCAATTCGCAGGAGTTTTGGCACTGGGTCTAATGCCTGGTGAAGTGTATATTCTATCTCTCCATTGGGACCCATATCAGAGTCATTGGCTTTCACCTGCAATCAGTGACAAGTGATTAGGTTAGAGGTTGGGCACTTGGTAACAATTCAGGGATTCTGTTAGCATTTCTGGGCACAGGTAAGAGCACAGGGGCACAGGTAAGAGCACAGGGGCACAGGTAAGAGCACAGGGGCACAGGTAAAATGTAAACTTGGGGATCATGGATCATTGAACTGGAAAATAAAAAAATGCATTGGCTAATTGTAAACAAAAAAGTGTTTTAGCTATGCTGCATTTGGCAGCACTTCAAAAAAACTACATTGTGAGGAATTGTCAAATAAATAAGTTACTTCAGGCATTTCATCTTGGTAAAAGCCTAGAGGCCCAGGACTGCATGTTGAACCCTAATGAGTTGTGGATGTACAGACCACTTTGTCTTCTACCTATTAAAGCTGCGAACAATCTATACAGTGCAGCTTAGCTAACACACTGTACATATGATTATATAAACATATAAATAAGACTGTACCTGTAATACAGAATGTCCCACAGGGCTGTTCTCAGAAACCTCACCCTCGTATGAGGCCTTCTCAAATTTGGGAGAGTTGTCATTAGTGTCAGCAACCAGGACTCTCAGCAAAGCGCTGCTGTACCGCTGGGGGTTCCCTCCATCCACAGCTTTGATAGTCAGGTCATACGAGTCCTTGAGCTCACGGTCTAGACTTCCCAGGACAATGAGCTGAGGCAACTTCTCACCCCTGTCCTCTGCCACCTGAAGGCCAAAGAGTGTGGCTGCATCTGGCCCCGCGGTGAGGGCGTAGTCGGCCACGCCGTTCCTCTCTGAGTCCCTGTCTGTGGCCAGAGGAATGGAAAATAGTGCGCCCATGTGGGTGTTCTCAGGGACAGAGATGGTAAGTACCGCAGAGGGGAACTGCGGCGTGTTGTCGTTGATGTCCTGGACCTCTATTCGACCCTCAATGAGCCTCGGGCTCTGGTTCTGGATCAGATCAGTGACAGACACTTCAAACTCCAGGAAGCAGGGCTTGGCTCTGACCAGGCTGCGGCAGTCCTTCAGAGTCTCCCTGTCTATGGGGATCTCTGTGGTGAAGATGTCTCCTGTCTTCCCATCCACACGCAGGTACGGAGCTCCAACCTCCAGCTTGTACAGGTGTCCAGAGTCTGGAAGGCCCTGGTCTGAGGCCAGACCGCCTATGAGGGTGCTGGGGGGCTGTTCCTCCTGGACCCGGTAGAGGATCCCTGTCTCAGCCTGACCACAGATGTCCATTATCAGGACACACAGAAAGACCGCTTCCAAGTGCAGATCCATGAAGTATGGTACCAGGTTATTTGCCTGCAAAGAAAAAAACGTCATAAAATAAGTCATAAAAATATGTATGTTTATTGGCTGTAATTAATGTGGTTATTCAACAGACTTTGTCATTTACATGTATAGTATTAATACATGTCTTCTTCATTGGTTTGTATTAACTAATATACAGAAATAGTAAATACAAAAATGGTGGTGATATTTCAGTCAGAAAGTCTACAAAACTTTAGGATGGTTGATATAATGTGCTTTTCTACGCTCTCCACGGCAGAATATACTATATATGTGTTAAGAGAGCAAGGAATATCCGTCCCCTGTACACAGGACAAAACCTAGAAAACACAAGCATTGACCATACATACATACAATCTTCTATTTTGAAAGCAACACTTAAACCAATAAAGATGACAATGTAACTTCATCTAACTGTGGAATCGTAAAATAACAGTACAGCTGTGGGGTCATTTTCCTCTCTCTCTTTTACCCAAATTCATTAAATCCACTTGAAAATGATGCCTTTGCAGCAATTTGATATTGTTTTAATTCACAAACAAATATTATTAACACACTGAGGAACAGCTATTATTAAAAAGGTGTATATGCGCTATAATTAATGCATATTTTGTATAGCATTGATTTCCAGACAGGGCTTACACAGAAGATAAAATGACAGACAGTGCTTACACAGAAGATAAAATGACAGACAGAGCTTACACAGAAGATAAAATGACATACAGAGCTTACACAGAAGATAAAATGACATACAGAGCTTACACAGAAGATAAAATGACAGACAGGGCTTACACAGAATATCATATGACAGACAGGGCTTACACAGAAGATAAAATGACAGACAGGGCTTACACAGAAGATAAAATGACAGTCATGGCTTACACAGAAGATACAATGACAGACAGGGCTTACACAGAAGATAAAATGACGGACATAGCTTACACAGAAGATACAATGAAATACAGGGCTTACACAGAAGATAAAATGACAGACAGAGCTTACACAGAAGATAAAATGACAGACATGGCTTACACAGAAGATAAAATGACGGACATAGCTTACACAGAAGATACAATGAAATACAGGGCTTACACAGAAGATAAAATGACAGACAGAGCTTACACAGAAGATAAAATGACAGACATGGCTTACACAGAAGATAAAATGACAGACAGAGCTTACACAGAAGATAAAATGACAGACAGGGCTTACACAGAAGATAAAATGACAGACAGGGCTTACACAGAAGATAAAATGACAGACAGAGCTTACACAGAAGATAAAATGACATACAGAGCTTACACAGAAGATACAGTGACATACAGGGCTTACACAGAAGATACAGTGACATACAGGGCTTACACAGAAGATAAAGTGACAGAGACAAAGCATGCACGAGTGCAGCTGTATATTCCAATGCAGATCCAATTCAGATCCAATGAAGATCAAATTCAGATCCAATGCAGATCCAATGCAGATCCAATTCAGATCCAGTTCAGAAAAGTTTTCTTTATGGAATTAATTCTGTACGTGGGTGAGTAATCTCAATACTGGAGAGGAGTGTTTCCACCACGGCTGTAGAACCAAGAGGCTGTAGAACCAAGAAGCTGTAGAACCAAGAGGATGTAGAACCAAGAGGATGTAGAATGAAGAGGCTACAGAACCAAGAGGATGTAGAACCAAGAGGCTGTAGAACGAAAAGGCTGCAGAACCAACAGGCTACAGAGCCAAGAGGATGTAGAACCAAGAGGCTGTAGAACCAAGAGGCTGGATAACCAAGAAGCTGTAGAACCTAGAGTCAGCAGAACCAACAGGCTACAGAACCAAGAGAATGTAGAACCAAGAGGCTGGAGAAACATGAGGCTGTAGAACCTAGAGACAGCAGAACCAAGAGACTGGAGAACCAAGAGGCTGCAAGACCAACAGGCTACAGAACCAAGAGAATGTAGAACCAAGAGGCTGGAGAAACATGAGGCTATAGAAACTAGAGACAGCAGAACCAAGAGACTGGAGAACCAAGAGACTGGAGAACCAAGAGGCTGCATTACCAACAGGCTACAAAACCACCAGGATATAGAACCAAGAGGATGTAGAACCAAGAGGATGCAGAACCAAGAGGATGCAGAACCAAGTCCTCAACAATGAAAGTTCGATTTTTAACCTGCCATGCCACCTCATTAATCACTACTCGCTGTTTTAGCTTCTGCTTTTATCCATATTCCCAAAGCAAAATAATTAATGTTTTCCTTTTTTTCCAGCTGCAAATGATTTTAGACTTCAATTATTCCCTGCTTGAGAAGGATTTTCACAGTAACTTGAAAGAGTGCCAGACAGTTCACCGGGGCAATATATCCAGTATACAGTTTTTGTTATTCGCATTGGTACTATTTTCACAAGTATGTGGTAAAACCTCACAACTGTTAGTACAAAACTCAAAGCAGTTCATCAAAAAGTCTGTTTTTTCAAACATGTAATCACATTTTCAATTGACTAAGTACAATGCACAAAATCAAAGAAATACCTTTCATATGAAGTTATTGTCTTGCACAATGCAATGCTCACAGTACTTTTGAAATGCTTCTCATCTCATTTGCGTAAATACATTTGACCAACACTTAATCCAACTGATCTTAATGGTTAATCACTGAACCGTTTGGTAAACCTATATATTTTAGTTTCAGCAATAAACAGTATCGATTTTGAGAACTACAGAAATAAAATGTGTTTTTGTACAAACGTATAAATTAACCCCACATGATGAATACTCGTTATTGCTAATTGATTTTACTGAAATGAGATGTGGATGAGAATCTATGGCCAAATGCTCAAGACAGGCTTGATCCAAATTGCATGCAATGTAAAGTGTGCACTACTGTAAATGTTATGTTTTGTTCTCATTTAGTTACATACATAATAGAAATTATACCTATGTTACAATAATATCTGAAAAATACGTAAAAACTAATTTGCCCAAATGTTTGTAGAGGATGTCTTCATTGATCCTTCACTTGATTACACATAGGATGGATATTTTGGAAATTATAGATTATGTAAATGTAAGTAATGTGATGTGTAGTGTGTATCGCCTAATGTGAAACTGTGTAATCTGTCTTTTACAGTATAGTACTGTAGCATATTACAGTTTTTCTCAATCGATTTGGTATGTTTCTCCAAACTCAGGTAACTGCTCTCAAAACAGTTAACACAGCAAACTAAACACACTCTTATGTTGGCAAAACAGTTAAACATCCACTGCACAATGAAACACAGCATTTTATTCTAGTAATGCATGTATTAAAATTCAATATTAACATCAAAACTAAAAGTGTGTTCTCTGTTGATTTGATAACAAGTTCAGCTGAAGACACACAAAGAAATACATGAAAATACATGTTTTTCATTAAGTTCTTTAATGAGGAGTTCAGATCTATAACAATGAGTTTTCACCCCACAAAAAAATATGCAAATACAGTAAGTACATATTTAAATAAAAAGTTACATGTAAAAACAAATGCATTCATTGAATCAATTAATTTATTGATCATGCCTCTCAATTACATCTGGCCAGAGAATTTCATCAACATTTCACTTACAGTAGCATGGAATAGTTTATGGACACATACTTAAAATTCTGAAAAATTATAACTTTGTGTTGACAGTAAAGGTGCAGTAACTGGGTTGCACATACTTGAACAAAGTGGAATCGCAAGTCCATCACTCTAACGGAGTTCCTCTCAAAGGGAACTTTGTATACTTGCTTCATTCAGATTTAATTTCTCCTTAGAACACGATCAGTTGTGGAAAGACTGCATTGGTGGATATTGTGGAACAGTTGATTGTCCTGTATTATTCTTTCCTGAAATTCTTTGAGGCGGAGGGTATTGTTCTGGACCACATATCGACAATGGCATGCTCTTGTTCAATTGAAAGAAGTCTTGTTCGTCCACCTGAATGTTCGCTAACTTCAATTCTGTAAAATGTTTGGACAAGCAGGAACATTTACTGTAGAAATCTAGACCTATGTCAAACAAGACTACATGGACTCTCATTGTAGATGTAGAATGATATAGTTACTTACCGGTTTTCCCTCTGAAATGTGTGGATAATTGAAGCCACTGTGGATCTGTTTATATTGGGCTGAACTTTCTGCCCAGCTTCTCTCAGTGAGAGACCAGGATTTATGACATGATCAATAAGTGTGGCTCTGATTTCATTTGAAACACGCATGTACCATATCCTTCTACCTCTCCTCCCTCCTCTTACACCTTGCCCTCCTCTTACACCTTGCCCTCCTCTTACACCTTGCCCTCCTCTTACACCTTGCCCTCCTCTTACACCTTGCCCTCCTCTTACACCTTGCCCTCCTCTTACACCTTGCCCTCCTCTTACACCTTGCCCTCCTCTTACACCTTGCCCTCCTCTTACACCTTGCCCTCCTCTTACACCTTGCCCTCCTCTTACACCTTGCCCTCCTCTTACACCTTGCCCTCCTCTTACACCTTGCCCTCCTCTTACACCTTGCCCACCTCTTACACCTTGCCCACCTCTTGCCCACCTCTACACCTTGCCCACCTCTTACACCTTGCCCACCTCTTACACCTTGCCCTCCTCTTACACCTTGCCCTCCTCTTACACCTTGCCCTCCTCTTACACCTTGCCCTCCTATTACACCTTGCCCTCCTATTACACATTGCCCTCCTCTAACACCTTGCCCTCCTATTACGCCTTGCCCTCCTCTTACACCTTGTCCTCCTCTTACACCTTGCCCTCCTCTTACACCTTGCCCTCCTCTTACACCTTGCCCTCCTCTTACACCTTGCCCTCCTCTTACACCTTGCCCTCCTCTTACACCTTGCCCTCCTCTTACACCTTGCCCTCCTCTTACACCTTGTCCTCCTCTTACACCTTGCCCACCTCTTACACCTTGCCCACCTCTTACACCTTGCCCTCCTCTTACACCTTGCCCACCTCTTACACCTTGCCCTCCTCTTCCTCTCTCTCCATCTCTTCTTATATTTTCTACTCTTTCTCTTTCCACTATACCATTGCCTTCCAGTCTATCTATTTTTCTTTCTCCTACATCTTCAGCTCTTCTTGCTCCTTCTCCATCTCCTCTTCCTCTTCCTCTACCCTGTCCACCACCTCTCACTCTTACACATCTTCCTTTTCCGACTGCTCATTCTCCATCTTTATATTGTATTTTCTCCTCATTCGTCTTTGTTGTTTTTCTCTTCCCCTTTTGTAGTTGTTGTAATTAAGACGTCTGTGTGAACAATTAGGAAATTGGCTTTTTCTGTGTTGAGTGGATTATTAACTCATCAGATATCAATGTTGGGTTAGTTGAGGACATAAGGTGTGCAACTGATTATTTTACAATTCATAGAGTTTTGTTTGTTGTGTTTTGAAAATGGTAGAAAAATGCTTGTGATCTTTGTGAAGACCAAGGAAAAAGCTGTCAATGTTTTTCCTGATATATTAAAGATATGGTTGGCTGTATGAACTGCTGTGATAACATTAGGGAATTTTGTGCACACTGTTTTGAGAAAATTATGCTTTTGATTTGTAATTTGTATGAAATGAAGGAGAATTTACTTTCTGTTTAGGACAATTACAAAGTGTACCGATCACTGTGTTAAATGTTTTGAGAGCCGTTACCTGAGTTTGGAGAAATGTACCAAATCGATTGAGAATTTCAGCACTTCTAAGGCCCATTTGAAACATGTATCTTGCATTGTTTGCTGTTGGATGAACTGAATGTTAAAAGTACTAAACTAAGAGAAGATAATACTGTTGTGTTTCAGTGATTAAACCAAATGTTCCCATTACATATTACAATAATCTGGTGTTTGAAACAATGATTATGTGGACTGAAAGCATGACTAGCTGCGTTGCAAGTGTGATCAGTTTGGATCTTTGTACTAAGAGTTTTCACAATGTACACCTTAGTTGTGAAAATAGTACCAAAGCGAATAAAAAAACTGTAAGTGTCTGAGACACTCTATGCTGATGTTTATGTGTTTATCTATGTGTTTATCTATCTATGTGTGTATGTATGTGTGTGCGTGTGTGTGTGCGTGTGTGCGTGTGTGCGTGTGTGTGTGTGTGGAGAGAGCTAGAGAGCATGCGTGCACAGAAGTACAAGTTCATTCGATCCATATATTTGTGTTGTCATAAATCCATATATATTTCATTCCCTCTATGTGAGTAACAACGTTATGAAGCAAAATGTGTTCAATGTAAAAAGCCAAACACAAGCATATATAGAAATCCAATTAGAAAGCCTATTTCTCCAAATCCGTTAAGATTAGAAGTGCTGGTTATTGATGCACTAATTGCTGGGTTATTGATGTGTCCCTTTTACATTTGCAGGGCAGACTCCAGTCGATGTGAGATATAATCATGATTCCGGTACCATGTAAAGAAACGTTTTGTTAACATTAAAGACAACTGCTACATAGAAACCAAGCATGTTGCTATCAACTGAAATTTGATAGATAAAGTGGTATTTGCCAGTTGCAATTACACCTAATGAGGCAATTACAAACAGGATCACAGAGAGCATTACCCCCTAACCCTGTTCCACCATTACCCCCTAACCCTGTTCCACCATTACCCCTAACCCTGTTCCACCATTACCCCCTAACCCTGTTCCACCATTACCCCCTAACCCTGTTCCACCATTACCCCCTAACCCTGTTCCACCATTACCCCCTAACCCTGTTCCACCATTACCCCTAACCCTGTTCCACCATTACATCCTAACCCTGTTCCACCATTACATCCTAACCCTGTTCCACCATTACCCCCCTACCACCCTGTTCCACCATTACATCCCTAACCCTGTTCCACCATTACATCCTAACCCTGTTCCAACCCTGTTCCACCATTACATCCCCCTAACCCTAACCCTGTTCCACCATTACATCCTAACCCTGTTCCACCATTACCCCTAACCCTGTTCCACCATAACCCTGTTCCACCATTACATCCTAACCCTGTTCCACCATTACATCCTAACCCTGTTCCAC
Organism: Dallia pectoralis; assembly: GCA_029465975.1. Classification (NCBI taxonomy): domain Eukaryota; kingdom Metazoa; phylum Chordata; class Actinopteri; order Esociformes; family Umbridae; genus Dallia; species Dallia pectoralis. Next base: position 185,172 of record CM055747.1, on the reverse strand, counting down.
CATTACATCCTAACCCTGTTCCACCACCATTACATCCTAACCCTGTTCCACCAACCCTGTTCCACCATTACATCCTAACCCTGTTCCACCATTACATCCTAACCCTGTTCCACCATTACATCCTAACCCTGTTCCACCATTACCCCTAACCCTGTTCCACCATTACCATCCTAACCCTGTTCCACCATTACCCCCTAACCCTGTTCCACCATTACCCCCTAACCCTGTTCCACCATTACCCCTAACCCTGTTCCACCATTACATCCACCATAACCCTGTTCCACCATTACCCCCCCTAACCCTGTTCCACCATTTCCACCCCCCCTAACCCTGTTCCACCATTACCCCCACCATAACCCTGTTCCACCATTACCCCTAACCCTGTTCCACCATTACCCCCTAACCCTGTTCCACCATTACCCCCTAACCCTAACCCTGTTCCACCATTACATCCTAACCCTGTTCCACCATTACCCCCTAACCCTGTTCCACCATTACCCCCTAACCCTGTTCCACCATTACATCCTAACCCTGTTCCACCCTAACCCTGTTCCACCATTACATCCTAACCCTGTTCCACCATTACATCCTAACCCTGTTCCACCATTACCCCCTAACCCTGTTCCACCATTACATCCTAACCCTGTTCCACCATTACATCCTAACCCTGTTCCACCATTACCCTGTTCCTCAATTACCACTCCTATTAGGCTGGTTATAATAGCACACCCACTCACTTAGGCTGGTTATAATAGCACACCCACTCACTTAGGCTGGTTATAATAGCACACCCACTCACTTAGGCTGGTTATAATAGCACACCCACTCACTTAGGCTGGTTATAATAGCACACTGGTTATAATAGCCACTCACTTAGGCTGGTTATAATAGCACACCCACTCACTTAGGCTGGTTATAATAGCACACCCACTCACTTAGGCTGGTTATAATAGCACCCCACTCACTTAGGCTGGTTATAATAGGGCTGGTTATAATAGCACACCCACTCACTTAGGCTGGTTATAATAGCACACCCACTCACTTAGGCTGGTTATAATAGCACACCCACTCACTTAGGCTGGTTATAATAGCACACCCACTCACTTAGGCTGGTTATAATAGCACACCCACTCACTTAGGCTGGTTATAATAGCACACCCACTCACTTAGGCTGGTTATAATAGCACACCCACTCACTTAGGCTGGTTATAATAGCACACCCACTCACTTAGGCTGGTTATAATAGCACACCCACTCACTTAGGCTGGTTATAATAGCACACCCACTCACTTAGGCTGGTTATAATAGCACACCCACTGGTTATAATAGCACACCCACTCACTTAGGCTGGTTATAATAGCACACCCACTCACTTAGGCTGGTTATAATAGCACACCCACTCACTTAGGCTGGTTATAATAGCACACCCACTCACTAGGCTGGTTATAATAGCACACCCACTCACTTAGGCTGGTTATAATAGCACACCCACTCACTAATAATAGCACACCCACTCACTTAGGCTGGTTATAATAGCACACCCACTCACTTAGGCTGGTTATAATAGCACACCCACTCACTTAGGCTGGTTATAATAGCACACCCACTAATAGGCTGGTTATAATAGCACCCTGGTACTCACACCCACTCACTTAGGCTGGTTATAATAGCACACCCACTCACTTAGGCTGGTTATAATAGCACACCCACTCACTTAGGCTGGTTATAATAGCACACCCACTCACTTAGGCTGGTTATAATAGCACACCCACTCAGAATAAGTATCATTTGTTCCTTCAACACTCTACATTGAATCAATGTCTCAGTTGTTAATTACAATATCTCATTAATGAAGCTCCAACCACAGTTTCCTGAACATAAGAGACTCTCAAAATGCTCATTAGAAGTGATCACATCATCAAGGATATAATTACAACAATATTCTATCAACAGGCTGTACTCCCGATCAGGTTAGGGTTAGGGTTAGGGTTAGACAGAACCAGGTACACACACAGACTGGTACACACACACACACACACACACACACACACACACCATGTTCTGAATCTACATGAAGACAGAACCAGGTACACACACAGACTGGTACACACACACACACACACACACACACACACACACACACACCATGTTCTGAATCTACATGAAGACAGAACCAGGTACACACACAGACTGGTACACACACACACACAGACTACTACACACACACACACACACACACACATGTTCTGAATCTACATGAAGACAGAACCAGGTACACACACAGACTGGTACACACACACACACACACACACACACACACCATGTTCTGAATCTACATGAAGACAGAACAGAACCACACAGACTGGTACACACACAGACTGGTACTACACACACACACACACACACTGTTCTGAATCTACACAGAACCAGGTACACACACAGACTGGTACACACACACACACACACACACACACACCATGTTCTGAATCTACATGAAGACAGAACCAGGTACACACACAGACTGGTACACACACACACACACACACACACACACACACACATGTTCTGAATCTACATGAAGACAGAACCAGGTACACACACAGACTGGTACACACACACACACAGACTACTACACACACACACACATGTTCTGAATCTACATGAAGACAGAACCAGGTACACACACAGACTGGTACACACACACACACAGACTGGTACACACACACACACACACACACAAACACACATACACACACCATGTTCTGAATCTACATGAAGACAGAACCAGGTACACACACAGACTGGTACACACACACACACACACACACTTTGTTGTTATTAGGGTTTATAAAATTATTCAATGTATTCAATATATGACAGAAAAGGAGACTACAAACACTGTAACTGTGAGTAGATTACACCACTAAGGAGACTGTTTCCTTGCTGTAGCTATGTAATGACAGCCTGACTGACACATCTACGACCAGTTTACTTACCATAGCTATTTGAACTACTCTCCATCAGATAAGAGTCAATGAAATAGAGTAAAGCAGAAACACAATTACAAATCAACTTGGATTTAAAAGAAGCTTTCTTTTTGAAGGGCCACATACTTCTGCAAATTGGGGCGCTCTCAACAGTAGTTCAAAGCACTGGAAGTTTGGAAAAACCAGAGCAGATAATGAAGGCAAAGGCTTGTTCTATATTCACCACAACAAAAAAGAACAACAAAAAAACATTTCTGATGTAATTGTGGTATTAAATTAGTCATAGAGTAACAGTCTCTTCTTCAGTAAGTATTAATAAAACACGATCCTGAACTTCAGATTTAGGATCAAATGAGTGAGAAAATATATGAAGAAGAATATCAACGACCGTATGGTCCATACAATTGTCATAAGACAAACATTTGAATAATAATATCATATTGTTTACTACACAGCATTCAGCTCTGGTCCCCAATCTTTTTTTAAATTTGTGTGGCACATGTGCATTTTGCGGTCTCCTATATGAGGTCTCCTGTATGAGGTCTCCTGTATGAGGTCTCCTGTATGAGGTCTCCTGTATGAGGTCTCCTGTATGAGGTCTCCTGTATGAGGTCTCCTGTATGAGGTCTCCTGTATGAGGTCTCCTATATGAGGTCTCCTGTATGAGGTCTCCTGTATGAGGTCTCCTGTATGAGGTCTCCTATATGAGGTCTCCTGTATGAGGTCCCCTGTATGAGGTCTCCTGAATGAGGTCTCCTGTATGAGGTCTCCTATATGAGGTCTCCTATATGAGGTCTCCTATATGCGGTCTCCTATATGAGGTCTCCTATATGAGGTCTCCTATATGAGGTCTCCTATGAGGTCTCCTATATGAGGTCTCCTATATGAGGTCTCCTATATGAGGTCTCCTATATGAGGTCTCCTGTATGAGGTCTCCTATATGAGGTCTCCTGTATGAGGTCTCCTGTATGAGGTCTCCTATATGAGGTCTCCTGTATGAGGTCTCCTATATGAGGTCTCCTGTATGAGGTCTCCTGTATGAGGTCTCCTATATGAGGTCTCCTATATGAGGTCCCCTGTATGAGGTCTCCTGAATGAGGTCTCCTGTATGAGGTCTCCTGTATGAGGTCTCCTATATGAGGTCTCCTATATGAGGTCTCCTGTATGAGGTCTCCTATATGAGGTCTCCTATATGAGGTCTCCTGTATGAGGTCTCCTATATGAGGTCTCCTATATGAGGTCTCCTGTATGAGGTCTCCTATATGAGTCCTTTTGTTGATACCAGTCTTCCTCATATCAGTGATCTTATTCTCTAACACAACTGACTGGTCACTGACAGATGATGGTAATCGAATGAAAACAGTTTTCTGGTATAAATATGACAAATAAAATCACAATAAATCAATTCTAAATATACAGTACATGTCTGGTAGAACCATATACAGTACATGTCTGCTGGAACCATATACAGTACATGTCTGCTAGAACCATATACAATACTGGTGCTGTGCTAGAATCATATACAGTTCAAGTCTGCTAGAACCATACAGTACATGTCTGCTAGAACCATATACAGTACATGTCTGCTAGAACCATATACAGTACATGTCTGCTAGAATCATATACAGTACATGTCTGCTAGAACCATATACAGTACATGAAATGTGGAAAATGTTATATGGAATATATGTGCAGCTGAAATGTTAGTTTTTTCATTCATTGAAAGCTTGGGCTGAATTATGAATATACATGTTAAATGTAAGTACTTGGTGTATATACATACAAGGGCCTTATTAGTTATTAGTCTGTCAGATGTACCAATATGAACGGCTGACTGATGCGTTTGGGAACGGATGCAGGTCAATTGATATCAGGGTCGTGTCGGTCTGATTGAATCAATGTGTGAGAATGGGTCCATGATGAAACCCGGCAGTACTATTGGATCTGCAAGCCATGACTCACATTTTATACACAAACACAAAACATACCAGAAGCAGCTCAAATAAGAGAGAAAGTACAAACACACTGGATTGAAACAGAATTGACTTTAATCCGATTGATTTTCATATTGCTGCAAACTAGCGACAGGAGAACGTAACCAATACGCATCTATAAGCATCTAATACGCACCCAATACGCACCCAATACGCACCTAATACGCACCTAATACGCGTTTTAGATAAGGAAACTATAGGATCAAGATACGGTATGAAACCCCGTGTGCTTCTGTTGTTACGACGTGTGAGTGTCGACAAACATAATGTACTAATCACCATTACATTACATTTTACATTTTGCGCATTTAGCAGACGCCCTTATCCAGAGCGACTTACAATAAGTGCAGGCATTTCACATATAGCTAAAACACACATCAAAAAGGCAATAAGTACATTGTTCCTGGGTGGGTGCAGGGGGACGTACTAGAGATAGAAGGGGTGCTAGGAGAGGAGGAATGGGTGACCAGGGGAGCATCTTGCCCACACCCTAGTATCTGCATGGGAGCGGTAGCCTCTGTGGTCAGATGTGGGGTGTGGGGGAGGGAGGGGGTCAGATGTGGGGTGTGGGGGAGGGCGGTGGTCAGATGTGGGGGGGTGTTGGGGAGGGGGTCCGATGTGGGGGGTGGGGGCAGATGTGGGGGTCAGATGTAAGGGGGTCGGATGTGTGTGTGTGGGGGGTTGCTCAGATGTTGGGGTGGGGGGCTTCAGATGTGTGAGTCCAGACGTTAGAAAACAAGTGTCCAATTCAAGCTCCTGCACCTGCTTAATCGGAATCTGATGGAAACTAACGAATGGTTGGGGAGTGGTTTGGATCAATATTTTAATTTATTTACTTGCACTAGGCTATTTCATAAATTACAGCATAAGTCTGTTGAACGAGATGTTTTTTAATTGGATAAAACCTATAGACTATTAAAAACTGGCGAATAGATAAAAACAAATGGACCTCATGCCTAGAGCAAAACATTATTCTCAAACACAATTTCCCATTCAGAAATAGACAATAAATCCACGTTTAAACATGACTGATTGCTTATGCGTTATTATGGTATATTTTCCTGCCAAATATTATTATGGTATATTTACCTGCCAAATTTTACTATGGTATATTTACTTGCCAAATATTATTATGGTATATTTACCTGCCAAATATTATTATGGTATATTTACCTGCCAAATACTTCAGCGTATCTTCCCGTGGTCCTTAGAGACACAGTTGTGGACTGGATGTAGGACTGATTCCTCCTGTGGTCCCAGATCAGGGATCCGACCCTCAAACCTCCTGTGGTCCCAGATCAGGGATCCGACCCTCAAACCTCCTGTGGTCCCAGATCAGGGATCCGACCCTCAAACCTCCTGTGGTCCCAGATCAGGGATCCGACCCTCAAACCTCCTGTGGTCCCAGATCAGGGATCCGACCCTCAAACCTCCTATGGTCCCAGATCAGGGATCCGACCCTCAAACCTCCTATGGTCCCAGATCAGGGATCCGACCCTCAAACCTCCTGTGGTCCAAATCAGGGATCCGACCCTCAAACCTCCGTTTCAATCAATCCAAATACTTTATAATAAAGATGAAATTCCGCAGTCGAGATCAAATCCATCAGGACCAACGAACTTCCCCTCATAGTGGAGCAAATCCATGATCATTCCGCATAAACGCCTTTTGTGAGCACAGAAAACACAAAGCAACATGTATTTAGTTTCTACAAATCCGGATCGATCACTGTCACTCTACAGGCTTCTGCATTACTCTGGTTCCTCCTCATCTCAGATGTTCTCCTTGTGTCTCTTTCATGGTCCAAGTTCCTCTGGTTCCTCACGCACGCGTACAGGAGGATGTCGTGATGCCACGAACCAGTTGCTTATTTTAATACGTATTAATGTCCCTCATTTGTCTTAATACACATCTGAATATCTGCGCAGAATAAACCAAGCCTGCATTTGCAGTGTGAAAGCAAGTGAGGGATTTCAGCACTAGAGCTGCTCTCTAGACCGCGCATCAGTGCGTGGGAGGAGGTGGGGAGGAGGTGGGGCTCCGCGTTCACTGCTATCAGCTTCAGCAACTTCTCATCCACATCACTTGATGCTACCGGCTGAATAATGGACACTTGGGTTAGGGTTAGATCAAATAAATGAATGCAATCTGATGTCCACATTATGAAACACAATCAGTTTATTATAGGCGACCAATATAGAATATGTGTTATATTACATCCAGTTTGTTGTTTCTGGAAGCGTCATTTATCTCATAATAATGTTTTAAATGTTGAAAGTATATATTAACATGATATACTTGTTGATATATTCGGTATATAATGTATACTAATGCATTAGTTCGTATTGAATCCAATTCAACGGGAGTTGCGCTAGTTGTACTTTTGGCGCCACCGTCAGGCGACTTGCTTGTAAGTAAAAACAAATATTACATATTGGAATATTATTTAACTTCTGGAATAATATCAATACGATGTGAGCTCCTTCAAAAATGAATTGTTGTGGTAATATATCAACTCAGTCATGCTTATCCTTTTACTCATATATTGAAGGGGTGGATAGTAGCCATTGTGAATATCCGTTCAACAGGTTCTTGACCTGAGCGTTTCAATATGCTGATTCTCACAAACGCCGGGTAACTTGTGACATTGATTATTGCAGATGGGTTTAGATATATAACACAGACTTGTTTTTATTGCTATAAATAATCATTACTCAATTGGGCACACAATTTCCCTTTCCCTTTCCACAACCCATAAACCCACCAAACCCATAAACCCACCCGCCCAAATAAACCCAATCGCCCACATAAACCCGCCCACATAACCCCCCCCGCCTCCATAAACCCACCCACACTGAAAAAAATGATTCTGTGGTCATGTAGATTTGAATTAATGTTTTAGGTAAAATATATTCAATATGATTGTGTTTTTGATTTTGAGGCAAATATTTGATTACATTTCAAATAAAAATGTTTGGAATAAAATCCACCCATTTTAGTTAAATAAAACATAAGCATTATATTTATCTAATCCCAAAATACAGAGAATATTGAGTGAATTCAAATTAATTTAATCAGATTTTAATTGAACAAAAATGCGCCTTTTTAAATGACATTTTAGTAACAATACTTTTTCAAATAAGGTCAGAAACTAGTAATGTTTAGTTTGATTTAGTTGGTGTGGTAATGCTTCGTGAGCCGGCACTTAATGTAACGTTAGCAGGAGGAAGGGAGATTAACTTCGGACAAACTTTCTCATTTTACAGCTAAACACCGAACTCCATTGACTAGTAATGTTTAAAAAAATGTCCATAAAAAAAAAATGTCTGTCTGTAAAGGACCGCTGGCCTGCCCTGTTTGACACTTTTCAAGTAAGTTGGAATTTGCAATTCATGTTTCAATTTTGCATTAAAATCCTTAAAATTACATTTAACTCTCCCTGACTCCCTCATTAAAAAATCCTGAATGTATACATATCTCAATATTGTGGAGGGGGACATCAAGTGTCTGACGAAGGCAAAAAGTATTGAATGTTAGAAAATATATACAAAAGAGGTTAAAAAGGCTAATAACAACTGATGTCTCTTTTGTTGCCTTTTGTGTTTAAGATCAATGCAAAATTTCAAAGAACAACTACTTTACATCTGGAATCAAAATGTATGTCTGCGTTAGACGTCACACTCCCAAGCTACTGACACTATTTCGTGCCAAAGGTGGAGCCCTTGGAAGAAGACTGGAGATCATAATGGAACTGTCAAAGGTGGAGCCCTTGGAAGAAGACTGGAGATCATAATGGAACTGCTGGCTTGAAATTAGACTGTGTACATTGATGTGCTGCAATGTGTTGAAAGCACAAAAGTGAATTGTTAATAAAAAACAGTATTTGTAAGTTCTGTACTTTCTGGGCCATGAACTACTAATTCTTAAGAAAGACTAATATTTAAATATAATTAATTCCATTGATTAAATTCAAATCAATGTGCAGATTAATGTAGATGATTACCACTCAATTATATATCATTGATATTTAGAAATTAATACATTTTTGTTAGTAATATTTACACATTAGGGAGTTTATCTTTTTCAAATTAACTCAATATTTTTGTTTAGGTTATAATTAATTCTGTACTGTTTTCTATTTGAATCTACTCATAATAAATGGATAACTATTAAGGGTCTCATTTAATTAATATTTACTCAATACCAAACCTTGTGAAATTTAATTAATACTATTGCTTGTAATCTGTTGCCTCATTTTTATTGAGTAGATGTGGTGTATCTTTTTTTACAGTGCACATAAACCAGACCCCATACCACTAACAGCTATTATCATAGTTGCTGTCCCAGTAGTGATGAGTGAAACACCAACGCTCTGAAACAAAGGAGGTCTTCAACATCTTCATCTGGAGAAAACATTATTCCCCATCTTTCTAGCCCTGGTAAAGGCTTCCTTTATCAGAGAGTCTTTGGCCAATATTCCTCCTCCAATCTCTCATTATCTGCAAACAAACAGCTGTCGGGTTACCTCTCCAAGGTTCTCATTAGGACCTGCCACTCAAACACACACAGTTGCCTGTAGCCAATGACGGCACATCTCCCGCCCACACAGAATGACAGGGTCAGAAGGGAGACATGGCTGATTAGATGCAGGTCTTCAATAAGGTCTTCAACTCAAGTGTCCTTAACACATTTATATATGTGGGACTGTAAACCTAAAACTACAGAGGAAGGAGACCTGTGTCTGAGTATGAAAGGTTCAGGCTGGTCGTTTCACACTCTCTGGAACAGGGCTTAACTAACACCACAATGTCGAAATGCTAGCCGCTTGTTTAAGCAGGTTTTGTATTCATGATGGTGTTAATTAGAATTGCTGTCAGGTGAACATCGTTATCATCTCATTTAGGAGATAAAACAACCTAGGACTTTCTTGACCTTCGGATTTCAGTCTCTCAACAGTGAACAGAATACACATACTCTTCCCTGAACATTATCTGTACAAGGACCTGCCAATGTATATTTCTTACATTAATAAACTGTCATTTGTCACTGAATACAGTCCCAGGCTGGTCACTGATTACGGTCCCAGGCTGGTCACTGATTACGGTTCCAGGCTGGTCACTGATTACGGTCCCAGGCTGGTCACTGATTACGGTCCCAGGCTGGTCACTGATTACGGTTCCAGGCTGGTCACTGATTACGGTCCCAGGCTGGTCACTGATTACGGTCCCAGGTTGGTCACTGATATCGGTCCCAGGCTGGTCACTGATATCGGTCCCAGGATGGTCACTGATTACAGTCCCAGGTTGGTCACTGATTTCAGTCCCAGGTTGGTCACTGATTTCAGTCCCAGGATGGTCACTGATTACAGTCCCAGGTTGGTCACTGATTTCAGTCCCAGGTTGGTCACTGATTTCAGTCCCAGGATGGTCACTGATTACAGTCCCAGGTTGGTCACTGATTTCAATCCCAGGTTGGTCACTAGTTGTTAGGGTCTTTTAAAAAAATGTCAGATTCCCAGATTTGATTAGCAGGTATTGGCCAGGTGTTTTTTTATGAAAAGGTCTCTTTGGGTTAGACTAGCAATTGAACAGATGAGTTGTGATGTGGTGGAATAGACTAGCAATTGAACAGATGAGTTGTGATGTGGTGGAATAGACTAGCAATTGAACAGATGAGTTGTGATGTGGTGGAATAGACTAGCAATTGAACAGATGAGTTGTGATGTGGTGGAATAGACTAGCTATTGAACAGATTAGTTGTGATGTAATGGAATAGACTAGCTATTGAACAGATTAGTTGTGATGTGATGGAATAGACTAGCTATTGAACAGATTAGTTGTGATGTGGTGGAATAGACTAGCTATTGAACAGATTAGTTGTGATGTGATGGAATAGACTAGCTATTGAACAGATTAGTTGTTATGTGATGGAATAGACTAGCTATTGAACAGATTAGTTGTGATGTGATGGAATAGACTAGCTATTGAACAGATTAGTTGTGATGTGATGGAATAGACTAGCTATTGAACAGATTAGTTGTGATGTGGTGGAATAGACTAGCTATTGAACAGATTAGTTGTGATGTGATGGAATAGACTAGCTATTGAACAGATTAGTTGTTATGTGATGGAATAGACTAGCTATTGAACAGATTAGTTGTGATGTGATGGAATAGACTAGCTATTGAACAGATTAGTTGTGATGTGATGGAATAGACTAGCTATTGAACAGATTAGTTGTGATGTGATGGAATAGACTAGCTATTGAACAGATTAGTTGTTATGTGATGGAATAGACTAGCTATTGAACAGATTAGTTGTGATGTGATGGAATAGACTAGCTATTAAACAGATTAGTTGTGATGTGATGGAATAGACTAGCTATTGAACAGATTAGTTTGTGATGTGATGGAATAGACTAGCAATTGAACAGATTAGTTGTGATGTGGTGGAATAGACTAGCTATTGAACAGATTAGTTGTGATGTGATGGAATAGACTAGCAATTGAACAGATTAGTTTGTGATGTGTCTGAGGACACACACAATACCAGCAACAGTGTGTGAAAACCTTGTGAAGACTTACAGAAAACGTTCAACCTCTGTCATTGGCAACGAAGGGTATTTAACAAAGTTTTGAGACAAACTTTTGTTATTGACCAAGTACTTATTTTCCACCATAATTTGCAAATATATTCAATAAAAATCCTACAATGTGATTTTATGATTTCTTTCTCTCATTTTGTCTCTCATAGTTGAAGTGTACCTATAATAAAATTATATTCTAAAATTATATTATTTATATATATATGGGACATATATGCTGTGATAATTATTATTGGGACATATATACTGTGATAATTATTATTGGGACATATATACTGTGATAATTATTATTGGGACATATATGCTGTGATAATTATTAATGGGACATATATGCTGTGATAATTATTATTGGGACATATATGCTGTGATAATTATTATTGGGACATATATACTGTGATAATTATTAATGGGACATATATACTGTGATAATTATTATTGGGACATATATACTGTGATAATTATTAATGGGACATATATGCTGTGATAATTATTAATGGACATATATACTGTGATAATTATTATTGGGACATATATACTGTGATAATTATTATTGGGAGATATATACTGTGATAATTATTATTGGGACATATATACTGTGATAATTATTATTGGGACATATATGCTGTGATAATTATTATTGGGACTGATAATTATTATTGGGACATATATGCTGTGATAATTATTATTGGGACATATATACTGTGATAATTATTAATGGGACATATATACTGTGATAATTATTATTGGGACATATATACTGTGATAATTATTAATGGGACATATATACTGTGATAATTATTAATGGGACATATATACTGTGATAATTATTATTGGGACATATATACTGTGATAATTATTATTGGGACATATATGCTGTGATAATTATTATTGGGACATATATACTGTGATAATTATTATTGGGACATATATACTGTGATAATTATTATTGGGACATATATGCTGTGATAATTATTAATGGGACATATATGCTGTGATAATTATTATTGGGACATATATACTGTGATAATTATTATTGGGACATATATACTGTGATAATTATTAATCGGACATATATACTGTGATAATTATTATTGGGACATATATACTGTGATAATTATTATTGGGACATATATACTGTGATAATTATTATTGGGACATATATGCTGTGATAATTATTATTGGGACATATATACTGTGATAATTATTAATCGGACATATATACTGTGATAATTATTATTGGGACATATATACTGTGATAATTATTATTGGGACATATATACTGTGATAATTATTATTGGGACATATATGCTGTGATAATTATTAATGGACATATATACTGTGATAATTATTATTGGGACATATATACTGTGATAATTATTATTGGGACATATATGCTGTGATAATTATTATTGGGACATATATACTGTGATAATTATTATTGGGACATATATGCTGTGATAATTATTAATGGGACATATATGCTGTGATAATTATTATTGGGACATATATGCTGTGATAATTATTATTGGGACATATATACTGTGATAATTATTAATGGGACATATATACTGTGATAATTATTAATGGGACATATATACTGTGATAATTATTATTGGGACATATATACTGTGATAATTATTATTGGGACATATATACTGTGATAATTATTAATGGACATATATACTGTGATAATTATTATTGGGACATATATGCTGTGATAATTATTAATGGACATATATACTGTGATAATTATTATTGGGACATATATACTGTGATAATTATTATTGGGACATATATGCTGTGATAATTATTATTGGGACATATATACTGTGATAATTATTATTGGGACATATATGCTGTGATAATTATTAATGGGACATATATACTGTGATAATTATTATTGGGACATATATACTGTGATAATTATTATTGGGACATATATACTGTGATAATTATTAATGGACATATATGCTGTGATAATTATTATTGGGACATATATGCTGTGATAATTATTATTGGGACATATATACTGTGATAATTATTATTGGGACATATATGCTGTGATAATTATTATTGGGACATATATGCTGGGATAATTATTATTGGGACATATATGCTGTGATAATTATTATTGGGACATATATGCTGTGATAATTATTATTGGGACATATATGCTGTAATAATAATTATTGGGACATATATGCTGTGATAATTATTATTGGGACATATATGCTGTGATAATTATTATTGGGACATATATGCTGTGATAATTATTATTGGGACATATATGCTGTGATAATTATTATTGGGACATATATGCTGTGATAATTATTATTGGGACATATATGCTGTGATAATTATTAATGGACATATATGCTGTGATAATTATCAATGGGACATATTGCTGTGATAATTATTAATGGACATATATACTGTGATAATTATTATTGGGACATATATACTGTGATAATTATTATTGGGACATATATGCTGTGATAATTATTAATGGACATATATGCTGTGATAATTATTATTGGGACATATATGCTGTGATAATTATCAATGGGATATATATGCTGTGATAATTATCAATGGGACATATTGCTGAGATAAATTATTAATTTTTGATAAAAAGCTACAACTGATGTATTGTTTTAGATTGACAACAAGAGATGGAGAGAGCAAAATGAAATGTTAAAATACAGCCCAGGTATAATTAGGTTTGACAGAATGAGAGATGAGACAGTCACTGGTTTGATCTCTTGATTAGCCAGTTGAAAGACTATAGTACTGTTCGATTCTCCACACAGCTAAGCTGATGGCCCTAGATCTACAGAGCAGGTCTGAAGGAAAAGAAAGTGAAACACAAGGAAGAGTCTGAGAAAGAGCTTTACAGATCTCACAGTTCATAAATGACACAAATGTTTTTATTTATTTATTCATATTCATATTTATTTATTTATTCATATTCAGCATTCAACCTGCACACAATAAAAATATAAGCCCAATAGTCTTTTACAAGTATGTATGATTTTATACCTGTTTAGTTAATATAGTACGTGCCAAATGGAAGGAGAGAATATCTACAAGCTCTGGTGATGTGGCATGCAGTGTTGTGTTGGGTCAAAGTACAGGATTTCTGATAGAACAGTTATAATCTGTGTTGAACCACCAGAGTTAACAGAGGAGGAAAATGGTTTTATTTGATTAGCATTGATGATGATATACTGTATCATTACACAGTAAACATGGCAGTATGTAACAATCAAGCAGAGAAACATCAGTCACAAACTTTATAGTAACCCTTAATAAGCTTGTAAAAATGACAAAATGTACAATGTTCATCAAACAGAACAAAAATAAGCAAGGTAAGTAGAGGAAGTTTCTTAGAACAATGATTACTATGCTTTCTTTTTTGTTGCTAATGTTTAACATGATTACACAGGGTGTCGTTAGATGAAAGCAGACAACGCTGAGTCTGTAAAAATCAATAGCTTCATTAAAGCACACTGATTAAATGTATTGCCTGCCAATCGTACCAGTGCAAGACAATATCAGGTTCATTATCAATAAGAGTAACTACTAGTAATCATACTCTCTGTTCTGTCGTGAATAAACAAATGGAATGTGTGAATGTTCTATTGATCGCCTCAAACACCACATTATTATCTGATTAGATCTAGAGATGCTGTGGTCAGAACAGGCTTAGGTTGTCTGATTAGATCTAGAGATGCTGTGGTCAGAACAGGCTTAGGTTGTCTGATTAGATCTAGAGATGCTGTGGTCAGAACAGGCTTAGGTTGTCTGATTAGATCTAGAGATGCTGTGGTCAGAACAGGCTTAGGTTGTCTGATTAGATCTAGAGATGCTGTGGTCAGAACAGGCTTAGGTTGTCTGATTAGATCTAGAGATGCTGTGGTCAGAACAGGCTTAGGTTGTCTGATTAGATCTAGAGATGCTGTGGTCAGAACAGGCTTAGATTGTGCTACAGGAACCATTATGAGGACCTCACACACGCCTGTGTGTTGTTGTGCACTTGTGTGTTTCTTGTGTTTGTGCGTGTCTCTAAGCATGCCTGGTGATTGTGTGTTTCTCTGTGTTTATGTGTGTGATTGTGTTTGTTTGTCTGAGTGTGTGTGTGCGTAAGTGTTTGTGCTTGTGTGTGTGTGTGTGTGTGTGTGCGTGAATGGGTCATTGCAGGGAAATCCTTGATTGACAGCTATAAGGGGTGAATGTTTAGGCTGCCCACTAATCTGTTCAGCAGCTGTCGATCAGTAATCACCTTACCACACATATGGTAGTGCATGCTCTCACACACACACACACACGTGCACACTCAAAAAAGGTTGGGGGAAGGTAAATTGAGGAAGTTGGAGAAAGTTGTGCCGTCACCAATCGCCCAATAGCCGGTGAGAATGCGTTAGTATATAGCCAGTGAGAATGTGTTAGCATATAGCCAGTCAGAATGTGTTAGCATATAGCCAGTCAGAATGTGTTGGCATATAGCCAGTGAGAATGTGGTGGCATATAGCCAGTGAGGATGTGGTGGCATATAGCCAGTGAGAATATGGTGGCATATAGCCAGTGAGAATGTGGTGGCATATAGCCAGTGAGAATGTGTTAGCATATAGCCAGTGAGAATGTGTTAGCATATAGCCAGTCAGAATGTGTTAGCATATAGCCAGTCAGAATGTGTTAGCATATAGCCAGTCAGAATGTGTTAGCATATAGCCAGTCAGAATGTGTTAGCATATAGCCAGTCAGAATGTGTTAGCATATAGCCAGTCAGAATGTGTTAGCATATAGCCAGTCAGAATGTGTTAGCATATAGCCAGTCAGAATGTGTTAGCATATAGCCAGTCAGAATGTGTTAGCATATAGCCAGTCAGAATGTGTTAGCATATTGCCAGTCAGAATGTGTTAGCATATAGCCAGTCAGAATGTGGAGGCATATAGCCAGTGAGAATGTGTTAGCATATAGCCAGTGAGAATGTGTTAGCATATAGCCAGTCAGAATGTGTTAGCATATAGCCAGTCAGAATGTGTTAGCATATAGCCAGTCAGAATGTGTTAGCATATAGCCAGTCAGAATGTGTTAGCATATTGCCAGTCAGAATGTGTTAGCATATAGCCAGTCAGAATGTGGAGGCATATAGCCAGTGAGAATGTGGTGGCATATAGCATGGAGACAGATGGTGTGGGGATTATCTTGTAATATCTGAAACATGCTACCCTAGAATGTGGTGATACCCCAGTGTGGTGATACCCCAGTGTGGTGATACCCCAGTGTGGTGATATCCCAGTGTGGTGATATCCCAGTGTGGTGATATCCCAGTGTGGTGATATCCCAGTGTGGTGATATCCCCAGTGTGGTGATACCCCAGTGTGGTGATACCCCAGTGTGGTGATATCCCAGTGGTGATATCCCAGTGCGGTGATACCCCAGTGCGGTGATACCCCAGTGCGGTGATATCCCAGTGTGGTGATATCCCAGTAGTGTGGTGATATGTGGTGATACCCCAGTGTGGTGATATCCCAGTGTGGTGATATCCCCCAGTGTGGTGATATCCCAGTGTGGTGATATCCCAGTGTGGTGATACCCCAGTGTGGTGATACCCCAGTGTGGTGATACCCCAGTGTGGTGATACCCCAGTGTGGTGATACCCCAGTGTGGTGATACCCCAGTGTGGTGATACCCCAGTGTGGTGATACCCCAGTGTGGTGATACCCCAGTGTGGTGATATCCCCCAATCTTTTAACCATGGAAGAATGTAACTTGTGTTTGTACCTCAGAAGTTTGAGGCCCAACATACTTTTTTTAACTTTTGTGTTTTCTCTTACTCTGACCATAACACCAAATATTATATTTTTATAATTATTATAATAATGTAATATGAGAGGAGTCAGAATTACACCAAAAAAAACTAGGACACAATCATTTAAATTATCATTATAAAATGTGTTGTTTGAATCCAGAAAGTGTATTGGTTGATAGCAGTACTACAGCTGTGTTCACCATTATCCCTGCACTCCAAAGGTAATGAATGCTAACAGTCCTTTCAATGATTATTGCATATTCTCCTTTAGCTAAACTAGGACATTCATACATTGTATCTATTCTGAAACAAGTGTTTCTGAGCCCAACTCACATCATCAACTCCATTATGCCAATAGAAAAGATAAACTAATGGTAGCTAGCAAGTGACAAGTGACATAATTACATCATTACTTGGCATGCTTGTTATTCAAGAGAGATGATGCTAAACATTAAGGAAACAACTCCTGTGGATCTATTCCCTGAATTTATTGTATCATCATCATCATCTGTACTGTTTTTATAATTAAATTTGTCTGGTGTTTTTATTCCTCTCCTCGGCAACAGGAAGGAGACACATTGTGGCGACTGAACACCTACACCCCGACTCTCTAGTTATCACCCTTAGACAAAGGTAACCTTAGCAACGAGCAACCCAAATACAAACAATGTATTAATATCTATCCCAGATATGCAAACACTCTAGACCACTGTCACACTACTGAGTGCCTAACATGCTGTGGCCGGTGCTGTACTGGACCTCTGGATCACATGATGGTCCATCTAATTCCATTGTACAGGCAAAGATTCAAACTCTCTAAGCACGTGACGTTTGAGAAACACCCGTCGAACCCTCTGACCATCAACAAGGGCTCCTTCAACGTTGCGGCCTGTCTCCTCTTCTGTTCTCTATGTACACCAACGCCTGCACCACTAACACCACCTTGACCCAGCTTATCAATCCTGTAAAAAGTGATTCAACTAAATCATTTGAATATGAGTCAATTCAATGTAAATATTTAAAATATGCACGTATCGCATTTACAGGTTTTTACTCACATATTATAAACTCTGTTGAATCTTGATTATTCTCCAGGACTAGTCTTCAAATGGCTCATCCAAGCTTGAGTTGTTCATGCCACGAACTGCCCCAGGAACTGCCCCAGGAACTGCCCCACGCTCATAAGAACCCTCTCAGTTTATGTGACCGAGTTATTATATTGTTACTCAAGCTGGTTGTTCCTGACATCTTGTTGTGTAAGATAACTTCAGAAAAAATATGGTGACATCTTGCAATAAATTCTGATCTCAAGAAGCAGGTAAATATTGTATGTTCTCATTCAGATAAAGCACCCCTCTACAGACCCCTTTGGCACAATGTGTGAGTGACTGATACTGGCAGATTTGGAGGAATGTCACGGTTACTGAGAGCAAAAAACAGAAAGTCTCGATCATGAACTCACACACATAATTTTTTACAGAATCTGGTGATGTCAGGAGGTGAAACATAGTACTTCATAATTTAAAGGAAAATCTGTAAAGCTGTTATAGCTGTAAAGCTTGATGCAGGCTTAGAGTGATAATGCATGATCAGACTGAGATGTTTTTGTGAAATCTGTCAGCGATAAGGTGGGAAATGTCTAAGTGCATCTGAGACTCAGATGGGTCTGAAGATAAAGTCCTGCTGATGCTGAAGATAAGTACATATAGGAGAAATATTTGTTGTTAGACTTTCTAACATAGTTGCTGGTCATGTATTTGCCATGATTATAGTGCATGATAAAATAGCAATGTGAAATATTGAGCATTGAACATTTTGCTTTAGATATATCATAACCCTAACCTAACTCATATAGAGAAATGGACCACTATTTAAAGCTTAGATGTTTGAATATTTTGCAAAAATATGGTAATCATCACTGGATAGAAAGAATAGCTTGTTTAAAAATGTGCCTTCTTGGCACTTTGGTAAGTTAAACATAGAAAGAGGAGAACTTGTTAACTGAAGGAGAAGTTACAAACATATCGTATTACAATGAAAAAAGAAAAACATTTAGAGTCAGACGTAATAACCAATTAAACCTGGGACAAAAACAATATTGGACCAATTGTAAATTCATGATAGCTTTACAACCCTGAGATTATTGCTGAATGATGTATGAAGTAATTCTTATATTAACATTAAAATATAACACAAAATATTAACATTACAACATATTTTAGTAATGAGCACAGCTCTGCAATTGCATCGTTGCACCAGCGAGTTCAATCCAAAAGTCTGTATTTAATTCAGAGGTTCAGAAGTGCTAACCAACCAGGTTATATGCATGTTCTTTATTATTATTTGACCCAGTATCTATTCTCTCTACTGTACACAACCAATTCGTTGTAAATTAGTTATCTAGCTTTTAATTACCATATGTTGATGATTATGAGACAATCATGTTTATTAATTATGATATAACTAATATGGTTTAACCATGTAGTCTTAACCCATTGCACTAATGGTTTAACCCTGTAGTCTTAACCCATTGCACTAATGGTTTAACCATGTAGTCTTAACCCATTGTACTAATGGTTTAACCCTGTAGTCTTAACCCATTGCACTAATGGTTTTACCCTGTACTCTTAACCCATTGTACTAATGGTTTAACCCTGTAGTCTTAACCCATTGCACTAATGGTTTAACCCTGTAGTCTTAACCCATTGCACTAATGGTTTAACCCTGTAGTCTTAACCCATTGTACTAATGGTTTTACCCTGTAGTCTTAACCCATTGTACTAATGGTTTAACCCTCTAGTCTTAACCCATTGTACTAATGGTTTAACCCTCTAGTCTTAACCCATTATACCAAGGATACAATTAAACCCTTAAAATATAGCAGCCCCTTAAATTATGCTCAATTGATTTTTATTGATTTTTAAATTATGCTCAATCTCTATTTTGCATAAAAAAAACAACCTGTTATTCATCACAACATAGTCATTATTTGTGTTTTCCCTCTTCACAGTGCAGAAACACTGCATTTATACAGTGGACATCACTCAATTTTAATTAACACAGCTGTCATAATGGCTTACTATGATAGCTCTTTTATTATTATTATTGCTAAGGCCTCATATACAGCTCATTGTTATTAATATACAGCTCATTGTTATTAATATACAGCTCATTGTTATTAATATACAGCTCATTGTTATTAATATACAGCTCATTGTTATTAATATACAGCTCATTGTTATTAATATACAGCTCATTGTTATTAATATACAGCTCATTGTTATTAATATACAGCTCATTGTTATTAATATACAGCTCATTGTTATTAATATACAGCTCATTGTTATTAATATACAGCTCATTGTTATTAATATACAGCTCATTGTTATTAATATACAGCTCATTGTTATTAATATACAGCTCATTGTTATTAATATACAGCTCATTGTTATTAATATACAGCTCATTGTTATTAATATACAGCTCATTGTTATTAATATACAGCTCATTGTTATTAATATACAGCTCATTGTTATTAATATACAGCTCATTGTTATTAATATACAGCTCATTGTTATTAATATACAGCTCATTGTTATTAATATACAGCTCATTGTTATTAATATACAGCTCATTGTTATTAATATACAGCTCATTGTTATTAATATACAGCTCATTGTTATTAATATACAGCTCATTGTTATTAATATACAGCTCATTGTTATTAATATACAGCTCATTGTTATTAATATACAGCTCATTGTTATTAATATACAGCTCATTGTTATTAATATACAGCTCATTGTTATTAATATACAGCTCATTGTTATTAATATACAGCTCATTAATATACAGCTCATTGTTATTAATATACAGCTCATTGTTATTAATATACAGCTCATTGTTATTAATATACAGCTCATTGTTATTAATATACAGCTCATTGTTATTAATATACAGCTCATTGTTATTAATATACAGCTCATTGTTATTAATATACAGCTCATTGTTATTAATATACAGCTCATTGTTATTAATATATATACAGCTCATTGTTATTAATATACAGCTCATTGTTATTAATCATTGTTATAATATACAGCTCATTGTTATTAATATACAGCTCATTGTTATTAATATACAGCTCATTGTTATTAATATACAGCTCATTGTTATTAAAATATATTGTTATTAATATACAGCTCATTGTTATTAATATACAGCTCATTGTTATTAATATACAGCTCATTGTTATTAATATACAGCTCATTGTTATTAATATACAGCTCATTGTTATTAATATACAGCTCATTGTTATTAATTATATACAGCTCATTGTTATTAATATACAGCTCATTGTTATTAATATACAGCTCATTGTTATTAATATACAGCTCATTGTTATTAATATACAGCTCATTGTTATTAATATACAGCTCATTGTTATTAATATACAGCTCATTGTTATTAATATACAGCTCATTGTTATTAATATACAGCTCATTGTTATTAATATACAGCTCATTGTTATTAATATACAGCTCATTGTTATTAATATACAGCTCATTGTTATTAATATACAGCTCATTGTTATTAATATACAGCTCATTGTTATTAATATACAGCTCATTGTTATTAATATACAGCTCATTGTTATATACAGCTATTGTTATTAATATACAGCTCATTGTTATTAATATACAGCTCATTGTTATTAATATACAGCTCATTGTTATTAATATACAGCTCATTGTTATTAATATACAGCTCATTGTTATTAATATACAGCTCATTGTTATTAATATACAGCTCATTGTTATTAAAATACAGCTCATTGTTATTAATATACAGCTCATTGTTATTAATATACAGCTCATTAATATACATTATTAAAATACAGATAATGTCCCATATGTTGAACCTCCCACCCACAAGGTGTATAAACCACAACAATATATAAGAATAATGTGATTGCTCCAAAACAAAATGTGAAACCCATAAATCAATCAAGTATAATTAGTACCTCTAGGACAGTATGTGTGTGTGCATGGACATTGTAGATGTATTTCTCTTATGGGGGACATAGTATTTGTTTTCCAGTCCTTCTTTGGGGGCAGAATTGGCATCTCCTCCTCTTGTCCCAGTTGCAGCCTCACGTCATGAATACAAGTTTCATTTGAAATGTGACGGCACCAGGCGCTCAAAGGACGACATAACCACAGAGGTCAGGGCAACTGGTCTGTAGTCATTTAGCCCTGTGATCTTTGGATTATTGGGGACTGGGATGATGTTGGAGAATTTGAAGCAGGCTGGGACGCTGCATGACTCCAATGATTTATTGAAAATGTCTGTGAACACATCAGATATATGATCAGCACAGTGCTTGAGGGTGGAGGAACACAGCAGATAGCTGGTCAGCACAGTGCTTGAGGGTGGAGTAACACAGCAGATAGCTGGTCAGCACAGTGCTTGAGGGTGGAGTAACACAGCAGATATCTGGTCAGCACAGTGCTTGAGGGTGGAGGAACACAGCAGATATCTGGTCAGCACAGTGCTTAAGTCAGGGTGGAGGAACAAGGCAGATATCTGGTCAGCACAGTGCTTGAGGGTGGAGGAACACAGCAGATATCTGGTCAGCACAGTGCTTGAGGGTGGAGGCAGAGACTATTGTGTATACTATGACTAAATGCAGATGTCCATAAAAGCATTATGAAGTATAAATGGTTCATTAAAGTAGATGTCCCATTGACTCAAGTCTGCCACAAGCTATTCATATTTTATTGATAATGCTTCATGTCCAGTAATCATATCTTATTGATAATGCTTCATGTGCAGTATTCATATCTTATTGATAATGCTTCATGTGCAGTATTCATATCTTATTGATAATGCTTCATGTGCAGTATTCATATCTTATTGATAATGCTTCATGTGCAGTATTCATATCTTATTGATAATGCTTCATGTGCAGTATTCATATCTTATTGATAATGCTTCATGTGCAGTATTCATATCTTATTGATAATGCTTCATGTGCAGTATTCATATCTTATTGATAATGCTTCATGTGCATATTCTTATGGATGTGCTTTCATATCTTATTGATAATGCTTCATGTGCATATTCATATCTTATTGATAATGCTTCATGTGCAGTATTCATATCTTATTGATAATGCTTCATGTGCAGTATTCATATCTTATTGATAATGCTTCATGTGCAGTATTCATATCTTATTGATAATGCTTCATGTGCAGTATTCATATCTTATTGATAATGCTTCATGTCCAGTATTCATATCTTATTGATAATGCTTCATGTCCAGTATTCATATCTTATTGATAATGCTTCATGTGCAGTATTCATATTTTATTGATAATACTTCATGTCCAGTATTCATATCTTATTGATAATGCTTCATGTCCAGTATTCATATTTTATTGATAATGCTTCATGTGCAGTATTCATATCTTATTGATAATGCTTCATGTCCAGTATTCATATCTTATTGATAATGCTTCATGTGCAGTATTCATATCGTATTGATAATGCTTCATGTCCAGTATTCATATCTTATTGATAATGCTTCATGTGCAGTATTCATATCGTATTGATAATGCTTCATGTCCAGTATTCATATCTTATTGATAATGCTTCATGTGCAGTATTCATATCGTATTGATAATGCTTCATGTGCAGTATTCATATCTTATTGATAATGCTTCATGTGCAGTATTCATATCTTATTGATAATGCTTCATGTGCAGTATTCATATCTTATTGATAATGCTTCCTGTCCAGTATTCATATCTTATAGATAATGCTTCATGTGCAGTATTCATATCTTATAGATAATGCTTCATGTGCAGTATTCATATCTTATTGATAATGCTTCATGTCCAGTATTCATATCGTATTGATAATGCTTCATGTGCAGTATTCATATCTTATTGATAATGCTTCATGTCCAGTATTCATATCGTATTGATAATGCTTCATGTGCAGTATTCATATCGTATTGATAATGCTTCATGTGCAGAATTCATATCTTATTGATAATGCTTCATGTGCAGTATTCATATCGTATTGATAATGCTTCATGTGCAGAATTCATATCTTATTGATAATGCTTCATGTGCAGTATTCATATCGTATTGATAATGCTTCATGTGCAGTATTCATATCTTATTGATAATGCTTCATGTGCAGTATTCATATTTTATTGATAATGCTTCATGTGCAGTATTCATATTTTATTGATAATGCTTCATGTGCAGTATTCATATCTTATTGATAATGCTTCATGTGCAGTATTCATATCTTATTGATAATGCTTCATGTGCAGTATTCATATCGTATTGATAATGCTTCATGTGCAGTATTCATATCGTATTGATAATGCTTCATGTGCAGTATTCATATCGTATTGATAATGCTTCATGTGCAGTATTCATATCGTATTGATAATGCTTCATGTGCAGTATTCATATCGTATTGATAATGCTTCATGTGCAGTATTCATATCTTATTGATAATGCTTCATGTGCAGTATTCATATTTTATTGATAATGCTTCATGTGCAGTATTCATATCTTATTGATAATGCTTCATGTGCAGTATTCATATCTTATTGATAATGCTTCATGTGCAGTATTCATATCTTATTGATAATGCTTCATGTCCAGTATTCATATCTTATTGATAATGCTTCATGTGCAGTATTCATATCTTATTGATAATGCTTCATGTGCAGTATTCATATCTTATTGATAATGCTTCATGTGCAGTATTCATATCGTATTGATAATGCTTCATGTGCAGTATTCATATCGTATTGATAATGCTTCATGTGCAGTATTCATATCTTATTGATAATGCTTCATGTGCAGTATTCATATCTTATTGATAATGCTTCATGTGCAGTATTCATATCTTATTGATAATGCTTCATGTCCAGTAATCATATCTTATTGATAATGCTTCATGTGCAGTATTCATATCTTATTGATAATGCTTCATGTGCAGTATTCATATCTTATTGATAATGCTTCATGTGCAGTATTCATATCGTATTGATAATGCTTCATGTGCAGTATTCATATCTTATTGATAATGCTTCATGTGCAGTATTCATATCTTATTGATAATGCTTCATGTGCAGTATTCATATCTTATTGATAATACTTCATGTCCAGTATTCATATCTTATTGATAATGCTTCATGTGCAGTATTCATATCTTATTGATAATGCTTCATGTCCAGTATTCATATCTTATTGATAATGCTTCATGTGCAGTATTCATATCTTATTGATAATGCTTCATGTGCAGTATTCATATCTTATTGATAATGCTTCATGTGCAGTATTCATATCTTATTGATGCTTCATGTGCAGTATTCATATCTTATTGATAATGCTCCATGTGCAGTATTCATATCTTATTGATAATGCTTCATGTGCAGTACCATCTACAAAGACTTGATATAAATAACCCTGACTGTTCTTTTTCCAGTGTCTTCCATTTTTAAGCTGTGGAGTCAATGGGCCTTTTTATCAGTACCTGAAAAGCCAAGAGTAAGGCTTTGATATAGTCTTGATGAGAAAGCACAGAGCAGCCATGATAATATGAAATCTGTTAACGACAACAAGAGAAAATTATATAAAATTCTAAGTTAACAATCATTTGGTAAGACTTCAAAGCAAAGCAATTTTCCATTTTGCCTCATTCGGGTACAGGTCTCTACGATACTTTACATTAGAACATCTATAAAAATCATCTAACATTGTAGCCAATGACCCTGGTTCCCTATTTACAGAGGCCTGCTGGGTAAGTGCTAGGTTGAGAAGAAAAGTGCAGCTTTGCTGTGAAAAGACCTGTCAAAAAACAACACAGGGAAGAAAATAAAGTGGTGCCTTTTCCCTGTCATCCTAATCAAACCTGAATATGAATCTCACTTTCAGACACCTACCCAAGTGAGCATATCATGCTGTGGCTGTTGCTTAGTTACCGTTCATGTAGATTTGACTAAAAAGATTGGCTAGAAATGGAAAACAAATCACCAGTGATATTTATTGAATGCATATTCGAAAAGGTTACGATCTCTCCAGATATTGTCACGATTAGAGTTATTGTAAATAAAAAATCTCAAATGGCAAACATGATAGCTTCTCCTTGTAAAGGCTGAATGTTTCACATCGACCTGAGGTAATTTGTTGAAATTACATTGTGATCAAACGAAATGTCAGTGAGAGAACTTTAAGAACTTTTAAGTGTAAGCGACAATATATGCGCAGGCAAAATTAATTAGCATAAACTATCGTTCAAAAGTTTGGGTTCACTGAGAAATGTCCTTGTTTTCCATAAAAACATTCACTAGCATTCCACAGGTTGGAGTCACTTAGATATGTCCATGTTTTCTAAAGAAAATACACTTTTTTGTTCATTAAACTATCAAATTGTTCAGCTACAGTGTAGATAGACATTGTTAATTTTGAATGTGACCATTGTAGCTGGACACGATGACCTCTAATGACATTTCTACTTAAGCGTAGGCCTACAGAGGTCCATTATCAGCAACCATTTGTCCTGTGTTCCAGAGGCACGGAACATTTGAAATCCAGGTTTTTTATTTATTTAAAAGATTTGCCAACCCTAACCCTTGAACCTATGTGTACGTTTACTTCCCACTTCCATGTAGATATTCCGTTAGAAATCAATTGTTTCCTGTAAGTCCATGTAGATAATCCATTAGAAATCAATTGTTTCCTGTAAGTCCATTTATGTAAATGGTCCATTAGAAATCAACTGTTTCCTGGCCACAATAGTCACATACAACATTAAAAATGTTAAAATTAACACTATTTCTAATACATTTTGCGTTATTTAAGTAGACAAACAAAAATTATATTTTTTATTGATCCAAAACTTTTGAACGATAGTGAGAACATTCACAGTTTTCTGCATGATGTTTGGGGACTAACAGAAACATTAGGATGTTTGTGAATAATTCTCTGACAGTCTTTTTATGGTAAATTCTGGTAGACCCAAAACACACATCAGAAACTTTCCATCACACTGCGTTGTTCCCACCTCTTGGTGTCTAAGCTTTTAGAGATTCACTGAACTAAGAATCATTAAAAATAAGTTGAGAAGATGAAAGTGTTTGATTTCTTCAGTCTGAATGAAACTGGCCAGTTTGGGCAAAACCTTGTTGCTCCCTCATGCATTCCTCTTGTCGCCATAGCAACACAGCAACACAGCAACACAGCAACACAGCACAGACGTCATCCAAACGGACATACATGCACATTAAACATGTACATAGCACATACACTAGAGGATC
The DNA here is from genome assembly GCA_029465975.1 of Dallia pectoralis. Taxonomy (NCBI): domain Eukaryota; kingdom Metazoa; phylum Chordata; class Actinopteri; order Esociformes; family Umbridae; genus Dallia; species Dallia pectoralis. The sequence continues at coordinate 157,427 of CM055747.1, read as the reverse complement.
TGTTATAGAAGTATGTCAGTATTATGTTGAAGTATTATTGATAGCACAGACGCTAGAGGATCTGTTATAGAAGTATGTCAGTATTATGTTGAAGTATTATTGATAGCACAGACGCTAGGATCTGTTATAGAAGTATGACAGTATTATGTTGAAGTATTATTGATAGCACAGACGCTAGGATCTGTTATAGAAGTATGACAGTATTATGTTGAAGTATAATTGATAGCACAGACACTAGAGGATCTGTTATAGAAGTATGACAGTATTATGTTGAAGTATTATTGATAGCACAGACGCTAGGATCTGTTATAGAAGTATGACAGTATTATGTTGAAGTATTATTGATAGCACAGACGCTAGGATCTGTTATAGAAGTATGACAGTATTATGTTGAAGTATTATTGATAGCACAGACGCTAGGATCTGTTATAGAAGTATGACAGTATTATGTTGAAGTATTATTGATAGCACAGACGCTAGAGTATCTGTTATAGATGTATGTGAGTATTATGTTGAAGTATAATTGATAGCACAGACACTAGAGGATCTGTCATAGAAGTATGACAGTATTATGTTGAAGTATTATTGATAGCACAGACGCTAGAGGATCTGTTATAAAAGTATGTCAGTATTATGTTGAAGTATTATTGATAGCACAGACACTAGAGGATCTGTCATAGAAGTATGACAGTATTATGTTGAAGTATTATTGATAGCACAGACGCTAGGATCTGTTATAGAAGTATGACAGTATTATGTTGAAGTATTATTGATAGCACAGACGCTAGGATCTGTTATAGAAGTATGACAGTATTATGTTGAAGTATTATTGATAGCACAGACGCTAGGATCTGTTATAGAAGTATGACAGTATTATGTTGAAGTATTATTGATAGCACAGACGCTAGAGGATCTGTTATAGAAGTATGTCAGTATTATGTTGAAGTATAATTGATAGCACAGACACTAGAGGATCTGTTATAGAAGTATGACAGTATTATGTTGAAGTATTATTGATAGCACAGACGCTAGAGTATCTGTTATAGAAGTATGTCAGTATTATGTTGAAGTATAATTGATAGCACAGAGGCTAGAGTATCTGTTATAGAAGTATGTCAGTATTATGTTGAAGTATTATTGATAGCACAGACGCTAGAGTATCTGTTATAGAAGTATGTCAGTATTATGTTGAAGTATAATTGATAGCACAGACGCTAGAGGATCTGTTATAGAAGTATGACAGTATTATGTTGAAGTATTATTGATAGCACAGACGCTAGGATCTGTTATAGAAGTATGACAGTATTATGTTGAAGTATTATTGATAGCACAGACGCTAGAGGATCTGTTATAGAAGTATGTCAGTATTATGTTGAAGTATAATTGATAGCACAGACGCTAGGATCTGTTATAGAAGTATGACAGTATTATGTTGAAGTATAATTGATAGCACAGACGCTAGAGGATCTGTTATAGAAGTATGTCAGTATTATGTTGAAGTATTATTGATAGCACAGACACTAGAGGATCTGTTATAGAAGTATGACAGTATTATGTTGAAGTATTATTGATAGCACAGACGCTAGAGGATCTGTTATAAAAGTATGACAGTATTATGTTGAAGTATTATTGATAGCACAGACACTAGAGGATCTGTCATAGAAGTATGACAGTATTATGTTGAAGTATTATTGATAGCACAGACGCTAGAGGATCTGTTATAAAAGTATGTCAGTATTATGTTGAAGTATTATTGATAGCACAGACACTAGAGGATCTGTCACAGAAGTATGACAGTATTATGTTGAAGTATTATTGATAGCACAGACGCTAGGATCTGTTATAGAAGTATGACAGTATTATGTTGAAGTATTATTGATAGCACAGACGCTAGGATCTGTTATAGAAGTATGACAGTATTATGTTGAAGTATTATTGATAGCACAGACGCTAGAGGATCTGTTATAGAAGTATGTCAGTATTATGTTGAAGTATAATTGATAGCACAGACACTAGAGGATCTGTTATAGAAGTATGACAGTATTATGTTGAAGTATTATTGATAGCACAGACGCTAGGATCTGTTATAGAAGTATGACAGTATTATGTTGAAGTATAATTGATAGCACAGACGCTAGAGGATCTGTTATAGAAGTATGTCAGTATTATGTTGAAGTATTATTGATAGCACAGACGCTAGGATCTGTTATAGAAGTATGACAGTATTATGTTGAAGTATAATTGATAGCACATACGCTAGAGTATCTGTTATAGAAGTATGTCAGTATTATGTTGAAGTATTATTGATAGCACAGACGCTAGAGTATCTGTTATAGAAGTATGTCAGTATTATGTTGAAGTATAATTGATAGCACAGAGGCTAGAGTATCTGTTATAGAAGTATGACAGTATTATGTTGAAGTATAATTGATAGCACAGACGCTAGAGTATCTGTTATAGAAGTATGACAGTATTATGTTGAAGTATTATTGATAGCACAGACGCTAGGATCTGTTATAGAAGTATGACAGTATTATGTTGAAGTATTATTGATAGCACAGACACTAGAGGATCTGTTATAGAAGTATGTCAGTATTATGTTGAAGTATAATTGATAGCACAGACGCTAGGATCTGTTATAGAAGTATGACAGTATTATGTTGAAGTATAATTGATAGCACAGACGCTAGAGGATCTGTTATAGAAGTATGACAGTATTATGTTGAAGTATTATTGATAGCACAGACGCTAGGATCTGTTATAGAAGTATGACAGTATTATGTTGAAGTATTATTGATAGCACAGACACTAGAGGATCTGTTATAGAAGTATGACAGTATTATGTTGAAGTATTATTGATAGCACAGACGCTAGAGGATCTGTTATAGAAGTATGTCAGTATTATGTTGAAGTATAATTGATAGCACAGACGCTAGGATCTGTTATAGAAGTATGACAGTATTATGTTGAAGTATAATTGATAGCACAGACGCTAGAGTATCTGTTATAGAAGTATGACAGTATTATGTTGAAGTATTATTGATAGCACAGACGCTAGGATCTGTTATAGAAGTATGTCAGTATTATGTTGAAGTATAATTGATAGCACAGACGCTAGAGTATCTGTTATAGAAGTATGTCAGTATTATGTTGAAGTATTATTGATAGCACAGAGGCTAGAGTATCTGTTATAGAAGTATGACAGTATTATGTTGAAGTATTATTGATAGCACAGAGGCTAGGATCTGTTATAGAAGTATGACAGTATTATGTTGAAGTATTATTGATAGCACAGAGGCTAGAGGATCTGTTATAGAAGTATGTCAGTATTATGTTGAAGTATAATTGATAGCACAGACGCTAGAGGATCTGTTATAGAAGTATGACAGTATTATGTTGAAGTATTATTGATAGCACAGACGCTAGGATCTGTTATAGAAGTATGACAGTATTATGTTGAAGTATTATTGATAGCACAGACGCTAGAGGATCTGTTATAGAAGTATGTCAGTATTATGTTGAAGTATTATTGATAGCACAGACGCTAGAGGATCTGTTATAGAAGTATGACAGTATTATGTTGAAGTATTATTGATAGCACAGAGGCTAGAGGATCTGTCATAGAAGTATGACAGTATTATGTTGAAGTATAATTGATAGCACAGACACTAGAGGATCTGTCATAGAAGTATGACAGTATTATGTTGAAGTATTATTGATAGCACAGACGCTAGGATCTGTTATAGAAGTATGACAGTATTATGTTGAAGTATTATTGATAGCACAGACGCTAGGATCTGTTATAGAAGTATGACAGTATTATGTTGAAGTATTATTGATAGCACAGACGCTAGAGGATCTGTTATAGAAGTATGTCAGTATTATGTTGAAGTATAATTGATAGCACAGACACTAGAGGATCTGTTATAGAAGTATGACAGTATTATGTTGAAGTATTATTGATAGCACAGACGCTAGAGTATCTGTTATAGAAGTATGTCAGTATTATGTTGAAGTATAATTGATAGCACAGAGGCTAGAGTATCTGTTATAGAAGTATGTCAGTATTATGTTGAAGTATTATTGATAGCACAGACGCTAGAGTATCTGTTATAGAAGTATGTCAGTATTATGTTGAAGTATAATTGATAGCACAGACGCTAGAGGATCTGTTATAGAAGTATGACAGTATTATGTTGAAGTATTATTGATAGCACAGACGCTAGGATCTGTTATAGAAGTATGACAGTATTATGTTGAAGTATTATTGATAGCACAGACGCTAGAGGATCTGTTATAGAAGTATGACAGTATTATGTTGAAGTATAATTGATAGCACAGACGCTAGGATCTGTTATAGAAGTATGTCAGTATTATGTTGAAGTATAATTGATAGCACAGACGCTAGAGGATCTGTTATAGAAGTATGACAGTATTATGTTGAAGTATTATTGATAGCACAGACGCTAGAGGATCTGTTATAGAAGTATGTCAGTATTATGTTGAAGTATAATTGATAGCACAGACGCTAGGATCTGTTATAGAAGTATGACAGTATTATGTTGAAGTATAATTGATAGCACAGACGCTAGAGGATCTGTTATAGAAGTATGTCAGTATTATGTTGAAGTATTATTGATAGCACAGACACTAGAGGATCTGTTATAGAAGTATGTCAGTATTATGTTGAAGTATTATTGATAGCACAGACGCTAGAGGATCTGTTATAGAAGTATGTCAGTATTATGTTGAAGTATTATTGATAGCACAGACGCTAGAGGATCTGTTATAGAAGTATGTCAGTATTATGTTGAAGTATTATTGATAGCACAGAGGCTAGGATCTGTTATAGAAGTATGACAGTATTATGTTGAAGTATTATTGATAGCACAGACGCTAGGATCTGTTATAGAAGTATGACAGTATTATGTTGAAGTATTATTGATAGCACAGACGCTAGGATCTGTTATAGAAGTATGACAGTATTATGTTGAAGTATTATTGATAGCACAGACGCTAGAGGATCTGTTATAGAAGTATGTCAGTATTATGTTGAAGTATAATTGATAGCACAGACGCTAGGATCTGTTATAGAAGTATGACAGTATTATGTTGAAGTATAATTGATAGCACAGACGCTAGGATCTGTTATAGAAGTATGACAGTATTATGTTGAAGTATAATTGATAGCACAGACGCTAGAGTATCTGTTATAGAAGTATGACAGTATTATGTTGAAGTATTATTGATAGCACAGACGCTAGGATCTGTTATAGAAGTATGACAGTATTATGTTGAAGTATTATTGATAGCACAGACACTAGAGGATCTGTTATAGAAGTATGACAGTATTATGTTGAAGTATTATTGATAGCACAGACGCTAGGATCTGTTATAGAAGTATGACAGTATTATGTTGAAGTATTATTGATAGCACAGACGCTAGAGGATCTGTTATAAAAGTATGACAGTATTATGTTGAAGTATTATTGATAGCACAGACACTAGAGGATCTGTCATAGAAGTATGACAGTATTATGTTGAAGTATTATTGATAGCACAGACGCTAGAGGATCTGTTATAAAAGTATGTCAGTATTATGTTGAAGTATTATTGATAGCACAGACACTAGAGGATCTGTCACAGAAGTATGACAGTATTATGTTGAAGTATTATTGATAGCACAGACGCTAGGATCTGTTATAGAAGTATGACAGTATTATGTTGAAGTATTATTGATAGCACAGACGCTAGAGGATCTGTTATAGAAGTATGTCAGTATTATGTTGAAGTATAATTGATAGCACAGACACTAGAGGATCTGTTATAGAAGTATGACAGTATTATGTTGAAGTATTATTGATAGCACAGACGCTAGGATCTGTTATAGAAGTATGACAGTATTATGTTGAAGTATAATTGATAGCACAGACGCTAGAGGATCTGTTATAGAAGTATGTCAGTATTATGTTGAAGTATTATTGATAGCACAGACGCTAGGATCTGTTATAGAAGTATGACAGTATTATGTTGAAGTATAATTGATAGCACATACGCTAGAGTATCTGTTATAGAAGTATGTCAGTATTATGTTGAAGTATTATTGATAGCACAGACGCTAGAGTATCTGTTATAGAAGTATGTCAGTATTATGTTGAAGTATAATTGATAGCACAGAGGCTAGAGTATCTGTTATAGAAGTATGTCAGTATTATGTTGAAGTATAATTGATAGCACAGACGCTAGAGTATCTGTTATAGAAGTATGACAGTATTATGTTGAAGTATTATTGATAGCACAGACACTAGAGGATCTGTTATAGAAGTATGTCAGTATTATGTTGAAGTATAATTGATAGCACAGACGCTAGGATCTGTTATAGAAGTATGACAGTATTATGTTGAAGTATAATTGATAGCACAGACGCTAGAGGATCTGTTATAGAAGTATGACAGTATTATGTTGAAGTATTATTGATAGCACAGACGCTAGGATCTGTTATAGAAGTATGACAGTATTATGTTGAAGTATTATTGATAGCACAGACACTAGAGGATCTGTTATAGAAGTATGACAGTATTATGTTGAAGTATTATTGATAGCACAGACGCTAGAGGATCTGTTATAGAAGTATGTCAGTATTATGTTGAAGTATAATTGATAGCACAGACGCTAGGATCTGTTATAGAAGTATGACAGTATTATGTTGAAGTATAATTGATAGCACAGACGCTAGAGTATCTGTTATAGAAGTATGACAGTATTATGTTGAAGTATTATTGATAGCACAGACGCTAGGATCTGTTATAGAAGTATGTCAGTATTATGTTGAAGTATAATTGATAGCACAGACGCTAGAGTATCTGTTATAGAAGTATGTCAGTATTATGTTGAAGTATTATTGATAGCACAGAGGCTAGAGTATCTGTTATAGAAGTATGACAGTATTATGTTGAAGTATTATTGATAGCACAGACGCTAGGATCTGTTATAGAAGTATGACAGTATTATGTTGAAGTATTATTGATAGCACAGAGGCTAGAGGATCTGTTATAGAAGTATGTCAGTATTATGTTGAAGTATAATTGATAGCACAGACGCTAGAGTATCTGTTATAGAAGTATGTCAGTATTATGTTGAAGTATTATTGATAGCACAGACGCTAGAGTATCTGTTATAGAAGTATGTCAGTATTATGTTGAAGTATAATTGATAGCACAGACGCTAGAGGATCTGTTATAGAAGTATGACAGTATTATGTTGAAGTATTATTGATAGCACAGACACTAGAGGATCTGTTATAGAAGTATGTCAGTATTATGTTGAAGTATTATTGATAGCACAGACGCTAGGATCTGTTATAGAAGTATGACAGTATTATGTTGAAGTATTATTGATAGCACAGACGCTAGGATCTGTTATAGAAGTATGACAGTATTATGTTGAAGTATTATTGATAGCACAGACACTAGAGGATCTGTTATAGAAGTATGTCAGTATTATGTTGAAGTATAATTGATAGCACAGACGCTAGGATCTGTTATAGAAGTATGTCAGTATTATGTTGAAGTATAATTGATAGCACAGACGCTAGAGGATCTGTTATAGAAGTATGTCAGTATTATGTTGAAGTATTATTGATAGCACAGAGGCTAGGATCTGTTATAGAAGTATGTCAGTATTATGTTGAAGTATTATTGATAGCACAGACACTAGAGGATCTGTTATAGAAGTATGACAGTATTATGTTTAAGTATTATTGATAGCACAGACGCTAGAGTATCTGTTATAGAAGTATGTCAGTATATTCTTTCTTCTTAAACTGGGGCTAATTTGCAATAATTCTGGAGATGTAAATGACCACAGGCTCTGTGGATGTTGTGATGCAGATCTGGATAATGGCTTTATGCTGAGATAGAATCAGGCCTTTGGGTCAGGATCACAGAGTGGAAGTCGATCACAAGACACCTCCCTACGGGGCAAAACAGCATTTTCCTTGGCTGTCGCTGCTCTTTTAGGAAACTGGAGACGACACACAATGTGACAGTGAAGCACCTTCTGCAGTAGGTAGACAAACAGTGATCTGCTATCCTGCCTGCCAGCCACTTCTCAGAAGATGCTCAAATGGCCACATGCATAAACATTTTGTACAGAATGATTAGAAAGTAAGATGCAGCTTGGTTTTTACAATATGTTCATGCTGGTACTCTAAAATCTCTATAATCATACTATGCACATTTTCCCACGAGTATTTCCAGCAAACTGACTTTGAAGATATTGAGGAGTGTGGGCTGATTTAGTGTAAATCAAATGTCCTATTTCACTGGATTCGCCATGTACCGATTTTTTAACTTTACAGATTGTATCACAAAAACGGTTTCATTATTTATCAAATGTGCTGACTCAGGTTCTGGTACCTGTCCTGTTTCCACATATACTTGATTCACTAATCCACATCCCAAAAATGTTAGAGATAATATTTTTCTAACAGTTTTTCTATGATTACCAGCAGATGTAAATCAGTCATCATAATACCAGAATAAGACTATCAATATTTAATATGTATGAGCAGAAATCTCATCACCTTTCACTGTCATCTTTCTGTGGAGTTTATAATCGTTAAATTATTAATAACATCTGCTTAATATACTGAATGCTTTCTAAAGTCATAGATGAAGGACATCATTGCACAAATTCAAACGTATATTTTTCTATAGGAATTGGATCCCACCATATCGAATAAGCATTCTCTCAGTCCCATGGTTGTCTTTACATATTAACAATATATCCAGCAATAACACCTGCCCAGACATGATTTGTATTGTGTCTGGTAATGCGTCCACATTAAATGGTTAGATGGAAACAATTTGTGACAGTTATATGCCAGACTTATGGTGACGGATACATTAGTGGCAGTTACATTTAGACAGATAAACAATGTCTTCAATATAATTCAATAGACACACAGTATTTACATAGCGTTAGAAACCCTGTGGGTCTTTTTAAAGGTTTTTAAATTCAATTGAACTGAATATGGCTTTTCTCATATTCAAACATTGAAAAGGGTCTCTGATGCTTCCAAATGAAAATACTAATTGGAATGTGAAACATTTCCATATTATTTCACTTTAAATAATTTTTTAGACAATTCCATTTGTTCAACGGTGCTGTTGTTGAATATGTAAATGCATGCAAACATGAGGTGTAGATGACATGTGACGTGCAGATGACGTGTGGATGACATGAAGTGTAGCTGGCATGTGACGTGTAGATGACATGAAGTGTAGATAACATGCACACACACACACTTCCTGGCCAAACTACACAGGCTGAAACAGAACCACTTCTTACACACGTGTACAGAGATTTAGGTTACACACACACAGAGAAACAGAACTACTCCTTACACAGGTGTACAGAGATTTAGGACACACACACACGTGTACACAGATTTAGATTACACACACACGCACACACACAGGTCTTAGGTCCCTCCGTTGTGCAGAAGATCAAAATGATCTGCGCCCGTAAAAATTAATTGTCCCCAGTGCCGTCTAATTAGCATGTAATAGGACACCCAACCCAGCACATGTGGCTTGTTATTTAAGGATAAAGCTCATCTCTCATTTGAATGCATTGTTCATAAGCTGTGGTAATTACGTTTAATTAGCATTAATAATTACAAATGAAAAGTTCTTCGTTCTGTCTGTGTCTGGACGACACTGAATAACAGCTCTCACCGGAGAACTGCAGCAAATCACAGTGAAACAAAGTACCATGTTATCAAACCTCAAAGAATACAAGGAGTATTGATCGTAACAAAACAAACCTCAAAGTAACAATTTGACTCTTACTTTGGAAACAGTGGCAGCATCACCTAGAATGTATATCTTCCATTGACTCTGTTACCAGAGTAACACTCCATATACCACAACAACTACAACAAATGGTGGACCAAAAGCAACACGGAAAAACTATGTTGTGGAGTTTCAAATATTGGTTAGTTATATGTTTTCCTGTTATATGTTTTACTCTTAAAGTGCTAGTGGAGTTGTACCAGGTTAAAGAGTTGGAGGTTAAAGTGCTAGTGGAGTTGTACCAGGCTAAAGAGGAGGTAGCTAGTTCCTCAGCTTGCACGTCAGACGGACCTGAAATGGTTTAACAACTTTGACAGTGTGATGAAGGAGCAGAAACACCACTTCGAATGTAGGTAGCTGAAGACAGATTGACAAAGAATTCTACAAATGCACCACCAAAAGCATAGCCTCATTCCCAATTGCTCTGGCTGTGATCATGAGGTGTTGAGGAGATGGAAGCACACTGTCTGCCCTCAGGTACCAGAGCTAGGGGCTAATGCCACCAGAGCTAGGGGCTAATGCCAACAGAGCTAGGGGCTAATGCCACCAGAGCTAGGGGCTAATGCCAACAGAGCTAGGGGCTAATGCCACCAGAGCTAGGGGCTAATGCCACCAGAGCTAGGGGCTAATGCCACCAGAGCTAGGGGCTAATGCCACCAGAGCTAGGGGATAATGCCACCCGAGCTAGGGGCTAATGCCACCCGAGCTAGGGGATAATGCCACCCGAGCTAGGGGATAATGCCACCCGAGCTAGGGGATAATGCCACCCGAGCTAGGGGATAATGCCACCCGAGCTAGGGATAATGCCACCAGAGATAGGGGCTAATGCCAGGGGATAATGCCACCCGAGCTAGGGGCTAATGCCACCAGAGCTAGGGGCTAATGCCACCCGTGCTAGGGGCTAATGCCACAAGAGCTAGGGGCTAATGCCACCCATGCTAGGGGCTAATGTCACCAGAGCTAGGGGCTAATGCCACCAGATCTAAGGGCTAATGCCACCAGATCTAAGGGCTAATGCCACCCGAGCTAGGGGATAATGCCACCCGAGCTAGGGGATAATGCCACCCGAGCTAGGGGATAATGCCACCCGAGCTAGGGGATAATGCCACCCGAGCTAGGGGCTAATGTCACCAGAGATAGGGGCTAATGCCAAAAGAGCTAGGGGCTAATGCCACAAGAGCTAGGGGCTAATGCCACCCGTGCTAGGGGCTAATGCCACCCGTGCTAGGGGCTAATGCCACAAGAGCTAGGGGCTAATGCCACCCATGCTAGGGGCTAATGTCACCAGAGCTAGGGGCTAATGCCACCAGATCTAAGGGCTAATGCCACCAGATCTAAGGGCTAATGCCACCAGATCTAAGGGCTAATGCCACCAGATCTAAGGGCTAATGCCACCAGAGCTAGGGGCTAATGCCACCAGAGCTAGGGGCTAATGCCACCAGAGCTAGGGGCTAATGCCACCAGAGCTAGGGGCTAATGCCACCAGAGCTAGGGGCTTATACCACCAGAACTAGGGGCTAATACCACCAGAGCTAGGGGCTAATGCCACCAGAGCTAGGGGCTAATGCCACCAGAGCTAGGGGCTAATGTCACCCGAGCTAGGGGCTAATGCCACAAGAGCTAGGGGCTAATGCCACAAGAGCTAGGGGCTAATGCCACAAGAGCTAGGGGCTAATGCCACAAGAGCTAGGGGCTAATGCCACAAGAGCTAGGGGCTAATGCCACAAGAGCTAGGGGCTAATGCCACCCGTGCTAGGGGCAAATGTCACCAGAGCTAGTGGCTAATGCCAGCAGAGCTAGGGGCTAATGTCACCAGAGCTAGGGGCTAATGCCACCAGAGCTAGGGGCTAATGCCACCAGAGCTAGGGGCTAATGCCACCAGAGCTAGGGGCTAATGCCACCAGATCTAAGGGCTAATGTCACCAGAGCTAGGGGCTAATGTCACCAGAGCTAGGGGCTAATGTCACCAGAGCTAGGGGCTAATGCCACCAGAACTCGAGGCTAATGCCACCCGAGCTAGGGGCTAATACTACTGCTACCATCTCGCAGGCAGAAACAGTTCAGGACTAACCTAGTCTGCTGAACTAACTATCTATCTGTCCTTCACTTTAGTAAGCAACAGAGTGATTTCACACCGTAGAAGCTCACCATACACACACTTCATACAGACACACTCTATCACCAGACCCTAAGTCCCACTAGGTGTGTTGAGGCCAAGTCCCACTAGGTGTGTTGAGGCCAAGTCCCACTAGGTGTGTTGAGGCCAAGTCCCACTAGGTGTGTTGAGGCCAAGTCCCACTAGGTGTGTTGAGGCCAAGTCCCACTAGGTGTGTTGAGGCCAAGTCCCACTAGGTGTGTTGAGGCCAAGTCCCACTAGGTGTGTTGAGGCCAAGTCCCACTAGGTGTGTTGAGGCCAAGTCCCACTAGGTGTGTTGAGGCCAAGTCCCACTAGGTGTGTTGAGGCCAAGTCCCACTAGGTGTGTTGAGGCCAAGTCCCACTAGGTGTGTTGAGGCCAAGTCCCACTAGGTGTGTTGAGGCCAAGTCCCACTAGGTGTGTTGAGGCCAAGTCCCACTAGGTGTGTTGAGGCTGTCTCCTGTGAAGCATACAAATCCTACAGGTGGTGAACCAATTCAATAGGAACACTGGAGCAAGTCACTTGGCAGTAAACTCTGGCACTTGTCTCTCATTTGTCTTTTGGAAGTTGCAAGTTGGCTTGACTTGTGTCCAGCTTCTGTCAGCGCTGAGTTAGTTAAATCAGGCCTCATCTTCTAACAGACAAGGGAAATAAATAAATGAATTGTGTTCTCCTGCTAGGGCTGTGCGCTCTACTGCTAGGGCTGTGCGCTCTCCCGCTAGGGCTGTGCGCTCTCCCGCTAGGGCTGTGCGCTCTCCCGCTAGGGCTGTGCGCTCTCCCGCTAGGGCTGTGCGCTCTCCCGCTAGGGCTGTGCGCTCTCCCGCTAGGGCTGTGCGCTCTCCCGCTAGGGCTGTGTGCTCTCCTGTGTGTTGACATTTCGTAGGCATGAATTCTACCAAATCAACTTGAATCATCCATCCTATGATCATACGAGCTCTGTACGGAGCCCCTGATCATACGAGCTCTGTACGGAGCCCCTGATCATACGAGCTCTGTACGGAGCCCCTGATCATACGAGCTCTGTACGGAGCCCCTGATCATACGAGCTCTGTACGGAGCCCCTGATCATACGAGCTCTGTACGGAGCCCCTGATCATACGAGCTCTGTACGGAGCCCCTGATCATACGAGCTCTGTACGGAGCCCCTGATCATACGAGCTCTGTACGGAGCCCCTGATCATACGAGCTCTGTACGGAGCCCCTGATCATACGAGCTCTGTACGGAGCCCCTTGAAATCAGAAATAATAAGGTTGAAATCAGAAATAATTCATAAACTTGATTAGTAATGCATTATTAGAGGCTTGTTGCTGGCCAGGAATAACATACTTGAAAATAATTACAGTCTTAACAATTATTTGTTCATAGTGGAAAAGTTAAAGAATTCAAGCAGTTTTACAAAAAATATTCAAACTTAAACACATTAGCAGGTACTATTGTATTGTTCTAATCCGTGCTTTAAAGGGATGCAATCCCATAGTAGGTCTACCTGAATGAAAAAAGAAAATCCCAGAAGTGAGACAGCGTCAATTAAAAATTGAAGGCCAGATGTTTTTCTTCTGTGTTTTCCCAAATGCAACCCCTTGGCAGTCTAAATACTCTCCTCCTGTGAGATGTGTATTTGGATGCACAAAAAAGCAACAAGCAGCTTTCATTATCAGCCAACATCCTGTATATTCTGATATGCCCTATTTGAGGAAAACGACAATGCTTCTGCATACAATATGTCAATAGACTTTAGGATAATGAACACCAGAGGAACTTTTTGTCAAGTAATGGTGAGCTGTGCTGTCCATAGTTGAGGCTTGGGATTCTGTCATGCTTCGTTCTGGGGAAGCGCAGAGGAAGCAAGATGCAGAGCAGAGAAATCACGTTTGTGGCATTTATTTACATAAAACACGTAACAATGAACAGGAAACTAGACATGAAATGAAACTAAAGCGTGGTTACATAAAGCGACTCAAAACTCTTACAAGTGCACAGTGCACGACTATACAAGGACACATAACATTATATTAATGCACACGTGAACCTAACCAGGGCACTAACCAGCCCACTGAAGTATGCCCGGTGCTTAGCTAAATTCAAAACAGCTGTTCTTCTAGTCAACCTAATACACAGGAGCGCTCTCCCCTACACACCCTGTGACAACACAGCTCACACCCTGTGACAACACAGCTCACACCCTGTGACAACACAGCTCACCCATATGTGACAACACAGCTCACCCATATTTGACAACACAGCTCACACCCTGTGACAACACAGCTCACACCCTGTGACAACACAGCTCACACCCTGTGACAACACAGCTCACACCCTGTGACAACACAGCTCACCCCCTGTGACAACACAGCTCACCCCCTGTGACAACACAGCTCACCCCCTGTGACAACACAGCTCACCCCCTGTGACAACACAGCTCACACCCTGTGACAACACAGCTCACACCCTGTGACAACACAGCTCACACCCTGTGACAACACAGCTCACACCCTGTGACAACACAGCTCACCCATATGTGACAACACAGCTCACACCCTGTGACAACACAGCTCACCCATATGTGACAACACAGCTTCTCCCCATGCAGGTTGCTGATGCAAATGAGAATTTGTTGTCAATAGGCCTACCTGGTTAAAAAAGGGATAAATAAAACACCACCCTAATTGAGATGACACCACCCTCATTGAGATGACACCACCCTCATTGAGATGACACCACCCTCATTGAGATGACACCACCCTCATTGAGATGACACCACCCTCATTGAGATGACACCACCCTCATTGAGATGACACCACCCTCATTGAGATGACACCACCCTCATTGAGATGACACCACCCTCATTGAGATGACACCACCCTCATTGAGATGACACCACCCTCATTGGTCGAATCTCTGATCAGGACGTGTCCCCATACAGGGGGGAAATTCACCTGCAGGTGTTTTGGACTCAACAACTTGGAGCTCAATGCCCTAAAGACTGTGGATATGAGTGTGGACTTTAGGAGAAGCCCAGCTGACCTTCGTCCCATTGTCCTGGGGGGCTTCCCTGTCAACACAGTGGAGTCCTTTTGCTTCCTAGGCAACATCATCGCCCAGGACCTCCAGTGGGAGGTTAACATCACCTTTCTCATGAAGAAAGCACAACAAAGTCTGTTCTGCCTGTGGCAACTTAACAATTACAAACTACCAACGTCCATGATGATTAAAGTGTACACATGAGTCCATCCTGACCCCCTCCATCACAGCCATTATCAAGACAGACTGCAGACTGTGTTTTTTGCTCTGTTTGCACTGTTCATGTACATATGAAATACTAGTGGTCTAAACGCTGCAGCTATGGGTCGGAACAAATTCCTTGTATGCGTAAACAGACCTGGCAAATAAACCTGATTCTGATTCTAAAATGATTAGCATGCATTGGTGAACAGCATTAATGAAAATATATGTTAACATTAAGGATCTCCACAGAAACTGAACCTGAAGTCTGTTTAAAAGCCCTGGGTTGGGAATATGGGTTTGGGTGCAGCTGTACTTCAACTCTCCAACACATTGTCTCTCACTTAACTTGCCTTTCCCTCATTATGGAACAACACTCTAACTCTATTCCAATCACTCTCACTCTGTGTCTCTTACCACTACATGCTCTCTAACACTTAAACACTGTCTTAATCACTGTCTTTCTCTGCCAATATCTGCTTCAGTCGCTCTCATGCAG
The DNA here is from genome assembly GCA_029465975.1 of Dallia pectoralis. Taxonomy (NCBI): domain Eukaryota; kingdom Metazoa; phylum Chordata; class Actinopteri; order Esociformes; family Umbridae; genus Dallia; species Dallia pectoralis. The sequence continues at coordinate 141,712 of CM055747.1, read as the reverse complement.
AAACTCACATCAATCACCCTCTTCTCCAGTCTCTCCTTAACTTACTCTCTTACCCAGAAGTATATCAGCTTTTAGTATTCCCAGATTCCTTGATATGGAATTTCTAGTTCCATCTGGGTTAATGTAAGCCATGCACACAATGATAATAAGGGAATAATCCTTCTGTATCATAATGTAAACAATGTGCATTTCCTATCAAATTGCATCAGTCGCCTAAAAGTGTGGTTAGGGCTCTTTAAACAGCAACAGAACCAGCTGTAACTGGTATCTCTTAACCTCGTGTTGTCCTCCCAAATGCCTTACACCTTTTGTCCTCTGGGGTCAAAAATGACCCCGCCTGGTTTGACTGTTTATAAAGCATACAGTATAAATTTACAATAGATTTTGTGTTACACCTTTAGTCATACTTCAGTTCAACCCATTACTACAAAAGTGCTGCTTTATTTGGGAATTTAGAGCCAATAGACCTTATTTACATAAAACATACCCACATATGCCTGCAAATCCATTTGATTCATCTTTCATCACTTGTTACCATAAAAACATTTCCCCTCATTGTTTGTCATATTCACCACTGTGTCTTCAATAGGCAGAAACAGGTCAAACGTGTCATCAATCCGAGACCTTGCATATGCAGTTGGACCATGGTAGCTTGTCTCTCTCTCTGCTGACAACATGCGTCGCCGGTCACTGGGAGGGATGGAAGACCAGATCAATGTTTCATCCTGTGACTGGAAATATTCTTATATCTGAGCTGGGTCCTCTTCCTCAGATTCTACCTCATCTGTTGATTCTTCATCTTCATCATAATAGATGTTGTCCTCCACTTCTGACACTTCTTCCATTTCAACTTCAGATTCTACGTCATCAGTTGATTCTTCATCATAATAGGTGCCGTCCTCCACTTCTGACACTTCTTCCATATCAGCTTCAGATTCTTCCTCATCACGTTCATCCTTTTCCTACAATTCATAATCACCTTCCATTTCTGCAGAAGGAGATGTGGGGGCTTCTTCAGAGGAAGAAGTAGCATGCTGTCTGTATGTTGGATCTATCACCTCACCATTATGTTCCTCCTCTTCTGAACCTAGAAGTAGCATGCTGTCTGTATGTTGGATCTATCACCTCACCATTATGTTCCTCCTCTTCTGAACCTACAAGTAGCATGCTGTCTGTATGTTGGATCTATCACCTCACCATTATGTTCCTCCACTTCTGAACCTAGAAGTAGCATGCTGTCTGTATGTTGGATCTATCACCTCATCATTATGTTCCTCCTCTTCTGAACCTAGTAGTAGCATGCTGTCTGTATGTTGGATCTATCACCTCATCATTATGTTCCTCCTCTTCTGAACCTAGTAGTAGCATGCTGTCTGTATGTTGGATCTATCACCTCACCATTATGTTCCTCCTCTTCTGAACCTAGTAGTAGCATGCTGTCTGTGTGTTGGATCTATCACCTCATCATAATGTTCCTCCACTTCTGAACCTAGTAGTAGCATGCTGTCTGTGTGTTGGATCTATCACCTCATCATAATGTTCCTCCACTTCTGAACCTAGTAGTAGCATGCTGTCTGTATGTTGGATCTATCACCTCACCATTATGTTCCTCCTCTTCTGAACCTAGTAGTAGCATGCTGTCTGTATGTTGGATCTATCACCTCATCATTATGTTCCTCCTCTTCTGAACCTAGTAGTAGCATGCTGTCTGTATGTTGGATCTATCACCTCACCATTATGTTCCTCCTCTTCTGAACCTAGTAGTAGCATGCTGTCTGTGTTGGATCTATCACCTCATCATTATGTTCCTCCACTTCTGAACCTAGAAGTAGCATGCTGTCTGTTGGATCTATCACCTCACCATTATGTTCCTCCTCTTCTGAACCTAGTAGTAGCATGCTGTCTGTATGTTGGATCTATCACCTCACCATTATGTTCCTCCACTTCTGAACCTAGTAGTAGCATGCTGTCTGTATGTTGGATCTATCACCTCACCATTATGTTCCTCCTCTTCTGAACCTAGAAGTAGCATGCTGTCTGTCTGTTGGATCTATCACCTCATCATTATGTTCCTCCTCTTCTGAACCTAGTAGTAGCATGCTGTCTGTATGTTGGATCTATCACCTCACCATTATGTTCCTCCTCTTCTGAACCTAGTAGTAGCATGCTGTCTGTATGTTGGATCTATCACCTCACCATTATGTTCCTCCTCTTCTGAACCTAGTAGTAGCATGCTGTCTGTATGTTGGATCTATCACCTCACCATTATGTTCCTCCACTTCTGAACCTAGTAGTAGCATGCTGTCTGTATGTTGGATCTATCACCTCACCATTATGTTCCTCCACTTCTGAACCTAGAAGTAGCATGCTGTCTGTGTGTTGGATCTATCACCTCATCATTATGTTCCTCCACTTCTGAACCTAGTAGTAGCATGCTGTCTGTATGTTGGATCTATCACCTCACCATTATGTTCCTCCTCTTCTGAACCTAGAAGTAGCATGCTGTCTGTCTGTTGGATCTATCACCTCATCATTATGTTCCTCCTCTTCTGAACCTAGTAGTAGCATGCTGTCTGTATGTTGGATCTATCACCTCACCATTATGTTCCTCCTCTTCTGAACCTAGTAGTAGCATGCTGTCTGTATGTTGGATCTATCACCTCACCATTATGTTCCTCCTCTTCTGAACCTAGTAGTAGCATGCTGTCTGTATGTTGGATCTATCACCTCACCATTATGTTCCTCCACTTCTGAACCTAGTAGTAGCATGCTGTCTGTATGTTGGATCTATCACCTCACCATTATGTTCCTCCACTTCTGAACCTAGAAGTAGCATGCTGTCTGTGTGTTGGATCTATCACCTCACCATTATGTTCCTCCTCTTCTGAACCTAGTAGTAGCATGCTGTCTGTATGTTGGATCTATCACCTCACCATTATGTTCCTCCTCTTCTGAACCTAGTAGTAGCATGCTGTCTGTATGTTGGATCTATCACCTCACCATTATGTTCCTCCACTTCTGAACCTAGAAGTAGCATGCTGTCTGTATGTTGGATCTATCACCTCACCATTATGTTTCTCCTCTTCTGAACCTAGTAGTAGCATGCTGTCTGTATGTTGGATCTATCACCTCACCATTATGTTCCTCCACTTCTGAACCTAGAACTAGCATGCTGTCTGTATGTTGGATCTATCACCTCACCATTATGTTCCTCCTCTTCTGAACCTAGTAGTAGCATGCTGTCTGTATGTTGGATCTATCACCTCACCATTATGTTCCTCCACTTCTGAACCTAGTAGTAGCATGCTGTCTGTATGTTGGATCTATCACCTCACCATTATGTTCCTCCACTTCTGAACCTAGAACTAGCATGCTGTCTGTGTGTTGGATCTATCACCTCATCATTATGTTCCTCCTCTTCTGACTCTGAACCCTCTTCATCAGTGGATTCATCCTCATTACATGCAGCATTGTCCTCCTGGTCATTATTTTCTTTTATATCATAAATTATCTTGCAAGCCTCATGTGCAATATAAAACGTCTGCCTCCTCATTGTCCTGCCTGTCTCTCTCAGACTAACATGTGAAATGCCCCAAACACTTGTTTTTGTGTTGTCATAACCATTGCTTGACACCACACAACAAACATACATGATCAAAGTTGTTTTGCCAAGCAGTATGGTGTGACAATTTGCTCCATTGGACTACTTTGTGCTGCGGGGTCTTTTTGATCTCAGAGGACAACAGAAGTTATTACATTTAGTGAAACACCCAGAATTCAATCAAATTACTACTAATTAGTTTGAATCATAAAGAGCATAGTACTAAACAACTACCCTTATTTTCAGACCAATTAATGAACAAAAAACATATTTTTCTGCAAAATATTTTTTTTGGGGTCAAGATGACCCCAGGACAACACAAGGGTTAAAACAGGTATCTCCTTAAACAGCATCAGAACCAGATTATAAAACCACAACAGAAACATGAAACTTTCCTTTTTGATGACAAATTCTAAATATACATGCGTTGGGCATTTATAATCAATCAATTTGCAACCACAGTACTTAAAAAAAAAATATAACCACTTTTTACTAAGTGTAAGAACTCAAAGCCCAGCTTTTTGTTTTCCAGGTCTAATGACCTTACCAATACATAATTATTTCCATACATCACAAAACAATAGGTCCACTGTTCATCCTCATTCTAAAGCATTCTGGGAAAGGAGAGTTTATCCTTTGCTAATTAGCATATCTCAGTGAGAAGCTTAAAAATAAACAGAGGTGTTAGTTATGTGTGAAGAAATAATTCCATGCTTTGATAACAGGACACCCTCAAGCATAGAAACCGTAGCGTGCTACAGCTAATTAAGAAAGGATTTGGCTGAAAAGCAAGGCTATTTTTCCACATTATACACAAATTTATTTATGAGTGCATAGACTACATCCACAGTGGGTGGAAAATTATTGGGATACAACAAATGCTTTGCATCCGAATATCACAATGTGGTGATGTGTGGCCTTTGACCATTTTGACATGTAATTGTACACATATTGTATTCTTGCAACACCCTATTTGCAGAATTTAGCACTATGTTCCTATTCCGTCTTGCAGTTGTCGTTATTTGTAGGATTACTGAGTAAAGCTTTTTGTGAAGAATACGAATAATTAGAATCCAGAACCAGCCAATGGACCAGATGCAGAATTATTGGCTTGAAAGCCAGAGTCAGAGCCAAATCTGACCCCTCAGTAGACTGACACAGTGAGTCCTAACATTCATTCTATTGGGAAAATTAGCAGCTAGATTAGTCATTCTTAATCTAGCTCAATTAAAAAAAAAACATGGTTAGTATGGCATATATGCCCAAAAGTGTACAGTTACAGCATACAGCATTTAGAAAGGTAAAAACAAACAGATTCCACATTGCACCAGGTTGGTGACCTGCCCATGACATCATATCCACACATCTCCACAGCTGTGCTGACAGATCTACAAGCACACCTCACGTCTGCAGCTCTCACTGCGGCAGCAATCCAAAACCCAGACCCGACCCACTTATATCTGCTCCACAAAGATGCAATACGTCTCCAAATTAGAGAGAAATGCATTAGGCAGCTGTTTAATTCATTCCCACGCGTTCCTTATAACCATAAATATCTATTCCCAGCGTGGATCTCCATGAACAGGGGACACACTTTAGAGGAATGTCTTTAACACACAAGTGTTTCCTGTTGTATTTCTTATTTAATTTCCTGATAACGTGATTCTGCATAAAGGTATACAGGTGACAGAAAAAACTAAATCGAAAAAAATAGTTTCCTGTGGCGTTCTTCTTCACACTTCTACTTCACACAGAGTACCTTATTCATATATTCATATAGCCTGACCTATTCATCTTCTCTATTCATTATTACATATGTCAATAAGCATTTCATTTAATAGCACACATTTGTTAAGGCTAAGTTGGAGTCATGTGATAAAGCAGTAGAACCAATGACATTTATGATCGTTGGTATAAAAGCCACTTAGAGTTCAAAGATGGTTGAAGAATGTTGGTCCTCAAACACGACATTAGCAACAGCCCGGTACCCACAGCCCGGTATACCCACAGCCCGGTATACCCACAGCCCGGTATACCCACAGCCCGGTATACCCACAGCCCGGTATACCCACAGCCCGGTACTGATCCACCCTAATCTCTCACAATCTGCTGTGTCCCTAATACCCTCACTAATACTGATCCACACTAAACCCTAACATTCTTCTGTGTCCCTAATACCCTCACTAATACCGATCCACACTAAACCCTAACATTCTTCTGTGTCCCTAATACCCATCCACACTAAACCCTAACATTCTTCTGTGTCCCTAATACCCTCACTAATACCGATCCACACTAAACCCTAACATTCTGAGCAGGCACAGTATCTCTGATGTCGTATATTTAAGTAAGTAAACACAATACATACAAATGATATATAATCACCATGGTACCACCCACATCTAGGAATCGATCTGTGCTGTCGACCTCATCGCTGATTGCCTCTCCAGGCTGGGCTGAAATGTGTTTGGTCAGCATAAACACTGGACCCACCAGCAGTCAGCCAGGGGTGTATTAGCTAGCTAAATGTAGCCCTGACTCTACTAAAGTCTGCCAGCCAAAAAAAACAACCCGTCTCTCTCTACCAGTCCATATCCCTCCCTCCCTCTCCCCCTCCCTCCCTCTCCCTCCCTCCCTCCCATATATTTACAATATTACATGTTGTCTGTTTTTAAAAGAAACTGGCTATAATGATATGTTTTTTCGCTTATGTTGTGCCAATATAATATAGACGAGCTCTGGCAAAAAAAAGGAAAACATGTTTCTAAGTAGTATACGATTGTATAACATGATGGAAAATAAATATCAAGTGTGATCCATCACTTCTGACAGGCTGGTGAGATGGTGGTTCAGCGTGGAAAATGAATTAGATTTCCGATGCAGCCTGACAATGAGCTGCGGGGACATGTGTGTATTTTCTGCCAATGTTAATGACTGCAATGTCAGTGCTGAAAAGGTGTTTGTGTGGTATGTGATGTAGAACCTGGTGAGGTATGTAGAACCTGGTGAGGTATGTAGAATCTTGGTGAGGTATGTAGAATCTGGTGAGGTATGTAGAACCTGGTGAGGTATGTAGAACCTTGGTGAGGTATGTAGAACCTTGGTGAGGTATGTAGAACCTGGTGAGGTATGTAGAACCTTGGTGAGGTATGTAGAACTTGCCTTTTTGGCAGTTGGATTACTTGGCAACACTTTGCTGTAAACTAATATGTGAAATATGAACTATATCCATGGGAATGAAGACTCACTTAGTGGAGGAAGATTGCTGCCTTTATCTAGTGAAGTTTAGTCAAAACACTGTAGCACTCTGGAGAGCAGTAGAACACATCATTAGAGACACACTGACCACAGAATCCATTTGAACGTATAACAGTTTAATCTAATGTAAAGTGTTTGGGGTGAGAGCCTATAATAAACAAGAACACACCAATAAATAAATCTGATGCCATTACAAAAGAGCCATTACATTAAATGAGTCTGTTGAGATGTGTGACAGCATGTGTGTGAACGAGTAGGCCGTTTTAATGTGTGTGTGCATGCATTTAAATGGGTGTGTCAATGTGACACACACACACACACACACACACACACACACACACACAGCTACTCTACTACTTCTGGTTTAGCACCGTGGACAGCTACTCTACTACTTCTGGTTTAGCACCGTGGATCACAGATAAACATCCTTCAGTACTTCATGCAGCAACTAGATGTGATCATGAGAAAAAGCATGTTCATGTGCGTCTCAATTCTCAAAAGCAAGTTCTGAATTCTGATATCTACTCCTACTCTCAGAAAATCTCTTTGTCTAGAGGGAAAACAACTGTGAGATCTTGGAGAGAGGAGCTCTATAGCTGAGGCCATTAAGAGTAAATGAGAGAGCTACATTGTGGTCAGCTGAAATGTATGATGAAAGAGAGTATTAACAGCACACAGCAATGAGAAGTAAACAAACAGCCACACCAAAACAGCAGAGAGTTCACCGTTTATTTTTCTCATTAGTGCCTGGCGAATTAAATCAATCCTTCAGACCAGTGCCTTCTGAGCGCCTCTGAGCCCCATTTTCATTCAACGGACAACATCTAAAGGCCTAATTACGCCAGTCCCCTAGCCTGTAGTTAGGGGGAGCTTCTCCACTGGCTGGGTTTTACATTGCATCTATGACCGTGGTCCCCAGGGCACATGCAACGCAGACAGTGCTGCCTAAGAAGCTCTCTGGTATCTGACCCCTTATTTGGGGAGGAAAGATATGGCGGAAAAGAACAAGCCCCCTGTCTCATCTCCCTGACAGCTCATTACCACAGGAAAAGCCCTGATATCACTGTCCAGCTTGTAGAGGAAGAAATGAATGTTGGAATGAAAGAAACTCTCTTCTAGAAACACTAACTCTAGTTAAGACACTAAACTGCAGAGTGATTAGGTCTCCAGTTAACTACTCTTCCTTAAGCCTCAACCAGCTAGTGGAGAGGAAACATGTAGAGACTGTAGATGCCATTAACATGGACCTGGTAGAGACTGTAGATGTGTATAAACTACTAGTTTATGTAGACATAGCCTTTGTCTCCACTGGCAGTTGGTACAGAGGTGGAGTTGGTCTCTATGTTAGCTGGTACAGAGGTGGAGTTGGTCTCTATGTTAGCTGGTACAGAGGTGGAGTTGGTCTCTATGTTAGCTGGTACAGAGGTGGAGTTGGTCTCTATGTTAGCTGGTACAGAGGTGGAGTTGGTCTCTATGTTAGCTGGTACAGAGGTGGAGTTGGTCTCTATGTTAGCTGGTACAGAGGTGGAGTTGGTCTCTATGTTAGCTGGTACAGAGGTGGAGTTGGTCTCTATGTTAGCTGGTACAGAGGTGGAGTTGGTCTCTATGTTAGCTGGTACAGAGGTGGAGTTGGTCTCTATGTTAGCTGGTACAGAGGTGGAGTTGGTCTCTATGTTAGCTGGTACAGAGGTGGAGTTGGTCTCTATGTTAGCTGGTACAGAGGTGGAGTTGGTCTCTATGTTAGCTGGTACAGAGGTGGAGTTGGTCTCTATGTTAGCTGGTACAGAGGTGGAGTTGGTCTCTATGTTAGCTGGTACAGAGGTGGAGTTGGTCTCTATGTTAGCTGGTACAGAGGTGGAGTTGGTCTCTATGTTAGCTGGTACAGAGGTGGAGTTGGTCTCTATGTTAGCTGGTACAGAGGTGGAGTTGGTCTCTATGTTAGCTGGTACAGAGGTGGAGTTGGTCTCTATGTTAGCTGGTACAGAGGTGGAGTTGGTCTCTATGTTAGCTGGTACAGAGGTGGAGTTGGTCTCTATGTTAGCTGGTACAGAGGTGGAGTTGGTCTCTATGTTAGCTGGTACAGAGGTGGAGTTGGTCTTCATGTTAGCTAGTATAGAGGTGGAGTTAACAGTCCATATGAAACATACTCCAGGGTCATAGAGGATTCATGCCTAAAGTAAACGATAATTACACTGTATTGGGAAAGAGAGACAGTGTTTAATTATGTAATACAAATCAGGCATTACAAAAGAAGTGAATTCATCATACACATCTAAATTATTTGTTTTAAATTACACACATAGGTACGAGATATATACATCTTGAACTATAAGATGAGCACTTAATTCAGTACTGTAATGATACCTAATTAATGGAATAATTAGTGAATTTATTAAATAGTGTTTGATATCTTGGTTAGTGTTTAAGCTCTTTAAGTAAGTGTTTACTTCCTACCTCCCTACTGAGAGACTGGGGGTAATTAATGTTCCCTCCACAGGAGTCTGTGGGGTGGCAGATGGCTTGGGTTACCCACAGTGCACCACCAGAAACATGCTCGTTTGGCATATTGGGCAGAAAAAGACAGAAAATGTAGCACTCGACTTCTATCCTGGAATAAGTGGGATTATTTTGTTCAAAACTCATGTCTTTAGGGAAAACGGTTTACGAGGTGAATTTCTATCAATGTGTTCAACTGTCACTTCCATCACCCAATCAGTTGGGAAAAATAACACAGAAATAAGTTTACATACTTTTTTTTACCACCAAAACCACTAAATCAATATATTGTGAATATAACACCTGGGACACATCCCATAGTAGGTAACAGAGAGTTCTCCCCTGATGAATAACAATCATCCAGTCTTATCAAGGTGTTCCATCTAGACTTATTTTAGTACCTATGATTTGTGGACCAAATTAATTGATAGCACAGGATGCTAACTGAGTTAAAGAATGTAATATTGCTTTAATGAAATCTATTGTCTCGGGTTGGCAGAGACGCTTCACCTACCCAAGTGATTCATTTGGGAAAAGATACAGTGATGGCAAAACATCTTGGCAACCATTTTTATTTGGATTTGGTTTACATGCGGGTTTTGCTTAATCTGTTTGTACAGAGTTCATGCAGAATTAGCTATATTTTCTCAGTCAGCTGTTTAATACATAGCCAGGTATCATATGTGCCAATCAGGTGTTCGATACAGGTATCTTCACGGGTTAGATAGTGTTAAAAATTCTAGATTTTGGAAATCAGCCATTACTTTTTTCCAACTCAAAATAGAATATTATTTTTGCACAAACACATTTAAAACAAAATCACTTAAGAAAATGCTGCAATGTGTTCCTTAACCAATCTACACAGCAGTTAAACATAGTTCAAACATAGTATGCAGCAAACACCATAAACCCCATTTCAAACCCCAAGAAAGTATATAAACCATTTCACCGACCTTTGGCGTCATTGGACTGAACCTTTGAGTGAACTTGGAGTGTCTTCTCTCTGAAGTTTGTTTGTCTGAATGACTGAGAACCTTCATGTCTTTTCAGGTGCTCCAAATTAGTGACAACGACGATCACGTGACTAGTAGCCGGTTTGCTCTTGCTGGTGCACTCTGGGAAGTGTAGTTCTTCGAGACATTCCTGAGATTCAGCTCAACATTATTAGTGGTCAAATAATGTAGAACCTGTGTTGAATCGAGCGAGATGTTCGTTCAGGTTAATTTGAAATTGCAGCACAGACATTACTGGTTTGACCGTGCCTTTGAACAATGCATTTAAATTCTGACCTACAGAACCATCTACCCCTAAGCCAAATTGTCAATGTAAACATCACACATTCCTGAGGTTAGCCAAGTGTGTCCCGAGAGAGAATCTAAAAACATGTTTTTATGTTGTTCTCATTATCTAGGCTGGTCTAACTGCCAGATTTAATGGAATATACATTCATATTAGTGAGTAATGATTAGATTCCACAATAGCTAGGTTACTTCTCTCAATCGGGGTATTATAAACATAGCAAAGTATCTTTTTTCAGTCAGGTGTTAAATACATCGTTAGGTATCCTATGTCAATTAGTTGTTAGATATCTTCTCTCAGTTAAGTGTGAGACAGCTAGGTATCTTCTCTCAGTTAAGTGTGAGACAGCTAGATATCTTCTCTCAGTTAAGTGTGAGACAGCTAGATATCTTCTCTCAGTTAAGTGTGAGACAGCTAGATATCTTCTCTCAGTTAAGTGTGAGACAGCTAGATATCTTCTCTCAGTTAAGTGTGAGACAGCTAGATATCTTCTCTCAGTTAAGTGTGAGACAGCTTGGTATCTTCTCTCAGTTAAGTGTTAGACAGCTTGGTATCTTCTCTCAGTTAAGTGTGAGACAGCTAGATATCTTCTCTCAGTTAAGTGTGAGACAGCTAGATATCTTCTCTCAGTTAAGTGTGAGACAGCTAGATATCTTCTCTCAGTTAAGTGTGAGACAGCTAGATATCTTCTCTCAGTTAAGTGTGAGACAGCTAGATATCTTCTCTCAGTTAAGTGTGAGACAGCTAGATATCTTCTCTCAGTTAAGTGTGAGACAGCTTGGTATCTTCTCTCAGTTAAGTGTTAGACAGCTTGGTATCTTCTCTCAGTTAAGTGTGAGACAGCTAGATATCTTCTTTTAGTTACGTGTGAGACAGCTTGGTATCTTCTCTCAGTTAAGTGTGAGACAGCTAGATATCTTCTCTCAGTTAAGTGTGAGACAGCTAGATATCTTCTCTCAGTTAAGTGTGAGACAGCTTGGTATCTTCTCTCAGTTAAGTGTTAGACAGCTAGATATCTTCTCTCAGTTAAGTGTGAGACAGCTAGATATCTTCTTTTAGTTACGTGTGAGACAGCTAGGTATCTTCTCTCAGTTAAGTGTTAGACAGCTTGGTATCTTCTCTCAGTTATGTGTGAGACAGCTAGATATCTTCTCTCAGTTAAGTGTTAGACAGCTAGATATCTTCTCTCAGTTAAGTGTGAGACAGCTAGATATCTTCTCTCAGTTAAGTGTTAGACAGCTAGATATCTTCTCTCAGTTAAGTGTGAGATAGCTAGATATCTTCTCTCAGTTAAGTGTTAGACAGCTAGATATCTTCTCTCAGTTAAGTGTGAGACAGCTAGATATCTTCTCTCAGTTAAGTGTGAGACAGCTAGATATCTTCTCTCAGTTAAGTGTGAGACAGCTAGATATCTTCTCTCAGTTAAGTGTGAGACAGCTAGATATCTTCTCTCAGTTATGTGTGAGACAGCTTGGTATCTTCTCTCAGTTATGTGTGAGACAGCTTGGTATCTTCTCTCAGTTAAGTGTTAGACAGCTAGATATCTTCTCTCAGTTAAGTGTGAGACAGCTAGATATCTTCTCTCAGTTAAGTGTGAGACAGCTAGATATCTTCTCTCAGTTAAGTGTGAGACAGCTAGATATCTTCTCTCAGTTAAGTGTTAGACAGCTAGATATCTTCTCTCAGTTAAGTGTGAGACAGCTAGATATCTTCTCTCAGTTAAGTGTGAGACAGCTAGATATCTTCTCTTAGTTAAGTGTGAGACAGCTTGGTATCTTCTCTCAGTTATGTGTGAGACAGCTTGGTATCTTCTCTCAGTTAAGTGTTAGACAGCTAGATATCTTCTCTCAGTTAAGTGTGAGACAGCTAGATATCTTCTCTCAGTTAAGTGTGAGACAGCTAGATATCTTCTCTCAGTTAAGTGTGAGACAGCTAGATATCTTCTCTTAGTTAAGTGTGAGACAGCTAGATATCTTCTCTCAGTTAAGTGTGAGACAGCTAGATATCTTCTCTTAGTTAAGTGTGAGACAGCTAGGTATCTTCTCTCAGTTAAGTGTTAGACAGCTTGGTATCTTCTCTCAGTTATGTGTGAGACAGCTTGGTATCTTCTCTCAGTTAAGTGTTAGACAGCTAGATATCTTCTCTCAGTTAAGTGTGAGACAGCTAGATATCTTCTCTCAGTTAAGTGTTAGACAGCTAGATATCTTCTCTCAGTTAAGTGTGAGACAGCTTGGTATCTTCTCTTAGTTAAGTGTGAGACAGCTAGATATCTTCTCTCAGTTAAGTGTGAGACAGCTAGATATCTTCTCTCAGTTAAGTGTGAGACAGCTAGGTATCTTCTCTTAGTTAAGTGTGAGACAGCTAGATATCTTCTCTCAGTTAAGTGTGAGACAGCTAGATATCTTCTCTCAGTTAAGTGTTAGACAGCTAGATATCTTCTCTCAGTTATGTGTGAGACAGCTAGATATCTTCTCTCAGTTAAGTGTGAGACAGCTAGATATCTTCTCTCAGTTAAGTGTTAGACAGCTAGATATCTTCTCTCAGTTAAGTGTTAGACAGCTAGATATCTTCTCTCAGTTAAGTGTTAGACAGCTAGATATCTTCTCTCAGTTAAGTGTTAGACAGCTTGGTATCTTCTCTCAGTTATGTACCTATAATGACATGCAACTTTACATAATGAGAAGCCCATAGCAACATTCCCCAGTGTTTTCAATATATCTGCTAAATGCTATCTATGCCCAACTGTGAACAATCTAAACAAACCACCGGACTAAACACTCGGCGTGGAAACCTAGCGTTCACCACATGTGGCCTAATTTCCCAATTGTGACAGATACATTGCAAAGTCAGAGAGAAAAGATGGAATGTCCCCTAAGAGCAGGGCACACTTTACAGCTCAGGGGCCACATTTGTTTTGTCATTTGTTAATTATAAATATTTTGTGGGCTACAAAAAGTCAATTATTAAAATGTATACACATAACATGTATACTGTAAGTCTATTATTAAATCTGAATATGTTTAATTCAGATTCAGTTACATAAAAATTTAACTGGCAAGTTATTATGTACTCATAAATCTACCAGTCCCTGCCTCTTATATAGTGCCTTACTTGGTTAGGGAATTATAAAATAAAATATGTGTTCATTTGAACTTAATATAGAAGTATCAGATAGTAATATAGTGATAATATGCATTCATTACATTCAATACACATTCATTAAAATACATTTAGCTCTTGCTTATTCCTGAGGCAAAGCTTATTCCTGAGGCAAAGCTTATTCCTGAGGCAAAGCTTATTCCTGAGGCAAAGCTTATTCCTGAGGCAAAGCTTATTCCTGAGGCAAATATTATTCCTGAGGCAAAGCTTATTCCTGAGGCAAATATTATTCCTGAGGCAAAGCTTATTCCTGAGGCAAAGCTTATTCCTGAGGCAAATATTATTCCTGAGGCAAAGCTTATTCCTGAGTCAAAGCTTATTCCTGAGGCAAAATGTATTCCTGAGGCAAAGCTTATTATTCCTGAGTCAAAGCTTATTCCAGCTGAGAACAAACTGTGTCTGACAAAAAAAATAGACACACAGGTTAGGTTTCTCAATCCATCCATTTGTATTTAACCATTCTATTCATCTGAACTGGTTTGGACTGGTATATACCCTGTTTACAGTACCTATCTATACTGGTTTGGACTGGTATATACCCTGTTTACAGCACCTACCTTTACTGGCTGGACTGGTATATACCATGTTTACAGCACCTAGCTGTACTGGTTTGGACTGGTATATACCCTGTTTACAGTACCTATCTATACTGGTTTGGACTGGTATATACCCTGTTTACAGTACCTATCTATACTGGTTTGGACTGGTATATACCCTGTTTACAGTACCTATCTATACTGGTTTGGACTGGTATATACCCTGTTTACAGTACCTATCTATACTGGTTTGGACTGGTGTAGTTCACAGGTGTAGCAGGATCCATGCTAAAAAGGACAATGTAATAAATATCATATCGGCGTGAGCCCAGCACAGTTGGATTGGTAGAAATGTTAAAAAGGTAAAGTCATGGTCTGTAAACCCCCAGTAGAGCAGCACTCCTCATGTGGGTTCTGTCTCTCTCTGTGTGACTAAAGAAACCTGATGAAAAGAATCAGCAGAAAAACATGACATCTTGCTGTTTTTAAACAACAAAGGTGAATTCTACTGTCAATCAAACATCCATGTTAGTCTGGCACCACTTTGATTAATTGTCAATGTGTGTGTGTTTCTGCCAGAACATATTATTTCATATTACCGCCTGATTTCCGATTATATTTTTGGAGAATCATTGAAAAGCCCCAGAGCATTTATCATTTCTGATGGGTTAGGGTTAGGGTTGCTCCCAGGTTTCTTCTCCAGCCCTTATAACCTTGGTGTGAGGCCTGCTGATGGAATGACAGTGTGTTCCGGCTCTCATGTTACCAGTCTGGCACCCATTAAACACTACAAAAACATGTCCTCTTTTGTCTGCCTTTAATTTGAGCCTAGGGGTTGGATGTGGAGGCAGAGAAGAGAGGATTCAACTCATAGCAGAACACTGAGCCTTTATCTTCCAGTGACTGTCTGTGTGGAGCTCTAGGAATACAGTGTCTGGTCTGTGTGGAGCTCTAGGAATACAGTGTCTGGTCTGTGTGGAGCTCTAGGAATACAGTGTCTGGTCTGTGAGGAGCTCTAGGAATACAGTGTCTGGTCTGTGTGGAGCTCTAGGAATACAGTGTCTGGTCTGTGTGGAGCTCTAGGAATACAGTGTCTGGTCTGTGTGGAGCTCTAGGAATACAGTGTCTGGTCTGTGTGGAGCTCTAGGAATACAGTGTCTGGTCTGTGTGGAGCTCTAGGAATACAGTGTCTGGTCTGTGTGGAGCTCTAGGAATACAGTGTCTGGTCTGTGTGGAGCTCTAGGAAGACAGTGTCTGGTCTGTGTGGAGCTCTAGGTATACAGTGTCTGGTCTGTGTGGAGCTCTTGGGATAAAATGTCTGGCCGACCACCACCTCAGCTCTTCCCTCTGCAGCGAGGGATATTACCGGTATTTGTCTTGGAAATCGACTCCATTGATGTAGACATCTATGAGCATTAATGCTACAGAAGAGTTGCTGTGCATAGATTACTTCTCCCTTTGTTGTACACTTCTGCTTTCTTAACAGCTTAATACTTTTCTAAATGTTGTAGAACCACAAATTGAAACTCTGTGCACTGTTGTTATTGATGTAATTGTCTTTATATTGATCTTTTGATGTATTTAATGAATATACCAGCAAACTGCCAGAAGTGTAATACCTTTAAAGATATCTACATAAATCTGAAGACATCTAGTAGCCCCGATTGGGTTCTTAATGTATCAATCAGAGGTTGGCTGTGTGGCATTTTCAAAAGTACTATATGGTTACTATATGGTCACTATATGGTCACTATATGGTCACTATATGGTTACTATATGGTTACTATATGGTTACTATAGGGTCACGATATGGTTACTATATGGTTACTATATGGTTACCATAGGGTTACGATATGATTAATATAGGGTTACTATATGGTTACTATATGGTTACTATAGGGGCACTATATTGTTACTATAGGGTTACTATATGGTTTCTATATGGTCACTATGGGGTTACTATATGGTTACTATATGGTTACTATATGGTCACTATATGGTCACTATATGGTTACTATATGGTTACTATATAGTTACTATAGGGTTACTATATGGTTACTATAGTGTTACTTTATGGTTACTATATGGTTACTATATGGTTACTATATAGTTATTATATGGTTATTATATGGTTACTATATTGTTATTATATGGTTACTATAGGGTTACTATATGATTAATATAGGGTTACTATATGGTTACTATATGGTTACTATAGGAGCACTATATTGTTACTATAGGGTTACTATATGGTTTCTATATGGTCACTATGGGGTTACTATATGGTTACTATATGGTTACTATATGGTCACTATATGGTCACTATATGGTTACTATATGGTTACTATATAGTTATTATATGGTTACTATATGGTTACTATATGGTTACTATATAGTTATTATATGGTTATTATATGGTTACTATTTGGTTATTATATGGTTACTATAGGGTTACTATAGGGTAACTATAGGGTTACTATATGGTTACTGTATGGTTATTATATGGTTACTATAGGGTTACTATAGGGTTACTATATGGTTACTATATGGATTAAGGACATTCTGGATATTTATTTAAGATTTATAAAAAAAAATGCTAACAGCAACAAAGTGACCAACAAACATGTACACAGCAAATAAAAGTGCGCTAACGATAGCGTCAACTAATCATACAAAACCGAGACACGAGAAACACTCACCACGTACATGACCGTGACATTAAACAATAACCGACAACCTAGTGACACTCCCAAGAACCTTAAATACCCAACTAAGAGCTTATTTACCCCCGCCATGAGCATAGGAAGTGCTTACCCTAAAGGCACCTTGTAGAACACAACTCAGCCCATACGTTACAACATATGTGACAACTATAAAGCGTATAGTAGGAGGATGTTTACATAACCTATTCTCAGTCTATTGTCCAATATTACCAAGTCACTACTAGGTTAGGTTGATCAAATCGTATGTATTCAGCTTCACTCACATGAAAACAGTCTGAGATAATAGGATACAGTGAACATATTGTTTACCATGTTTAAAACATCTATTGTTTTTCAGGGCTCAATTCAGTAGAAGGTTTGAAGAACGTCCCTGGAGAAGGTTTGCATTACCTGACAGCCTGTAATGTCAAAGCCAGACAGCCAATTTCATAAACATATGCACCGATTATGAAATCCATTAATATCCATCATGTCCTGTCATGAATCATATTGCATGGCAGTGGGTCTGACTGTGTAATTATTGTTGAGCGAGTAGCGGAAGTCCTTGATTAGGGGCACTCATTATTTTCCTACATATGATTAAACTCGGCTCTGAAATAATGAAAAGAGAAAATGAACTCTGCTTCACTGTGTTTATAATTGTGAATGAGTCCATGGAAATGCAACTCACTGACTTCTGTCTTTGTGTTTGTAAATATGAAAAACATGATGATCAATGCTTTGACATAAAAGCTAAATAAATCCTCATGGCCTCTCGAAATAGGCTTCTGAAAATGGTACTAAATTGGAACAATGCAAAATCAGTGTTGATACTTGGAACACAAAGTAAACACAGGGAAACAACAGACAATAGTGCTACACAGCAAAACGATGGTTTGAATAATTACAGGACATTTCAGCCATACAGCAATGATCTTAAAAACTGGTTGTAGCATTTTACAGAAGCGTAATCCATTACAGGAATAATAGGAATGGAATAATATCACAGCATGTGTCTTCACAACGCATTTTAATATTTAAATGTCATTATAATGAACTTTGCACGCTTCAGTAACTGTGATTTCCTAGAGACGGATACAATGTGGAGAAGTACTAGAAGAGCAGTCTGTGACCCAGTTCACCTATTACTCTGACTGTTGACAAAGTGAGGAAACATTTAAAGCTGCCCATGCCAGCAAGTAGGCAGAAGCAGATGGATTCCACCCTCAGATGCCCGAGGACTGGGTTGAGCATCTCAGCTGGATCTGACACTTTAGCTACATGTGGTGTTTCTCTATCCCAACCATAGCTACACTGTGGAACTCCTGCAATGTTCATGTGTGAGGAGCAGTGGGTGAGACTAGGCTAGTGGGAGGAGCAGTGGGTGAGACTAGGCTATGTGTGAGGAGCAGTGGGTGAGACTAGACTAGAGTGAGGAGAAGTGAGTGAGACTAGACTAGTGTGAGGAGAAGTGAGTGAGACTAGACTAGAGTGAGGGTCAGTGGGTGAGACTAGACTAGTGTGAGGAGCAGTGGGTGAGACTAGACTAGTGTGAGGAGCAGTGGGTGAGACTAGACTAGTGTGAGGAGCAGTGGGTGAGACTAGACTAGAGTGAGGAGTGGGTGAGACTAGACTAGAGTGAGAAGCAGTGGGTGAGACTAGACTAGTGGGAGGAGCAGTGGGTGAGACTAGACTAGTGTGAGGAGGAGTGGGTGAGACTAGACTAGTGTGAGGAGAAGTGAGTGAGACAAGACTAGAGTGAGGGTCAGTGGGTGAGACTAGACTAGTGGGAGGAGCAGTGGGGAGACTAGACTAGTGTGAGGAGGAGTGGGTGAGACTAGACTAGAGTGAGGAGCAGTGGGTGAGACTAGACTAGTGTGAGAAGGAGTGGGTGAGACTAGACTAGAGTGAGGAGTGGGTGAGACTAGACTAGTGTGAGGAGCAGTGGGTGAGACTAGACTAGAGTGAGGAGTGGGTGAGACTAGACTAGAGTGAGAAGCAGTGGGTGAGACTAGACTAGTGGGAGGAGCAGTGGGTGAGACTAGACTAGTGTGAGGAGGAGTGGGTGAGACTAGACTAGTGTGAGGAGAAGTGAGTGAGACAAGACTAGAGTGAGGGTCAGTGGGTGAGACTAGACTAGTGGGAGGAGCAGTGGGGGAGACTAGACTAGTGTGAGGAGGAGTGGGTGAGACTAGACTAGAGTGAGGAGCAGTGGGTGAGACTAGACTAGTGTGAGAAGGAGTGGGTGAGACTAGACTAGAGTGAGGAGTGGGTGAGACTAGACTAGTGTGAGGAGCAGTGGGTGAGACTTGACTAGAGTGAGAAGGAGTGGGTGAGACTAGACTAGAGTGAGGAGTGGGTGAGACTAGACTAGTGTGAGGAGGAGTGGGTGAGACTAGACTAGTGTGAGGGGGAGTGGGTGAGACTAGACTAGAGTGAGGGTCAGTGGGTGAGACTAGACTAGAGTGAGAAGGAGTGGGTGAGACTACAGTCTCAAACATACTTTCTCATTAACACAGCAGAGGAGGCCATTGTGTCACCAATCCTCTTCCATGGCTATTCCCCAGTCTACTGTCATCTATAAATAAATGGATTTTATATTTTACCATGATATTTGACCGAGAATACTATAATTTACACCAACAACCTGGGAGCAATTATGGTGAACTGTCTTGCTCAGGGATACAGAATTACATTATGTTATTGGCCTGATGCTTTAACCAAAAGCTTGCCAGTTCACAGACTAATAAACCAATGTAGAATGCATTGCAAAGGGTGATGGTTAATGTTATAGTGAGGATATATCCAAAATCTTGTCATTACACAGCGATCTAAGAGTCAGGTCACAAAGGATGATGAACAAAGTCATCAAGGCTGGATCTACAGTATCACCAGCAGCCACCATCCTGGTAAAGTAGATCATTAAAATATTCTGGAGATTATTGGATCACACTAGCCATACCTAGTCATCAGCAGCTATCAAGGTACATTCACTTAACAGCCATTTACATCATCTGCTAAAAGACTAAAATGTGACAAATGTAGTGTGCTGACAAACATTTAGTCAACCCTAATCTAAAAACATAACTTTATGTCTTTGGATCTATACAATTGTATCTTGTATGTCCCAATTAAGCAATGTATTTAGCCTCAGTGATTTACTATACCAACATGGAATAATGAAATATGCCATACCCATATATATGCTATACCCATATATATATAAATACCAACATATAAATATAAATACTAACATGGAATAATTTTAATTATTGTTCTTTTTTTCTAGCTCCAGGAGACAGGAAGTATTCTAAACACAGTCTGGATAATGGCTTTAAACACAGTCTGGATAATGGCTCTAAACACAGTCTGGATAATGGCTCTAAACACAGTCTGGATAATGGCTCTAAACACAGTCTGGATAATGGCTCTAAACACAGTCTGGATAATGGCTCTAAACACAGTCTGGATAATGGCTCTAAACACAGTCTGGATAATGGCTTTAAACACAGTCTGGATAATGGCTCTAAACACAGTCTGGATAATGGCTTTAAACACAGTCTGGATAATGGCTCTAAACACAGTCTGGATAATGGCTCTAAACACAGTCTGGATAATGGCTCTAAACACAGTCTGGATAATGGCTCTAAACACAGTCTGGATAATGGCTTTAAACACAGTCTGGATAATGGCTCTAAACACAGTCTGGATAATGGCTCTAAACACAGTCTGGATAATGGCTTTAAACACAGTCTGGATAATGGCTCTAAACACAGTCTGGATAATGGCTTTAAACACAGTCTGGATAATGGCTCTAAACACAGTCTGGATAATGGCTCTAAACACAGTCTGGATAATGGCTCTAAACACAGTCTGGATAATGGCTTTAAACACAGTCTGGATAATGGCTCTAAACACAGTCTGGATAATGGCTCTAAACACAGTCTGGATAATGGCTCTAAACACAGTCTGGATAATGGCTCTAAACACAGTCTGGATAATGGCTCTAAACACAGTCTGGATAATGGCTTTAAACACAGTCTGGATAATGGCTTTAAACACAGTCTGGATAATGGCTCCTTGGTATTTTGCACATCCCTTTCAGCATGGCGAAAGTCTAAATGTAATTCCAAATGTAGATTTCTCAGTATTGGCAATGGTTGGATAACTTCAACTGTATTGATCTTTCTAGTCGAGCTATTTATCTTCATTATGAGAATAATCCTATTTCCAAAGGCTGCATATTTCAGATGAAAAATATCCTTCACCCTCCAATGACACAGTACTGAACCCTCAGTAACACAATGACACAGTACTGAACCCTCAGTAACACAATGACACAGTACTGAACCCTCAGTAACACAATGACACAGTACTGAACCCTCAGTAACACAATGACACAGTACTGAACCCTCAGTAACACAATGACACAGTACTGAACCCTCAGTAACACAATGACACAGTACTGAACCCTCAGTAACACAATGACACAGTACTGAACCCTCAGTAACACAATGACACAGTACTGAACCCTCAGTAACACAATGACACAGTACTGAACCCTCAGTAACACAATGACACAGTACTGAACCCTCAGTAGCACAATGACACAGTACTGAACCCTCAGTAACACAATGACACAGTACTGAACCCTCAGTAGCACAATGACACAGTACTGAACCCTCAGTAGCACAATGACACAGTACTGAACCCTCAGTAACACAATGACACAGTACTGAACCCTCAGTAGCACAATGACACAGTACTGAACCCTCAGTAGCACAATGACACAGTACTGAACCCTCAGTAACACAATGACACAGTACTGAACCCTCAGTAACACAATGACACAGTACTGAACCCTCAGTAGCACAATGACACAGTACTGAACCCTCAGTAACACAATGACACAGTACTGAACCCTCAGTAGCACAATGACACAGTACTGAACCCTCAGTAACACAATGACACAGCACTGAACCCTCAGTAACACAATGACACATGGTGGAGGGAAGTGGCTTCGTCCAGCTTATTGATTGGAGCCCAGGGTAAAAGTTTGGCCATTATTCTTGAGCAGTAACGGTGTGGCCCTCCTCGCTTGAAGATCAATGGTGTGCCTATAGCTGTAATCACCAAGCCCCAGACAAGAACTGGTCCTCCACACACATCAGGACATACTGGTCCTCCACACACATCAGGACATACTGGACCTCCACACACATCAGGACATACTGGACCTCCACACACATCAGGACATACTGGACCTCCACACACATCAGGACATACTGGACCTCCACACACATCAGGACATACTGGACCTCCACACACATCAGGACATAGTGGACCTCCACACACATCAGGACATACTGGACCTCCACACACATCAGGACATACTGGACCTCCACACACATCAGGACATACTGGACCTCCACATACATCAGGACATACTGGACCTCCACACACATCAGGACATACTGGACCTCCACACACATCAGGACATAGTGGACCTCCACACACATCAGGACATACTGGACCTCCACACACATCAGGACATACTGGACCTCCACACACATCAGGACATACTGGACCTCCACATACATCAGGACATACTGGACCTCCACACACATCAGGACATACTGGACCTCCACACACATCAGGACATACTGGACCTCCACACACATCAGGACATACTGGACCTCCACACAGATCAGGACATACTGGACCTCCACACACATCAGGACATACTGGACCTCCACACACATCAGGACATACTGGACCTCCACACACATCAGGACATACTGGACCTCCACACACATCAGGACATACTGGACCTCCACATACATCAGGACATACTGGACCTCCACACACATCAGGACATACTGGACCTCAACACACATCAGCAGACCCATTTGGATGTTTGCTTCATTTACCTTTTCACAGACAGCTTCATATCAGTGGAGATATTGAATATTTATTGGAAACATGCACAGTGCTTTTATTGCATTGCCTAGGGTAATCATATTCTAGGTTATATTGACAAACCTGATGGTAAGATAGAACTGCTGATTAATGTAGCAGAAACAAATGCAGTGTTTTAAGCAGAATTTCACGTACAACATTGCACTGTCTATGTCCTCCATTCACTCGAAAGACATGAACAACCTACTGCTAAAACATTCATGTGCCGAAGAACAGTTACATTTTTCACAGTATTGAGAGAAAGCTGATATTCTCAGAGCCATTGTCCTTTTGTCACTATGGAATTAATTGTCCTCAGTCCAGAACACAACATAATTGTATGGCTCACTGTCACATATGGTTGGGTTAAACATATGGAGTCTACCTGCGGCTTGAACTTTCTCTCTCGTCCCACTTCCTATTTATTTGTTTTGCTATCTCAAATCAATTGAATTCAAAAACACTTCTTTGGAATGAGAGTTTTGCTGAAATTGGAAAACTAAATTTGAAAACATTTTTATAAATAAAATAGACAAAAACAGATATTCTGAGAAAAAAAATACACAAAAATACAATCTTAAAATATTAGTTACAAACATATTTGTCTTCTCTTCTTTCTCACTACAGACTCTAATTCCCACTCTTTTCTTGCCGGTGTTCCATCCTCCTTTTCCCTCCTACTCGACATGTTTTTCCCCTTTGTCTGTCTCATTCTCTATTTTTTTTAACATTCCTTTCTCTTCTATTTGTCCCACCTCTCCCTAGACCTGTCAATATAAAACACATTATACTACATCCTGCATAGCACTTAACACTTGAAACATCCTTTATTCAGTTGAAATTCAGAACCATGTTCTAACAAATACCTATTGATCCTCCCTTAGTGTCTCACTTATGGTCTTTTTCCCAATACTTTAGGCATCTAAATCTCTTTATGATTGGTATTTTATAATGGATGGACTCACAGTTAACTCAACCCCAAGAAATGCTTTAGGTGTTGAATGTAAAGATAAAGCTGAACTCTTTCATGAAAGCATGATAAAACAGCCATTGCTAGCTTTGTCTTTAGTGTCAAGATGTGAGAAAAAAATCATTAAGAAACATGTTCCTTACTATTTTGTCACACAAGTTAAAATATATTCAATAAATTCCATTAGATTGCCTGCACCTTAATCATTATATTATATGCTTGTAAATACTATATGACAAATGTAAGTAGTAAGGGCACAACATACAGTTTGCTCCATTTGAAAGGATTCTTGTTCGGTCCTTAATACGACTGACCTACAGGTTTTACAGGATTCCTGTACGTTCACAACAGAATTGTATCCAACCCTATCCCCTAACCTTAACCCTATCCCCTAACCCTATCCCCTATCCCTAACCTTATCCCCTAACCCTAACCCCTAACCCTATAACCTAACTCTAACCCTGACCCTAACCCCTAACCATAACCCTATCCCTAACCTTGTCCCCTAACCATATCCATATCCCCTAACCCTATCCATATCCCCTAACCCTAAACATATCCCCTAACCCTAAACATATCCCCTAACCCTAAACATATCCCCTAACCCTAACCATATCCCCTAACCCTATCCATATCCCCTAACCCTAAACATATCCCCTAACCCTATCCATATCCCCTAACCCTAAACATATCCCCTAACCCTAAACATATCCCCTAACCCTATCCCCATTGTATAACAGAATCATATTTTTTTTAAATGCCTTGATCAAATACTACTTTTTTATTAGAGGGATGCTCTGTAAGTCCTGATATGTTAATTCCTGATATGTTAAGTCCTGATATGTTAAGCTCTGATATGTTAAGTCTCCGGTGGGCGATTAAACACTTTTCTGATTCTGATTCTGATTCTTATTAATTCTTGATATGTTAAGTCATGATATGTTAAGTCTTGATATGTTAGGTCCTGATATGTTAAGTCATGATAGGTTAAGTCTTGATATGTTAGGTCCTGATATGTTAAGTCTTGATATGTTAAGTCATGATATGTTAAGTCCTGATATGTTAAGTCATAATATGTTAAGTCTTGATATGTTAGGTCCTGATATGTTAAGTCATGATTTGTAAAGTCCTGATTTGTTAAGTCCTGATATGAGGGTGCAGGAACACGGCTGCTATTTATCATGTATTTGTTGGTAAGCAATTAAAATAAGTGGGTCATTGGTTGTTGAGCTGCACCTAAACCCGAAAGATGTGGAAGAGCAATCTGGTTTCTGAATGATGGCTTGACAGAGCTACATCTTCCCAGCTCTTTTGATTCCGATGAAGAGGAAATAAATCCTAATGAGGTAAGGACAATAGATCATTCAATTCAACTATTGGACTCTAATCTTTACAAACAATCAGATGAAATTGTCAAATCTGCACACTAGGAACCCTCCACTACCAAACAAGGTGTCGGAACCTAGACTAGTCCATAGTAAATGTGATTTGTCTGCACGCATCCAGTTTGCTGTCTGCTATCAAACAGTAGAGACATTTTCTTGAACGCATTTTGTCTGACATTGAAGTCACAATGTAAATGTTCATTCACCAAAGAAAGGGCATCTGCTGTTAGACAGCCACCCCAAAAAATTGACACCTACGACACCAATCAGGAAGCAAACACATCCGCCTCTTGAACATCCTAATTAACCCAAAACATCAGAAAAATCTGTCATTTTCATCACATCCACAAATAAGAGCTAAATACGACACCTACTTCCAACAGTGACTGGCTGTCTGGGTGATTGACGCACAGCCGGCTCTGTACAATATCCCAAGGCAAACCCACTCTCGCCCTCATCTGTCTAAAAGCTGTCAATGTTATTGAGAGGCTGTATGGCTCATTCGCAGGGCTGTAAATATAAGTCCTGAGGTTCACTGGGGGCCTCCAACATATTAGTCCTGGGGGCCACTGGGGGCCTCCAACATATTAGTCCTGAGGGCCACTGGGGGCCTCCAACATATTAGTCCTGAGGGCCACTGGAGGCCTCCAACATATTAGTCCTGAGGGCCACTGGGGGCCTCAAACATATTAGTCCTGAGGGCCACTGGGGGCCTCCAACATATTAGTCCTGAGGGCCACTGGGGGCCTCCAACATATTAGTCCTGAGGGCCACTGGGGGCCTCCAACATATTAGTCCTGAGGTTCACTGGGGGCCTCCAACATATTAGTCCTGAGGGCCACTGGGGGCCTCCAACATATTAGTCCTAAGGGCCACTGGGGGCCTCCAACATATTAGTACTGAGGGCCACTGGGGGCCTCCAACATATTAGTCCTGAGGGCCACTGGGGGCCTCCAACATCCTCTCTTATTAACCTCATAACCCACTGTTTGATGTTAACTAATTACACTCAGAGGAAACATGGCAGAAGTCCACGATCACAGGTGCCTTTCACAGGCTCATAACCTGACTGAAACTGACGCCCACGTGTCAGCACTTTAAACACAGACACTGTCGCCCACGTGTCAGCACGTTAAACACAGACACTGTCGCCCACGTGTCAGCACGTTAAACACAGACACTGTCGCCCACGTGTCAGCACGTTAAACACAGACACTGTCGCCCACGTGTCAGCACGTTAAACACAGACACTGTCGCCCACGTGTCAGCACGTTAAACACAGACACTGTCGCCCACGTGTCAGCACGTTAAACACAGACACTGTCACCCATGTGTCAGCACGTTAAACACAGACACTGTCGCCCACGTGTCAGCACGTTAAACACAGACACTGTCGCCCACCTGTCAGCACACTAAACACAGACACTGTCGCCCACCTGTCAGCACACTAAACACAGACACTGTCGCCCACGTGTCAGCACACTAAACACAGACACACGAAATGGAACTACAGCCAAATTATCTGGGATCAGAGATTTTTTATCATTTAGATTAGTCAGCAAGTCAGTTTACGATGGGAGGATGTCAACTCATTCAGTGGACATTTTGTGTTACAGACAATGGGATGGCTGTGGGCCAGTAGGCCACCCAGCAGTATTCACAAGCAGGCAGTAAGCCAGTAGACCACCCAGCAGTATTCACAAGCAGGCAGTAAGCCAGGAGGCCACCCAGCAGTATTCACAAGCAGTCAGTAAGCCAGTAGGCCACCCAGCAGTATTCACAAGCAGGCAGTAAGCCAGTAGGCCACCCAGCAGTATTCACAAGCAGGCAGTAAGCCAGTAGGCCACCCAGCAGTATTCACAAGCAGGCAGTAAGCCAGTAGGCCACCCAGCAGTATTCACAAGCAGGCAGTTAGCCAGTAGGCCACCCAGCAGTATTCACAAGCAGGCAGTAAGCCAGTAGGCCACCCAGTTGTTATTCACAAGCAGGCAGTAAGCCAGTAGGCCACCCAGTTGTTATTCACAAGCAGGCAGTAAGCCAGTAGGCCACCCAGCAGTATTCACAAGCAGGCAGTAAGCCAGTAGACTACCCAGTTGTTATTCACAAGCAGGCAGTAAGCCAGTAGGCCACCCAGTTGTTATTCACAAGCAGGCAGTAAGCCAGTAGGCCACCCAGTTGTTATTCACAAGCAGGCAGTAAGCCAGTAGACCACCCAGTTGTTATTCACAAGCAGGCAGTAAGCCAGAAGACTACCCAGATGTTATTCACAAGCAGGCAGTAAGCCAGTAGGCCACCCAGTTGTTATTCACAAGCAGGCAGTAAGCCAGTAGGCCACCCAGTTGTTATTCACAAGCAGGCAGTAAGCCAGTAGGCCACCCACTTGTTATTCACAAGCAGGCAGTAAGCCAGTAGGCCACCCAGTTGTTATTCACAAGCAGGCAGTAAGCCAGTAGGCCACCCAGTTGTTATTCACAAGCAGGCAGTAAGCCAGTAGGCCACCCAGTTGTTATTCACAAGCAGGCAGTAAGCCAGTAGGCCACCCAGCAGTATTCACAAGCAGGCAGTAAGCCAGTAGGCCACCCAGTTGTTATTCACAAGCAGGCAGTAAGCCAGTAGGCCACCCAGCAGTATTCACAAGCAGGCAGTAAGCCAGTAGGCCACCCAGTTGTTATTCACAAGCAGGCAGTAAGCCAGTGGGCCACCCAGCAGTATTCACAAGCAGGCAGTAAGCCAGTAGGCCACCCAGTTGTTATTCACAAGCAGGCAGTAAGCCAGTAGGCCACCCAGTTGTTATTCAAAAGCAGGCAGTAAGCCAGTAGACTACCCAGTTGTTATTCACAAGCAGGCAGTAAGCCAGTAGGCCACCCAGTTGTTATTCACAAGCGGGCAGTAAGCCAGTAGGCCACCCACTTGTTATTCACAAGCAGGCAGTAAGCCAGTAGGCCACCCACTTGTTAATCACAAGCAGGCAGTAAGCCAGTAGGCCACCCAGCAGTATTCACAAGCAAACTGAATTATTCATCATGTTGGTTATGTGTTTTTTATCCAGCTGGGATGTTTAAACTAATCCACAGCTGGCGGAGAGATATCAGGTTGGTCTTACCCATCACACAACACCCCGTTCGTTGTGCACACACAAACACACACACATACAGTCTATAACACCCCCCCTGCGCACTCTCACACACACACACACACACACAAACACACAGAGTACAGAGTCTATAACATCCAGAGTACAGAGAAAGACATCTGGAGTCCAAGAAGCTTCATTGCTGTTATCTAAACAAACAAGGGCTTGCATCGCTTTCCCTAGCTTCCTGTCTGACTGCCTTGTTTCCTAGGTAACCGTGTACTGACTCTCTCCAGAGGACCAATCCTCTCTCATCTAAAGTTTGTCTCACTTTGGGTCATGTGACACCTGTTCCCATGACAACCAGGTTGGAGGGCAGTCTGGATGTCTCTTTGATCAGTGGAAAACACCACACATTCCAACGATATCGCTTCACAGCGGCAGAATGCGTACAGCTGTTCTTCATGAAGGTGCACTGAGCTCAAATCTCATCCCGGTCGTTGTTCCTTGCCACCGTGTTTAATAACACACTAATAGAAGTGCCTTGCTGTGGAGGAATGACATTACTGTATACAGATTAGAAGATGGCAGTGGAGTGGCATCAAATCAAATGGATGACCTGCCTCTGTCCATAATGAATTACAAAAAGCATCTTTGTGGCAACCATGCTGAAATTTATTTCAATAAAGTCGGATTGAAATGTGGGCGTGAATAAAACGGTGGACACAGCGTCCATGAAAAGGTGAAACATGACATAAAGTCCCCCTGTGAACTGAGATTGGACCAATTAATGTCCTCCTCTGGATTGAGATTGGACCGATTAATGTCCTCCTCTGGATTGAGATTGGACCGATTAATGTCCTCCTCTGGACTGAGATTGGACCGATTAATGTCCTCCTCTGGACTGAGATTGGACCGATTAATGTCCTCCTCTGGACTGAGATTGGACCGATTAATGTCCTCCTCTGGACTGAGATTGGACCGATTAATGTCCTCCTCTGGACTGAGATTGGACCGATTAATGTCCTCCTCTGGACTGAGATTGGACCGATTAATGTCCTCCTCTGGACTGAGATTGGACCGATTAATGTCCTCCTCTGGACTGAGATTGGACCGATTAATGTCCTCCTCTGGACTGAGATTGGACCGATTAATGTCCTCCTCTGGACTGAGATTGGACCGATTAATGTCCTCCTCTGGACTGAGATTGGACCGATTAATGTCCTCCTCTGGACTGAGATTGGACCGATTAATGTCCTCCTCTGGACTGAGATTGGACCGATTAATGTCCTCCTCTGGACTGAGATTGGACCGATTAATGTCCTCCTCTGGACTGAGATTGGACCGATTAATGTCCTCCTCTGGACTGAGATTGGACCGATTAATGTCCTCCTCTGGACTTAGATTGGACCGATTAATGTCCTCCTCTGGACTTAGATTGGACCGATTAATGTCCTCCTCTGGACTTAGATTGGACCGATTTGATTGCAGACCTCTTTTCAGCCAACCACTCAACATGCACCTAATCAGCATGAACACTGTCACAATGCAGATGTTTGTTTGCTCAGCTGGACTATGACCTTTAAGCCCTTTCTGGTCCATCTTAAACATTTGGCTTTTGCAAGCCTTTGGTCTGTGTAAACAAAGGAACCATCCAAATCCTCTAGATGGAAGTAAACCGGTGATTTGCCTTTTAGTTAGCTCAAATCTGTTGGAATGTTTTCATTAGATAGTGGAGGCCTGTGGGTTTATTGTGTATAAAGTGTGTCTCTGCCCAAACTCCAGACACCTGTCTGATTGTGAGAATTGTCCCCCATCGCCACTGAGGTGATCCAGAACCATTGATCCACTTTGGGCAAGGACGTATGTCTGTCTCCAGTAGCCATTGACTGTAATGGGGTCTGTAACCTAATGTCTCCAAAAGCTCAATATACTCTGGAGCATGACCTCTGCCAGGCCATAGAAACACACTCTGCAGGGTGCAATTTATCGCACTTAGCTTCGCAGAAACACACAACACTTAAGCAGAAGAGTCATTTTGTTCATGTTTAGACTCCAGTGCTTGATATAATAATTACTTCCGGCTAGAGAATAATGTTCGGAGAACCAGAAGCTTGAATTTTGAGCTTTGTGTGAAATTTGTGGTACTTGGGTTATTTTGTATACAGTCTTTCCAAAATGTTTGAGAAAATGTATGACATAATCTTCGATATGGAACATTCTCAGCACATTCAGAATTAAATTTGTTTAACTTGCATTAACTATGAAGTTGTTTATGTTTTTTAGGAGCATTCTGCTCTGATGAAAGAATGATCTGTCATGCTTTTTGTTCCGCCAAGGATTAAAGAATCAAAACTTGCTTCAGTGTCTAACTGACTAGTGGCTAAGAAGTCACATTGGTGACGCAAAATATGTCACACATTGCCTGGGGACAGGGAAGCATCATCAGCAGAGTTCTCCTGGTATCATCGAGGTCTAGCAACTCCTCGGGGCATGTTGGGAACAAGGCAAACTGAGATAGTCGGATGAGAGAGCCAAACCCGAAATGACTCACGAACACACATTAATACGATCTGAGGGAAAAGTACATATACATGGGGTAGACAAAATCATGGAAACACCTGAACATACATATATTTGTCTCTTTTAAATGCTTTCATAAAAGACCTTAACTGTGTAAAGAGAGATATTGCATTGCTGTTCAAAAAGAAAAGCATCCAGTTATTTTAGGGATGAAGGGGGTAAAAATTGGCTTTGCACTTTCCGAAATGTACTATAAAGGTTCAGGGTTGTTCCCGTTATTAAATAGACCATGCAAGACTTTTGACATCACCCTGGTGTCCCTAAAACCCCTTTCACATTAGTTTTGCAGTGTGTTTAGCAGTGTGTATGGAAGCGTTATCACCCTGGAATATTTGAACATCATGCAGGGAACAATCTCTGCATCACGGGCTGCGCAAGGTTCTGTAAAATTTGGAGAAATTTCTGTACCCAATGACCCAAAAGATGGCTGCCTGTACCATTTTGAAACCCCAAACATGTTTAACAGTTGAGCAGAAACCACCTTTTGGAGGCCATCATTATGAGGCCATCTTCTTCCATTTATGAGGCCATCTTCTTCCATTTATGAGGCCATCTTCTTCCATTTATGAGACCATCTTCTTCCATTTATGAGACCATCTTCTTCCATTCATGAGGCCATCTTCTTTCAATTCCGTGGTCTTGAAAATGCTGGTGGAAAAACATGTTTCTATTTACATTTTCCTCCTTAACCAGACAATACATTACTTGTCCTAAATTTCACTGGGTGACACTGCCGCTATTGGCAACTGTATCCTACAACTATATTCTGCTCTATCTTGGCATACGGAAATTATACAAAATAAACAGCTCATTAAAAACCCAAGCGCTTTTTGTTTTATGTTGTGTTTCCCTTTGGAAACACAATGAGTGGCGCCAGCCCCTACTAGAGTAACAGGAGTTACTGAGTGCTATAAATTATGCCTTCTCTAAATAGATACTCATGTTTTACTGTCATTTCAATAATGTTGCATGAAATCACTTGTATATCACCTATCATCAAAGTAATCAATTTTCAAAGCATGCGGAAATACTCCCAAAATAAATAAATTATTTTTGTTTCTCTAACTGTGAAAAAAGTAGGATATAATGGTCAACCTATTTTTGAAAACATGTTTAATTCTAAAAATAACAGTCAATTAATTGCTCCAGGTTAGGGGGGGCATATCAGATGTAAAGGTGTGCTTAGAAAAGTAAAAACAAATGTTGCTAACTTATAATGTATTTAATATTTTACATAGAAGGTTTGGTTAGAGGATTCCAGTGCCAGACATTGGTGAGAAAGGACTCAGGAAATATACATGTTTACAACCACCAAATGATCGAAAAATGTCATGAGTTGACCGGCGTAATGTGGTGAAAGCCATTTTGCAGAGTCGTAATCCGTTTCAAATACAGGTTTATTGAACTGACCAAAGTAAAACAAACCGTAAACGGCGAAAAACACGAACTCGGTTGAATGTAAATGAAACTGCGCATATAGCGACTTTAAACGAACATTGACAAACAACAACAATAATGGAGATACCTAACACACTCACCGATAATGCCAA
Source organism: Dallia pectoralis (assembly GCA_029465975.1). Lineage (NCBI taxonomy): Eukaryota > Metazoa > Chordata > Actinopteri > Esociformes > Umbridae > Dallia > Dallia pectoralis. Next base: position 109,142 of record CM055747.1, on the reverse strand, counting down.
CGTGACATATAACAATGCTAAGCAAGGAGTGACTTGCTAGCGACCCCTTTATATCCCCCATGATTACAATTACAAACAGCCGTGAGACAAACGTAAACAAGGAAGTGAAACAAGGAAGTGCATCACCGAAATATGTCCATGTAGCAACGCCACCACACCAATCGTGACAGTATCCCCCACTAAAAGGCTAGCTCCCCAGATAGCCGAACGGAACCACAAAAACAAAACAAGGGAGCAACAGGAAGAGAACCCACAGTCAAACCCCAAAAGGGTCAGTCCAGGACCGCAGGTCCAGCCCTGAATAGGCCTCGGTGGGCCGACCGCCATCTTGTGCGGCTCAGAGGCCGCCATCTTGTGCGGCTCAGAGGCCGCCATCTTGTGCGGCTCAGAGGCCGCCATCTTGTGCGGCTCAGAGACCGCCATCTTGTGCGGCTCAGAGGCCACCATCTTGTGCGGCTCAGAGGGCGCCATCTTGTGCGGCTCAGAGGCCGCCATCTTGTGCGGCTGAGAGACCGGCGTCGTAGCGGCGGCCATCGTGGGTGACATGGCGGCGGCCATCGTGGGCGACGTGGCGGCAGGGATAGGGAACACTCCGGGAGGCCAAGCGGATGAAGGAGGGGACACTCCGGGGGGCCAAGCGGAGGAAGGAGGGGACACTCCGGGAGGCCAGGCAGAGGAAGAAGGGGACACTCCGGGAGGCCAGGCGGAGGAAGGAGGGGCCACTCCGGGAGGCCAGGCGGAGGAAGGAGGGGCATCGTCGCTGCGGCCATCTCGGGCGTCTCTGCGGCCATCTCGGGCGTCGCTGAGGCCATCTCGGGCGTCGCTGAGGCCATCTCGGGCGTCGCTGAGGCCATCTCAGGCGCAGGCGTCGCTGAGGCCATCTCGGGCGTCGTTGAGGCCATCTCGGGCGTCGCTGAGGCCATCTCGGGCGTCGCTGAGGCCATCTCGGGCGTCGCTGAGGCCATCTCGGGCGTCGCTGAGGCCATCTCGGGCGTCGCTGAGGCCATCTCGGGCGCAGGCGTAGCTGAGGCCATCTTGGGCGCTGGCGTGGCGGCGGAGGCCATCTCGGGCGCTGGCGTGGCGGCGGAGGCCATCTCGGGCACTGGCGTGGCGGCGGCGGCCATCTCGGGCGCCGGCGTGGCGGCCATCTCGGGCGCTGGCGTGGCGGCGGCGGCCATCTCGTGCGCTGGGGTGGTGGCGGCGGCCATCTTGGGCGCTGGCGTGGCGGCGGCGGCCATCTCGGGCGCTGGCGTGGCGGCGGCCATCTCTGGCGTCAGGTCTTGAAAGTCCAGCCATGCCTTCCACCACGCCCTAATGACAGCCGGGGGCTGCTTATGTAACCCCTCCGGGGATTTCTCTGTCCCGGAGGTAGGTGGTCGGAAAGGGTCCTCCAGCTGGGGCTGGGATGGTGGCTGTAGCTCCAGGGCTCTTGCTGGCCCTGGCTGCAGCCCCGGAACAATGGACGGCGTCTTCTGAGGCTCCAGGGCCGTGGGTGGCACTGGACACACAGGTGGCTTCACCCGGCACCTCCCTCTTGGCACCGGGTGTGGATGGTGTTCTTTCCCCACCTGCTGGCTGGGTCCAGCGCTTAGGTTCTCCCTCACGGTCCCCCTAGAACACCCCTCTAGCACCCCCCCAAATGTTTTATTGGGGAGCCTTCGGGGTGCTCCATAGAACAGTTCTTTGGAGGACCGTGAACCTGTTGTGGCTAGCCCTGGTAGCCTCTTCTGCCCGCCCCAGCCGACGTCTGATGTTACCGGGACTAATCGACTGAGGACGGGATCCCATAGCAGGGTGTCTTCCAGGGAGTCCTCCTCCACTCTCTCGTAGACCGCTTCATCATCATCCGATGAGAGGGAGTCGGACCCCCAATCACCCTGACAGGTGTAGCGCCGTTCACATTGCTCCGTGGGGTGACGGTGAGCTTCATACCTCAGAGCGCTATAGCTTGCCCCTCCGAGGAATCCACTCACCTTCCGGCTCTGCGGGCTTCTTGGGTGGCTTAGCATTCTGTCATGAGTTGACCGGCGTAATGTGGTGAAAGCCATTTTGCAGAGTCGTAATCCGTTTCAAAGACAGGTTTATTGAACTGACCAAAGTAAAACAAACCGTAAACGGCGAAAAACACGAACTCGGTTGAATGTAAATGAAACTGCGCATAAACTGCGCAAAACTAAATTTACATGTTTACAACCACCAAATGATCGAAACAAAATAGACTTGTTTTCAACCACCAAATTATCAAAAAACGAAATGTACATGTTTTTGACCACCAAATTGCTACACTTGCCAGCTGTGAGATATTGTGCCTTCCAATATTATTCTGATCCCTTCATTGTCTTCGCAATTGTGATGTGTTATAGATGATGTGTTATTTACACACATACCTGATAATGACATAGAAAGTTTGTGATACAACTATCTCATTTATAGTACCACTCAAGCAGTCACCAAAATTGAGATAACCAGAGCAACCAGACTAAAATTCTGTCAAACAAGTGCTTCTGTCCGGCCAAGCTCTTAAAAGAGTGTCTTAGAGATTACGAAAATTCACAACCAACGAAAATCTGTTTTTCAACACAATATATGTAAAATGCCAGTATTAGGGTGCAGTACAGAGAAAGCATATTTTACAGGCTTATTAAACACAATATACACATTGATTGCACTTGCCTTACTGACTCAAGTCCCAGTTATTGTTTTCAACATCACACAGATGTTGCTGCCATACTGTTGGTCAAACTGTAAATGTGGGCTAATTACTGTTTAGTCTAGATTACACCAGGGGATTGAAACATGATTACATTACTATTATTTCAATAGCAGACAACTATGTAATAGAGAACATCATGTTATCAAGTAAATTTTGTCAGATTTCAATGACCAAATCCTAGTAGAGTTGTTCACCACCCAGTGCCTGTTTTCAGATGTTTAAACTAGTCGTGCTAATAATCCCAATAACAACACATGCACCAAATATTCCATCACAATTTTTACCATCCAGAAAATAGCTGATTTCACATAATTAGGTCTGCTAACAAACATGCTACAAAACACTCTGCAGTGTGAGAAGAAGACATAGGCCCAATCCGAATACTCCCACTTACCCCTTCCCCTTAGCCCTACCCCTTAGTTTACCCCTACCCCTTGGCCCTCGAAACCGAGTGGTAAGGGCTACGTTCCCCTAGGAATTGGGACACCACTCGGTTTTGGCTACGTCATCATACATCGTCGCTAGCTGGCTGCTACGTCACCAGAGGCGACACAAATGTTGATCTCAAACTTCGGAGATGCAGTCTGGAAAAGTGTGTATGTTGTCGATTGCGTGGATTTTAGTAGTTATGTTTTTGCGATTGTCTGCAACAAATCGCAGAAATCAAGCGAGAAGAGGTCTACGACGCCTACGAATGCTGGTAGTTTAACTTATGGTATGTATCGATTGGTTGCAAACAACATTGTCGTATTGTATTTACAGTTCACGGAACTAACCAACAAGGTAGCAAACATTTTTACCAACTCAGCCATTAATGGTGTAAAATTGTTTTATTTTCCAGACTGGTGGTCCAACAAGATACTGTGCCATAAACCCCAACACGTCTATACTGCGCATATGGTTCGATGTATGTAGTAGTTATATGTTTGGTGGCGGTGCATATGGATGCAGATGTTCTTCTGTGTACTATTGTTTTTAATGTTTTTGTAAAGCACACGTGCTATATAAATAAACCTGCTTGCTTACTACTGAAGGCTGTTTTCAATAAATAATTTCATCCACATTGCATTGTGTTTTGTATATCTGTTTCAGTGATCACTGTTTTGAATGTCATTGATCGATGTTCAGAAACCCTTAATCAAAAACAATGTGCAAAGTGCATCAACAAACAAACTACAGTTTATCAAACATTTTTTCAAAGATGTCCAATAACCTCTATGTCTTGGCATCACCAGTGTCCTGTATCATATCCAAATTATGTTGTACACCTTCATAATCTACAGTCTATGGTTGTACAGCATGAAACTTCGGTTCATTTTCTGCCCGAAAGCGAATCATTTGCCGGGTTTCCTCCGGCGTCCCTGTGTGATTCGGGTATGTAAAGCACTTTTATCGCTATTCCAAAAGCAACATGTTATGTTATGCACTGATATGAATTATCTGCTAAAAGAGTTAACTGTAGACAAACATGCATTGAGTAAAGGTAGTCAGAGAAATACGGGACAAATTAGCAATGTATCTTTGGCGTTGAAAACTGGCAAAAAGTAGCGATTAAAAAAAAAAACTTCAATTATTAAAATGGTTAAAAATATATATGTACAGGACTGAGTAGATCACAAAACAATTGTGTCGTAATTTTTAAATTCGTTATTTAATCCGAAAATACTACATTTATGGGTCTCTTTTGATGATCTAGCAGCCATTGTTGACGTCTCGCAATGTGTTCTGGGTACCCCTTGGTTTCAAGTGAGCTCTCGGAAAATCTTGGTTTCAAGGGGTATATAGCCCTTCGTCTTACCCCTTCGTCTTGATCAAAATGAGTATTCGGACAGCACTTGGTGTCGCGCGAACGCGCAAAACTATCTAACTCTGAATTAATCTATCACAAACATTTGTTCATTATTCCTTGATTCTGAATGAATCTATCACAAAACATTTTTTATTATTTCTTGATTCTGAATGAATCTATCACAAAACATTTTTTATTATTTCTTGATTCTGAATGAATACAGCACAGACCTTTGTTAATTTTTCCTTGATTCTGAATGAATCTAACACAAACATGTGTTCATTATTCCTTGATTCTGAATGAATCTATCACAAACCTTTGTTCATAATCTTTTTACCCTATTAACATCAGTGTCCACAATTCCAGCAATTTCTCTACAGCTGTTGTCTTTGCCTGCCTGTATGAATACAACCACATTGAATGGTTTTGTATGTCTTGCAAAATCTTCACAAGCCCACATCACATTCCTTAAAAGGGCACTATGTAAAATCCTGCCTCTAACGTCTACAGAACATTGTTCTCGTCTTCCATTATTTGAATGAGACCAAAATAGTATTTACACGTTCAGAGTGGTTTAAGGTGGAAGGATTGTTCTGTGAGTATAATTACATTACAAGTCAATGCAAACTAATGAATAGACCAGTATGGAAGATTAAATAGGGAAATGATGTGTCTCTGACACTTGTAATTGTTTTGTAATATGTTAGTAGAATAATTATTAGTAACGTAAAGTGCAGATGTACAGTGAACATGTTAGTATAAAGTAAAAATGTAGTACTGAGTAGCAAATGCCATCACTTAGCTTCAATGTTATATCAGAAAGTAAGATATTTACACAAAGGTTGGAACTTTAATTACATAAAGAAAACAAAACCTGTAAATAGTTCAGATATACACAGGAGACTCAGGGTTCAATGAACATTTGTATTGAACTTCACACAGTCGCATACAGGCAAGTCCTCCAACTAAAACCCAAAACTTACTTTCATCGGGCGCGAGCCTTCCCGGTAACGCGCAGCTTGCATACGTAACAGAATGCCCTTAAAGCCATAGTCACATTTACATGTGCACATTATATGACATCTCCCCTTTTATGTTTTGTTTCTCTGAGGATACCCAAAGATATCCTGACTGTTCCTATAACTGAACATTTGAACGGCACTACACTTGATTAAACAGTAGGCTTAACTCATTAAACATTACTCTGTGCAATATATAAACGAGCATTAGAACGTAAGCACTCTTAGCAGTGTAAATAAACTTTTCAGTCCACAAACATTTCCTTTACATCATCTTCTTCCCTCCCCACAGTGCATGGCTCCAAAGATTACCAAAAATACCCCCATCTTTACAGATTTAACCTTTCAACAGGTTTACTCAGTCTACCAGACCGGGTGTGGGGCAGTCCAGTCTGTATTTCTGGCGGTTTGACACTTGGGGTTAGCAATGCAGCATCCGTGGAGACTGTGGGGTCAGGCTGCTGTGTGGCAGCACCTTGCTGCAGTTCATCTGGAGCTAGAGGGTGAGTGTCTCCCGCCACAGGAGGAACATGCTGCAAGTGACGCCGGTTGCGTCTCAAAGTTGCTCCCTGAGGTGTTTCAATGACAAAGGAGCGTGGTGTGGTGCTGTCTCCCAAGACAACAGCAGGTGTTCTCCAGGCTTTCTGATGGTCCAGCTTTATGAGTACGGGATCACCTGGCTTTACAGAAGGCAAGGGCCTAGCTCCATGGCGCTGATTAAAGTAGAATGCTTGTTTCCCCTTTTCCAATGCATCCTTAGTCCTGACCGTTTCCAGATCAGGCCATCGGGGCTGTAGATTTGCCTCCAGTGTCGGAAGGGTTGTCTTTATCTTCCTGCCCATGAGCAGCTCTGCCGGGCTCACGCCTGTGGTGGTGCAAGGCGTTGACCGATAGCACATAAGGGCAAGCAGAGGGTCTTTCTGCGTCAAGATTCTTTTAGCGGTCTGAACCCCTCTCTCTGCATGTCCGTTCCCTTGAGGGTTGTGTGGACTAGAAGTGATGTGTATAAAGTCAAACTCTATTGCAAAGTCTTTGAATTCCTGACATGAAAATTGAGGCCCATTGTCAGACACGACCTCGTCTGGACAGCCAAATCTTGCAAACACTGCCTTCAACTTCAAGATTACCTGCGAGGCAGTGGTTGTCGGCAGGTGAAGTATTTCCAGGAAACGGGAAAAATAGTCAGACACGACAAGGTAAGTGTGTTTGTTATGATCACACAGGTCCATCGCAAGTCTCTTCCAAGGCCGGTCAGGAAGGGGGGTAGAGATGAGAGGTTCTTTCCGCTGGCTGGGTTTCCTCTCACGGCATACCTGACAAGACTGGACTTTTTTCTGGATTTCTGATGAGATGCTGGGCCACCATACGGACGCATGGGCTCGCTCTCTACACTTTGTCAAACCTTGGTGTCCGTCATGTATTCGGTCCAGGATGTCTGTTCTGAGCACATCTGGAATCACCATACGGCTACCTCTGATGACGATCCCATCGCACTCTGAGAATTCAGCTTTCATGGGAAAATATTCTCTGATTGGTCCTGGGACCTGGCCTATGTACTCTGGCCACCCTGACTTTATGAACTGCAACACCAGTTGAAGGTTACTGTCGGCTGCTGTAGCTGTCTTTATGGCCTCAAGCTTACGTGGGGATGTAGGCAGGGCGTCTACCACGGCTGCTACATAGCATGCTACGTCTGAGTGAGTTTCCGTTTCCAGGGACTGTAATGGACTCCGTGAGAGTGTGTCGGCCACCGCTAGGGTCTTCCCTGGTGCATATTCGGCCATCGGTTTAAATCTCATAAGTCTCATGAGTAGTCTTTGGCACCGTATTGGCACTTTGTCTAGGTCTTTCTGATTCATGAGTGGCACCAGAGGTTTGTGGTCCGTTACTAACTTGAAGCTCTCAAGGCCACACAGGTACTTTTCAAATTTCTCACAGGCCCAGACGCACGCCAAACACTCTTTCTCTATCTGTGCATATCTGGTCTCGGCATCCGACAGGCTACGTGAGCAGTATGCCACAGGTTTCCATTCCTCGTCATGTAGCTGCATCAACACTCCTCCTATACCATAACTGCTGGCGTCAGCAGAGACAGCGGTAGGCCGGTTCACATCGTAGAACTTCAGGACAGGAGAAGTGGACAGGATGTCTTTAATCTGCTGGAATGCCTCCTGTTGGGAGTGGTCCCACGTCCATACTGACTTGGACTTTAACAGATCATAAAGTGGGTTACACTCTGTAGACAAATTTGGAATGTATTTCCCCAAGTAATTGAACATGCCCAAAATACGCTTTAGGTCTTGCACGTTCTGTGGTGGTGGGAGCTCGCGAATTGCCTTGACTTTTTCAGGGTCAGGTCTTACACCTGATTTGTCAATGACATGACCCAGGAAGTGAAGCTGGTCCTGCCTAAACTTACACTTTTCTTTGTTTAGCTTTAGGCCAGCTGACTCGATCCTTTCCAGCACCTTGCTGAGACGTTGGTCGTGCTGCTCTGGTGTATCTCCATACACTAGGACATCATCCATGAAGATAGCCACGCCCAACAGGCCATTGAGGGTCTCTGTCATTTTGCGTTGGAAGATTTCCGGAGCACTTGTGATTCCAAATGGGAGTCTTTTAAATGCATAGCGGCCAAAGGGTGTTATGAAGGTGGTTAATTTGGTGCTTTCAGGGTGTAGAGGTATCTGCCAAAACCCGGAGGCGGCATCCAGTGACGTGAACATGGTTGCGCCACTGAGTTTAGCTGTAATTTCCTCAGCAGTTGGAAGGACGTACCTCTCTCTCCTTACAGTCTCGTTTAACCTCTTCAAATCAACACAGATGCGCACTTTCCCATTTTTCCTTGGGACTGGCACCATAGGCGCGCACCAGTCAGTGGGCTCTGTCACAGGCTCAATCACCTCATTTTCCTCCATTCGTTTTAATTCCTCTTTTACTTTTTGCAGTAGAGGCAACGGGACACGACGAGCAGTGTGCACTGCGTATGGCTCAGCATTATCTCTTAACCGGATTTTAACAGGTTCGGTTTTGAGTGTTCCGTGCTCACCGAATGCTGTGTGGACTTCCTCGACACGTTTCACAAGCCCCATGGTCATTGCGGTGGCTCTGCCTAGCAGATTGTTTGCGTTGTGGCCATCGATGACGTATACTGGAAAACTGTATGGATTTCTTTTATATTCTGTGCTTGCTTGGAACTTTCCTAAACAGTCCAACGGACCACCTGGACTGCACAGTGTGATATTAGATGGCTCCAATTTCTTGTTGGGAACTAGTTTGTTAAACTCCTCTGCTCCCATAATGTTTACATCTGCACCCGTGTCAATTTTAAATTTGACTGGTGTTGCTCCAATTGTAAACTCTATTGTCCATCGTTCATCACTTGTGTTTTTATTTGTGACTGCACCCAGAAAGTATGGTGTCTGTGAAACAGTCTCTGTCACTTCTCTGACTGTTTTACTATAACATTTCTTTTCCCAGTGACCCACCTTCTTACACTTGTTGCATGTGGAGTTCTTGGCTGGGCACCTTTCTGGATCGCTGTGTTTTAATTTTCCACATTTTCCACAGTTTGAGTCTGCTTGATAATTTTCTCTTTTAGGTTTCCACTTGGGCTTTCCTCTGCCTAATCCTCTCCCGCGAATTTCCTGTACTGCTGCATGTGACCCCTGCAGGTGAACTTGGAGTGCAACCTCTTCAGACTGGCGAACAGTTGTAATCGTTTGGGCAAGTGTAAGATCAGCCATTAGCTGCAATTTACGTGACAAGTCCTTGTCCAAAATGCCCACAACAATGCGGTCGCGGATGTGTTCGTCTTTATTTACCCCAAAGTCACAGTGTTCTGATAGCTCATATAGGGCTCTGATAAACATTTCAGCTTTCTCACCAGGCCGCTGTGATCGCTGGTGAAAACAGGCCCGCTCGTGAATCACGTTGCGTTTAGGATAGAAGTATGCGTCGTATTTTCCCAACACAACGTCAATCTTCTCCTCATCCCCCTCCGTTTCAAATGTGAAAGACTTGAAAATGTTTTCAGCCTCAGGTCCCATGGCATAAATCAGCGAACTGATCAAAAGCAAAACTTTCCGGTGGATGAAACTTGGCCATCTTTTTAGAGAAGCAATGTGTCCGTCAAACACTTCTGACACCATGTAAATAGTTCAGATATACACAGGAGACTCAGGGTTCAATGAACATTTGTATTGAACTTCACACAGTCGCATACAGGCAAGTCCTCAAACTAAAACCCAAACTTACTGCCATCGGGCGCGAGCCTTCCCGGTAACGCGCAGCTTGCATACGTAACAGAATGCCCTTAAAGCCATAGTCACATTTACATGTGCACATTATATGACAAAACCCACGTCTGCTTAAATACACTAAGGATTATGCATGGATTCACAACTGTAGACTCCCACATCGTAGACCACAGGGAGACCTTAAGGACAAACCCCTGACTCACACTATATACTGTAGACTCCCACATCGTTGACCACAGGGAGACCTTAAGAACAAACCCCAGACTCACACTATATACTGTAGACTCCCACATCGTAGACCACAGGGAGACCTTAAGGACAAACCCCTGACTCACACTATATACTGTAGACTCCCACATCGTAGACCACAGGGAGACCTTTAGGACAAACCCCTGACTCACACTATATACTGTAGACTCCCACATCGTAGACCACAGGGAGACCTTAAGAACAAACCCCTGACTCACACTATATACTGTAGACTCCCACATCGTAGACCACAGGGAGACCTTAAGGACAAACCCCTGACTCACACTATATACTGTAGACTCCCACATCGTAGACCACAGGGAGACCTTAAGGACAAACCCCCTGACTCACACTATATACTGTAGACTCCCACATCGTAGACCACAGGGAGACCTTAAGGACAAACCCCTGACTCACACTATATACTGTAGACTCCCACATCGTAGACCACAGGGAGACCTTAAGGACAAACCCCTGACTCACACTATATACTGTAGACTCCCACATCGTAGACCACAGGGAGACCTTAAGGACAAACCCCTGACTCACACTATATACTGTAGACTCCCACATCGTAGACCACAGGGAGACCTTAAGAACAAACCCCAGACTCACACTATATACAGTAGACTCCCACATCGTAGACCACAGGGAGACCTTAAGGACAAACCCCTGACTCACACTATATACTGTAGACTCCCACATCGTAGACCACAGGGAGACCTTAAGGACAAACCCCTGACTCACACTATATACTGTAGACTCCCACATCGTAGACCACAGGGAGACCTTTAGGACAAACCCCTGACTCACACTATATACTGTAGACTCCCACATCGTTGACCACAGGGAGACCTTAAGAACAAACCCCAGACTCACACTATATACTGTAGACTCCCACATCGTAGAACACAGGGAGACCTTAAGGACAAACCCCTGACTCACACTATATACTGTAGACTCCCACATCGTAGACCACAGGGAGACCTTTAGGACAAACCCCTGACTCACACTATATACTGTAGACTCCCACATCGTAGACCACAGGGAGACCTTTAGGACAAACCCCTGACTCACACTATATACTGTAGACTCCCACATCGTAGACCACAGGGAGACCTTTAGGACAAACCCCTGACTCACACTATATACTGTAGACTCCCACATCGTAGACCACAGGGAGACCTTAAGGACAAACCCCTGACTCACACTATATACTGTAGAGACTCAAACCCCTGACTCATATATACTGTAGACTCCACAGGACCACAGGGAGACCTTAAGGACAAACCCCTGACTCACACTATATACTGTAGACTCCCACATCGTAGACCACAGGGAGACCTTAAGAACAAACCCCTGACTCACACTATATACTGTAGACTCCCACATCGTAGACCACAGGGAGACCTTAAGGACAAACCCCTGACTCACACTATATACTGTAGACTCCCACATCGTAGACCACAGGGAGACCTTAAGGACAAACCCCTGACTCACACTATATACTGTAGACTCCCACATCGTAGACCACAGGGAGACCTTAAGGACAAACCCCTGACTCACACTATATACTGTAGACTCCCACATCGTAGACCACAGGGAGACCTTAAGGACAAACCCCTGACTCACACTATATACTGTAGACTCCCACATTGTTGACCACAGGGAGACCTTAAGAACAAACCCCAGACTCACACTATATACTGTAGACTCCCACATCATAGACCACAGGGAGACCTTAAGGACAAACCCCTGACTCACACTATATACTGTAGACTCCCACATCGTAGACCACAGGGAGACCTTAAGGACAAACCCCTGACTCACACTATATACTGTAGACTCCCACATCGTAGACCACAGGGAGACCTTTAGGACAAACCCCTGACTCACACTATATACTGTAGACTCCCACATCGTTGACCACAGGGAGACCTTAAGAACAAACCCCAGACTCACACTATATACTGTAGACTCCCACATCGTAGAACACAGGGAGACCTTAAGAACCAACCCCAGACTCACACTATATACTTTAGACTCCCACATCACAGGGAGACCTTAAGGACAAACCCCAGACTCACACTATATACTGTAGACTCCCACATCGTAGACCACATAGAGACCTTAAGGACAAACCCCAGACTCTATATATATAAATACAAATCAATAGAACCTTATAGGCAAACACAATGAAACAAAGTTCTCAAACAACTTGCCTGACCACTTGGGCTTGTTTCTTTTCTCTTCATGTTTTATGAGTCGCTGTATATGTACAGTATTATTTCACTGCCAAAAAAACTCTTGTTGAATTGAAATAATACTGTGCATATACAGTGACATATAAAACATTCAAACAACAGCAACACTCTTAAACTAGCACACTATTACCTTAATATTAACTCGTAAAATGGATACAGTACCCAACAAATGTGAATACCAAATACAGTGACTTTTAAAGACACATAATCACCAAATCCCCAACAGCCATGATACTTTAAATAAAACCCAATGTAACCCAGCTGAACCTAAAGTAAAACCAACACCCTCTTAGCCCACTAAATGTCCCTGGTAGACTAGGAACCTTGATACTGGTTTTGCTCTCTTACTGTCTGAGCAGGTTGGGCTCCACTGAAGCCCCTCCCCCAACCACTGAAACCCCTCCCCCAACATGTCCACACTGCTGAGATAGCAAACGTTTTACTTGTGTTGTTGACAAACTCCACATTACTGCATAGTTCTATGAACCAGACGGTTTTTTACACGTTCCACTAATTACATAATTTTATTTCACAACAATACAATCTCTTTAGAGTGGGCCATTACATATGATATGTGTGTGTGTTTGTGTGTGAATAAGAATCGTTTTCTTTGCATTTAAGAGGCTAATGGCTAAATATGCCAATCCCCCGTCCAGGCTATTGGTTTTTCTAGAATAATTCATGAATTTCATTAATGTGGTTGAGCTGTGTGCTCCCAGTGAAAAGATCTGTGTTGCAGACTAAGCTTGTATTACGGGCTCCCTACAGGATGGAAATTGAAATATTGAATTAGCATCGGACCACAAAGTCAGAATCATCGGCATGTCAAGCCTATCCCATATTAAAGCTGCCACATTGATGAAGCAAAACATGGTTGTCTACCTTTTAATGGTGCCGGAGACATTTTTGGGATTTTATAAACAGTAAACAGTTTTCTTCCTTTTTTTTATCAAAATACCATTATCACAACAGAGACAAGGATTGTGTGTCAGGCCAACACACAAGGCTGTTGTTCCTTTGTTTCCATAGTCTGTATGTTTATGCTTAGGCCCGGAGCGGACCGAGATGTAAGAATGGATGTTAATGAGAACCATGAATAATACATCATTGGATTAATAACCTAGTCTTTATTAATCCCCAAATGTTCATTAGGAGCTTCTTTGAGACGTCTCAGTACTTAGTAGCGCAGCTAATGCATTAGCTTTAACCCTGATTACTGAATAATGGGACAGCGAGTTTGGACATGTGGGCATGTATCCATTCTGCTCTTGTACCAACGGTCATTTCTTATTGTGTTTAAATATTCTTGAGTTTGTATGATGAATCAACAGTTAGATGATTATCCCGTATCTACTTAACAATGCACCATTTTGTGTCTGTAAAGGGCATATTGGCACTTTTAAGTGGAAGGGGTCATGACATTGCAATGTATTGAAAATAGTAATGACATCGAGACAAAAACAGCCAACCCTTGTTTGGGGACATAGGGAACTAGGGGACTAAGGAACATAGGGGACTAGGGGACGAAGGGAACTAGGGGACTAGGGTGTTTAACATTTCCCTGTGTCTGGTTTCGTTTTCCTTTAAGGAGAACACTAAGACCTCCCTGGTTGTGTTGTAGCCCATGCAGCTGATGCTACATGACAGTTTATATATATATATATATATAGTATAAGGACCCCCTGGTTGTGTTGTAGCCCATGCAGCTGATGCTACATGACAGTTTATATATATATATATATAGTATAAGGACCCCTGGTTGTGTTACAGGCTGAGCAGCTGATGCTACATGACAGTTTCTGCTTCTAATCTGCCTAACCCTCAACCCTCCTGATGTCCCTTTCTGACTGGTCTGATGTACTTGACATTAACAATTTTATTATGGATTTAAAACATGCACTTATGTGGACAGCCAGAAGAGGATTGGCCACCTCTCAGAGCCTGGTTCCTCTCTAGGTGTCTTCCTTAATTCGACCCATCAGGGAGTTTTTCCTAGCCGCTGTGTATCAACTTGTTGATTTGTGCTCTGTCAGAGTATAAAGGGCTTGATAAAATACATTTGATTGATTGAACAAGAGGAATCCTTGAAGTTCGAATCATATGTATTTATAAGTTGTGGATTTTTCAAGTGACTAAAAAAGAAAATGGCTACCTGACAGTGTAATGGGTTCAGTTTAAGAGACAGATGTATTCTCTGACCGCTTACATTGTGTTTCTACTCTGCAGGCAAGTCTTCTGCCATGAATACTGTGTGTCTCAAGTTACTTGGAATCAATATCGCTCAACATCTGACAAAGAGTCAGTCGTAAATCTTTCCATCAAACTGTCAGTGGCCATGCAGCCACACAGAAACACCACCCCAAGTGTCATGTGCTAATAACAGAGACTGCTGGGGTGAGGAGGTGTCTCAGACCGACTAAACCAAAACCCCGGCTACTGAGCCTGTTTCCTGTCTTGCTCTACAAGGGGTTCAAAACCAGATAAATAACACGGCTACTTGGCCAGTGTTCTGTCTCACACCACAAGATGTCCACAGAGGGGTTCAAAACCAGATAAATGACACGGCTACTGGGCCAGTGTTCTGTCTCACACCATCAGATGTCCACAGAGGGGTTCAAAACTAAATAAATAATGTCTCAGCTTTGCCCACTCATCAAATCAGCAAGAAAACGGACGGAAAACAGTTATGACAGAGAGAAAGAGGCAGAGAGTTATAGAGAGAGAGATGAAGCAGAAAGAGAGCGAGCAATAGAAGTTGAAAGAGACAGAGGTATTTTCCAAGGCGATCCTCCGTTATTAGTTATCTTTATTGAAGCTAATGTGTTGTTTGGCTTTTTTTGGTTTCAGTAAGTCTATTTAGTAAACCAGCCCAGAGCCACCACTGTTATTTAGTAAACACATTCTGAGGTGGTGGGAGCTACTCGCTCCTCACCATGACACCTTTCAGAAAGCTCTGTGAGCCACAACGCTCTCGGTGTAGGTTTCTCCTCCCCATGCAAACAGCTGCATCACGGCAGCTCTCCCTCTAATTACGTCTCAGTCCATCTGATGAGGCTGCGGCTGTCAGGCCCCTCCGTGCACTTAATAAATCACCGCTCGGCAGGCCAAGCCTTATCTGATTGGATGAGGAGGGGAGCCTCAAACTCCCCTATCTGAACCACTGAGCTTTCCTCTGCTCCTGGCTGGCTGGGCTAATCTTACTCTCTATGAGTCTATTCTGCTCCACCATCTCTACTGAGTCATGTACAACCAATCTGATGCGTGACCTCAAATTGAATCCTCTGCGATGGTGGTTATGTGTTTACCACACACACACTCCATAGGCACAGCTAGACTCTGTCAATGCCCTGTCATTGCCCTGTCAATGCCCTGGAGACAAGTCACACTGATATGACAAATTTCTCATTGAGTTTCCCATCCTAATCAAGTTTTCCTCATCTTATATACACTGTATTCACAATTGGGTGAAGAATGATCTCAGATAATCTTGTGTTGTCAGTTGTATCGGTAAATGGGACACCCATATATTAACCGTATATCTCTCCTCTTTCTACCGTACATCTCCCCTCTGTCTAGTGTATATCTCCCCTTTGTCTATTGTATATCGCTCCTTGTGTCTAGTGTATATCTCCCCTCTGTCTACCGTATATCTCCCCTCTGTCTACTGTATATCTCCCCTCTGTCTAGTGTATATCTCCCCTCTGTCTACCGTATATCTCCCCTCTGTCTACTGTATATCTCCCCTCTGTCTAGTGTATATCTCCCCTCTGTCTAGTGTATATCTCTCCTCTGTCTAGTGTATATCTCCCCTCTGTCTACTGTATTACTCCCCTCTGTCTACTGTATATATCCCCTCTGTCTAGTGTGTATCTCCCCTCTGTCTACCGTATATCTCCCGTGTGTCTACCGTATATCTCCCCTCTGTCTATTGTATATCGCCCCCCTGTGTCTAGTGTATATCTCCCCTCTGTCTACCGTATATCTCCCCTCTGTCTACCGTATATCTCCCCTCTGTCTACTGTATATCTCCCCTCTGTCTACCGTATATCTCCCCTCTGTCTACTGTATATCTCCCCTCTGTCTAGTGTATATCTCCCCTCTGTCTAGTGTATATCTCCCCTCTGTCTACCGTATATCTCCCCTCTGTCTACCGTATATCTCCCCTCTGTCTACCGTATATCTCCCCTCTGTCTACTGTATATCTCCCCTCTGTCTACCGTATATCTCCCCTCTGTCTACTGTATATCTCCCCTCTGTCTAGTGTATATCTCCCCTCTGTCTAGTGTATATCTCCCCTCTGTCTACCGTATATCTCCCCTCTGTCTACTGTATATCTCCCCTCTGTCTACCGTATATCTCCCCTCTGTCTAGTGTATATCTCCAATCTGTCTAGTGTATATCTCCCTTCTGTCTACCGTATATCTCCCCTCTGTCTACTATATATCTCCCCTCTGTCTGACGTATATCTCCCCTCTGTCTACTGTATATCTCCCCTCTGTCTACTGTATATCTCCCCTCTGTCTACTGTATATCTCCCCTCTGTCTACTGTATATCTCCCCTCTGTCTGACGTATATCTCCCCTCTGTCTACCGTATATCTCCCCTCTGTCTACTGTTTATCTCACCTCTGTCTAGTGTATATCTCCCCTCTGTCTAGTGTATATCTCCCCTCTGTCTAGTGTATATCTCCCCTCTGTCTAGTGTATATCTCCCCTCTGTCTAGTGTATATCTCCGCTCTGTCTACTATATATCTCTCCTCTCTTTCTACCCTATATTTCTTCTCTTTCTATCATATATCTTTCCTCTTTCATGTCCCCGAGGTGCGGAACCTGGTAACAGTGCCACTTTGATTGTTCTATTGGTTTCCGTGGCAACCCCTAAGACCCAGGACAACAATGCTATTGACTGTTCTGCATTTCAAAAACACAAGCGATTGAATGCCAATCGAATAGGTTCAGAAGATAGAGCCACGTGTTCCCATCAGCATGCCAGTAGACATCATTGAAATCATGATCATACATCTATTCTTTGCCAGTTTGAATATAATCCTTTTTGAGTACGTAATTGGTTTCCCCTAATCTGGATTCTCTGACACGTCTGCATTTAATTAGAGGGTTTGTATAAGTAAGGTTCTTTTTCATTGTATCTGATATTAAGTACATTGTGTCGCATTCAATTGTAAGAAACGTACAAAACTGTGAATTATGTTTAAGATTTTTCATTTACATTTGAAAATATATGCAATGAATTGCATTAAAATAAACATACATGCATCCACTATAGATTGTCTCCAGTATCTCCCTTTCAATACAAATATAGGGTGCTTGTATTTGCCCTATTCTACACACACATACGTATATTGGTGTGATTCTTTTGTTGCATATCCCAAATCCCTTTCAGATCCCCTCAGACAGTTCAATCACAGCCAGGAATCAACCAAATATAACATTGACCTCTAAGAAATGTGGGTGAAGTGCCATGCTCAAAGTCAGACTATGGGATTCAAACCAGTCACAATTTGATTCCAACTCCAGCCTATCCAGTCCTCCTCCAGTCCTCCCCCAGTCCTCCTCCAGTCCTCCCCCAGTTCTCCCCCAGTCCTCCCCCAGTCCTCATCCAGTCCTCCTCCAGTCCTCCTCCAGTCCTCCCCCAGTCCTCCTCCAGTCCTCCACCAGTCCTCCACCAGTCCTCCCCCAGTCCTCCCCAAGTCCTCCTCCAGTCCTCCTCCAGTCCTCCTCCAGTCCTCCTCCAGTCCTCCCCTAGTCCTCCTCCAGTCCTCCCCCAAGTTTTCACCCTAACCCCTAACCCTAACCCTATCCTGGAGTTAGTGCCATGCTCTAACGGACAAGGTTGATGAAAATGACTGTAATGGTTCACACTGACCATTGATTTTTGTGTGGGAACACAGGTTGTCAGTCAATATTTATTGGTTGCCCTCTCTTGCACCCTCAATAGGAGCGCAGAAGACCCTGGAAATCATTGGCTATGATTGTACTTTCTACAGAAATTAAAAGTATTTGCTTTATCCCAGAGCCACCACCCACTCTCATTGCACTTCCATGCCCCAAGAACCCAAAGACCACAGCTGTAAATAACTGCTCCTGCTGGGCTCCAGGACAACATCGACATGGGAGAAAGAGGACCACAGCAATATGCTTGTCAATCACCCAGCATGGCACTGAGACTAGATGGAGCTCTGCAAAGCCCAACTACTCAGGCTTCCAACAGCGGGGAGCACCAGCGGAGCATCTAATATGGATTACTGAGCCTTGTTCCTTAGAGCCACTCAGCCAAGGTCTCTGTAGCCCAAATAGGCTTGAACTCCACAGCACCTTTTGACCTCCAATCTAAAGGAAAACAGTACAAAAGAATGCAAGTCAACATTGGAGCTCCATGTTAATCTAGGCAGTGCTGATAACCTGGAAAAAGCATCAAATATGCCGCCAGTGACCGTTAATGCATGTGAATGTGCTTATTATATATGTTTCTTGAGAGATGGACATCACATAGCACATTTTGATTTCAGATATGTTTTTGTAAAGCGTTAAAGCCAGGTAGTCTATTCACAATGTGTAGTTCCAACATCAAAATAAAATGTCTGGGTCCTGACACAGATATACATGCAACAAAATCCTTGTACTAAATTTTGTATTTTGGACTTTTTATCACCTCCCTTTATGACGCTGGCAGAGTAACAAATAGGAATAGGAATTTTTTTCAAAGACAAAAAGGACAGCTGAAAAGATGTGGGTTTTTCAACTTGCCTTTAAGCAAGGTTTTAATCTACTTAAAAAATGTTTAAAAGACTGTGGATGTCCAGCAGCTAGATAGAACTGCCATTAAACAAAAAAAATATATATATATACTTTTGAACTGTAGCATTGATAGGCAAAGCGACACTCAGTGGTTACATTTTCTTCATAGCTGGACAATGCTAAACAGTGCCAGTAATTTTAAACCACTTATGGTAGACTATAACTTTGGAGTTAGAACTCTTCAACTCTACTTCTCTGCTATTCAAATGTTATGTCAGAATGATTCTTCCACTATCACAATACATTCAAAGAGTTAAAGCAAGCCCCAGGAACCTCAAACTTCAAAACTACTTGTTCAAATATAAGTTTCCATTGGTAATCTGTGTAGAGAATTTGTGGTCTGTGTAACATACATTAGGGATTTAGCTGTCACATTTTAGCGTGATTAAAGTAACATGTCTAGCAATATATCACTTCAATTACCATTTACGATATACCTCCTCAAGTCATAACCTTTTGACAAGTCGAATTGTGCATTTGGGACTGCAGCTTCACAAAAGCACTGTTCTGTAACAGCATGGGTGGCAAAACACTTTCATTACAGACTACATGGAATAGGGTTATAGGGTTCTAACCCTAACCACATCTACCTGATGTTCTAACCCTAACCACATCTACCTGATGTTCTAACCCTAACCACATCTATCTGATGTTCTAATCCTAACCACATCTACCTGATGTTCTAACCCTAACCACATCTACCTGATGTTCTAACCCTAACCACATCTATCTGATGTTCTAACTCTAACCACATCTATCTGATGTTCTAATCCTAACCACATCTATCTGATGTTCTAACCCTAACCACATCTACCTGATGTTCTAACTCTAACCACATCTATCTGATGTTCTAATCCTAACCACATCTATCTGATGTTCTAACCCTAACCACATCTACCTGATGTTCTAACCCTAACCACATCTACCTGATGTTCTAACTCTAACCACATCTACCTGATGTTCTAACCCTAACCACATCTACCTGATGTTCTAACTCTAACCACATGTATCTGATGTTCTAATCCTAACCACATCTATCTGATGTTCTAACTCTAACCACATCTATCTGATGTTCTAACTCTAACCACATCTACCTGATGTTCTAACTCTAACCACATCTACCTGATGTTCTAACCCTAACCACATCTACCTGATGTTCTAACTCTAACCACATCTATCTGATGTTCTAATCCTAACCACATCTATCTGATGTTCTAACTCTAACCACATCTATCTGATGTTCTAACTCTAACCACATCTATCTGATGTTCTTAGAACATCAGATATATAGATGTGGGTTAGGGTTAGTCCGAAGGAAATGTACAGTTCCCCAAAAAATGTACCATTTACAGAACACCCAAAACAACAATATACACTGTATGCTAATACATGTATGCTACATAGATGTATGCTACACAGATGTATGCTACACAGATGTATGCTACATAGATGTATGCTACACAGATGTATGCTACATAGATGTATGCTATACAGATGCATGCTACACAGATGTATGCTACACAGATGTATGCAATACAGATGCATGCTACACAGATGCATGCAATACAGATGTATGCTATACAGATGTATGCTACAGAGATGTATGCTATACAGATGCATGCTACACAGATGTATGCTACACAGATGTATGCTACATAGATGTATGCTACACAGATGTATGCTACATAGATGTATGCTACACAGATGTATGCTACATAGATGTATGCTACACAGATGTATGCTACATAGATGTATGCTACACAGATGTATGCTACATAGATGTATGCTACACAGATGTATGCTACATAGATGTATGCTACACAGATGTATGCTACATAGATGTATGCTACACAGATGTATGCAATACAGATGCATGCTACACAGATGCATGCAATACAGATGTATGCTATACAGATGTATGCTACAGAGATGTATGCTATACAGATGTATGCTATACAGATGTATGCTACACAGATGTATGCTATACAGATGTATGCTATACAGATGTATGCTACACAGATGTATGCTACACAGATGTATGCTACACAGATGTATGCTACACAGATGTATGCAATACAGATGTATGCTACACAGATGTATGCTACACAGATGTATGCAATACAGATGTATGCTACACAGATGTATGCTACACAGATGTATGCTATACAGATGTATGCTACACAGATGTATGCTACACAGATGTATGCTATACAGATGTATGCTATACAGATGTATGCTATACAGATGTATGCTACAGAGATGTATGCTATACAGATGTATGCAATACAGATGTATGCTACACAGATGTATGCTACACAGACGTATGCTACATTGAACACAAATATAAACACTCCACAAACTGTTGTAAACTCAGTGAGTCTCGTCTGTGTTCTTGGCACCATTGCCAAGGTCTTGACCTGAGAGCATTTGAGAGGTGTAACCAACGTAAGTACACAATGCTCACCTACAATGGCCACTAACCCTAACCCTACAATTGGCTCTTTGTGTATTAATCCTTGATTCTGAAATTAACTCCATGTTTTTAATCATGTTGCAAAGTATTCTGTTTAGTGTGAAATATCTTAGTGGTTTAAAGGCACTTAGCTCAAAGAGTGCAAATGTGATTGAACATCGGTGAAACAGGACACATCAGAGACCAAGACAAGGACGATCATAGTCAGAGAAATTGGTTTGAATATGTTGATGCTGTCATTGAATGTAAGTCCATCATTTTTCACTATAAGAGACCTTTAGGAAGATTAAGCCCTACACAGCTGGAAGGAAGAGCAGCTCATTGGCCCGGGAGAAACATCCCCACCCCTTTTGGCATTACCCCACAGATTCTCCCCAACCCGCTACAGATTCAGACACATCTGAGAGGGGATTATTGTGGAACCGTAAAACAAGGTCAACGACTTATGGAAGAACACAGAGCAAGTTAAGTTTAACTTCCACTTCATCCCTGAGCCCCTAGAATACTTCGAAGATAGTTGAGGCTGACTCTAGTGAAAGCTCCCCCGCCAGCATGCAAGACTTTACTTTTGATATTAATTCCTTGAAAGCTGTTTCTTTAGCTGGGGATTAGTGCATGGAGAGCTAGGCTTACCATGCTACAGCTAATAAAGATCACAGGTACTCTTACATACAGCCGTCTTTGAACCGTGCTTGAAAAGTTCCACTAATTATGAACAACTCATTTCAGTTGGTATAAGAATAAGTAGATATGTGCACTTTATAAATAATTATCCGTTATATTGAGTAATATTTAATTAAATGTAATGTGACTCCTGATTCTTTTAGTTGTATTTACTTGGAATCTCAACTGAGTTGCGCATTGCCATTTAATTCCAAATAAATTATTGTGAGAGACAAATGCATTAGATCAAACATGGTGGTATGGAATGGAGCAATGATCTCATGACAAGAAAACATCTACTAATCGAATGTGACATATCCAGCTGCTAAAAACATCTTATATTAACTTAAGATGTATATTTAATATCTCAGTTGAATTGATTTTGAACATATGTTTTAAATTAAATTGTATTTAATGTAGGGTGTGGCAAGAACAAATTAAATTCAAAATCATTTGTTGACTAAATGGGCAGTTTTTTGTCATACGCAGAGGTCTAAACAAAAGGTACTTTTAAGAAACAGACCAGGAAAAATAAACTTGAAGTACAAAATTACATACAACAAACACTGACAAAAACTACAAACCACAAGGGCTAAGTTAAAAGGACCAAACTAAATACACAGTTGAGGGGAAAACATAGGTGAAAATGGTTGCATTGATGACTGAAGGCAGACATTTCAGCCCCAGGGCATTTTATTAAACTTTTATTTAACCAGGGAGACACATTTAGACCGAGGTCTCATTTTCTAGTGTGCTCTGTGAACATCAACTCACAAATCAAACAATAATTAAAGAAATAAACATACAATTAACAGACACAGTGACGGTAATTGTCAGTCAGTTTATACAAAGACAATTCTACCATAGAAATCTAACATAGTTGTCTTAAACCCATTGACACCAAGGAATTTAAATGCTACAGGTTCAGGATCAACTATAGATGTGACAGATGATCCTACCCAACTTATACAGGACCAGGATCAACTATAGATGTGACATATGATGCTACTGAACGTATACAGGTTCAGGATCAACTATAGATGTGACACATGATGCTACAGAACTTATACAGGTTCAGGATCAACTAAAGATGTAACACATCCAAAATCACTCCGACATGAATCATATAGAAATGCCTATTTATTTAACAGCCTAAAATTCCGCTAACTAATAAGTCGAGGTTTAGATTTTGGTATTTGCACATCCCTAATACACACAGTTGGACAGTGATCACTAATATCTAAACAGAAAACCCCACTAGCAACATATTTGTCTGGGGAGTTCGTAAAAATAAGGTCAATAGTGGTTATTAGAGCCAGTTTCAGGTGATTAAATATTTTGCTTTTTGCTAAAATGACAACACCCGGTGGACAACTAAGAAATGTTCCTGCAGTGGAAATCTCCCCGGGCTCCTATTAATGAGGGACAGGTGTGCTGGCACCTGTTAATGAGGGTCAGGTGTGCTGGCTCCTATTAATGAGGGACAGGTGTGCTGGCACCTATTAATGAGGGACAGGTGTGCTGGCACCTATTAATGAGGGACAGGTGTGCTGGCACCTATTAATGAGGGACAGGTGTGCTGGCACCTATTAATAAGGGACAGGTGTGCTGGCACCTATTAATGAGGGACAGGTGTGCTGGCACCTATTAATGAGGGACAGGTGTGCTGGCACCTATTAACGAGGGACAGGTGTGCTGGGACCTATTAACGAGGGACAGGTGTGCTGGCACCTATTAATGAGGGACAGGTGTGCAGGCACCTATTAATGAGGGACAGGTGTGCTGGCACCTATTAATGAGGGACAGGTGTGCTGGCACCTATTAATGAGGGACAGGTGTGCTGGCACCTATTAATGAGGGACAGGTGTGCTGGCACCTATTAATGAGGGACAGGTGTGCTGGCACCTATTAATGAGGGACAGGTGTGCTGGCACCTATTAATGAGGGACAGGTGTGCTGGCACCTATTAATGAGGGACAGGTGTGCTGGCACCTATTAATGAGGGACAGGTGTGCTGGCTCCTATTAATGAGGGACAGGTGTGCTGGCTCCTATTAATGAGGGACAGGTGTGCTGGCACCTATTAATGAGGGACAGGTGTGCTGGCTCCTATTAATGAGGGACAGGTGTGCTGGCTCCTATTAATGAGGGACAGGTGTGCTGGCACCTGTTAATGAGGGACAGGTGTGCTGGCACCTATTACTGAGGGACAGGTGTGCTGGCACCTATTAATGAGGGACAGGTGTGCTGGCACCTATTAATGAGGGACAGGTGTGCTGGCACATATTAATGAGGGACAGGTGTGCTGGCACCTATTAATGAGGGACAGGTGTGCTGGCACCTATTAATGAGGGACAGGTGTGCTGGCACCTATTAATGAGGGACAGGTGTGCTGGCACCTATTAATGAGGGACAGGTGTGCTGGGCCAAACGAGAGGCAGAAGGACAATGTTTGTCAACCGTGGCAGGTCGGTCGTGTAGTTTGGAACATTTAGTTAGTTAGACAGATAGATATAGAAACGTTTTCGAAATTACAAAGCCTATTTTTATTTTGAACTTTGCTTTTTGGAAATAACCGTTTTTGGGTTAACCACACACATCACACAATCACACACCACTGAATCCGTGACAAAATCCCTATACTAATTGGCTTAATCATCACCGTCTCCTCTCCCCCAGTAAGCTGGTGTGTGATGTGCGTTCTGGCGCAGTATGGCTGCCGTCGCGTCATCCAGGTGGATGCTGCACATTGGTGGTGGTTGAGGAGATTCCCCTTTCATGTAAAGCGACCTTGGGTTTGGGAAAGGCGCTATATAAATTAAACGTATTATTATAATTATTATTATTATTATTATTAAAAGGAACCCTCAGAAGTCAAGACACAATTCAACAAACGTAAGTAGGTTTTAATTAGATCACATTTTATAGACAGGGCCAGACGCACGTAAATAAATAAATGGTAAATGGCTGCAGTAAGAAAAGCAAGTAAGAAAAGGCCACTACAGTGGTGGATTCTGAGGGGTCCTTAAGATTTGAACGGGTCAGCTCCTTAATTAACTGCTTTAGATTCAATTTGAACCCAAATTTGACTTTCCGCGTCAATTTTGAAATCCCCGGCAATTAAGATTTCGGTTGTAGCAAAGAAGGCTGTTAGATTGAGTTCAACATAGAGACACTTATTACCAGAGGGTGGACGGTAAACTTCCATTATAATTACACCCAAAATCAGACCTAGTTGTAGCTGTAGAGACAAAAATTACAATTGCTTTGAAATTGTGACAGATTTCATGAATAGAAACACCACCCCATTTTCCCTCCATATCTGTCCTGTACACTTTATAACAATTTAGAGTAGTTTCAGAGTCCAGAATGCTTTCTGTTAGCCATGTTTCTGATAAATACGAAATGTCTGGATTTGTTGGAATCTCTTGGTGAGATGTACCAGTTCATCATATGCACCAGCACGTTCCTTCATGTGACCATTTCTTCCCCATACGTATGGCATTTCTGTAGTTGAGCAGACCTGGTCTCTTGGCTTTGCTCCTAGGCTGTACCAGGGATCATTAGCTAAAGCAGACAGAACTGCAACCGGCCTTCCAGAGGTTGTGCTCAGCCAGGGGCAGGTGATGTCATTCTGACCAGCCCTAGTGATGTTTGCTGCAGCGAAGAAAACCAGCAGGGTTTCATCCTCCTTGATCAGGTCTGCTCTCTGGCTAAGTTGCTAGGCAAGAGACGCATCCCTCTGTGAGCGGTGCCATAAAACTAGCCCTTGTTTTCAGCCTTGCGGCTAGCAGGCTGCAGACCCAAATGCTAGCAGGCTGCAGACCCAAATGCTAGCAGGCTGCAGACCCAAATGCTAGCTACTACAAGACTACAGTTAAAACATTCCGATGGGTAACACAAAACACAACTTCGCTTAAATGCTTTTTTGGAAGAGTTTTGGAATGAAGGCCCAAATACATCATGTCGGGCAACAAAAGACCAGGAGAGGGCAGAAGAGGACAAGTCAAAGCATAATTATGTATAACGCAGGTACTAACTGATCCTGGGGCCTTTCTGCCAATGGATCTTGAATCCTAGTTAAAATGTTTGTGTCCTTTAGAAAAGACTTAAGAAATCTGAACAATATGAAATGACAGTCTAAGATGTTTATTCAACACATCTCTCATAATGTTCTTTAACTGCTCTAGTGGCATTTGGATTTATTAAAACAAAATACATATTCACCTTCGAACAGTAGAGGCTAGTGGGACAACAAGACGTAATTTGAGATGTTCACACCAAACCTGCATGCAGGCACACAGAGATAAAATATACCTATATATAAATATAACACACACTGATGATGGATAAAATAATAGAAAGCTGCATATTGAAAATATTTTTTATATCATATTGAATACTGTGACTGTCTGAATGTGCAGGCGATAAATAACAACTTATCCAGGTTGTCATATAATGTAGATGTTTTTTCCTTACTTGGTTTCCATGGCAGTAGCCATACTGTACAAACTGTGTCTGCATGATGGGTGCATCAGTCTCAAAATAAACACTGTTAAGTTCACAACACGTATTGTATCACAACATAATGTGATAATATGGCATCACCAGGTCCCTGGCAAATCACATCTTTAACATACATATAAACATAGACACATACACACACACACACACATTATGGACACAAACACATACAGACACATATACATACACACAAATAGACACATAAATACATAGACACATACAGACACGGATGTATGCACACAAACACACACCCATATGCTTATACCTCACCCAAACTATGTCCACTCATACAGTTCAGTGCAATCAGTGTACCAGGGTACCCTCACCCAAACTATGTCCACTCATATAGTTCTGTGCAATCAGTGTACCAGGGTACCCTCACCGTACCCTCACCCAAAAAATGTCCACTCATACAGTTCTGTGCATTCAGTGTACCAGGGTACCCTCACCATATCCAGAGAGAGTGACAGTTATGAAGTGTAGCCATTACAGCCCATAAACGTCCATTACTGTTACTGATTATCTCTATGCCTGTGCTGCTCGGGGGACAGTTGTAGCTAATGATTATATGGCAACATGCATACAAAACTGACACCTCCATTCAAAAAGCCCAGTGATAATATAAAGATAATCCCAGCCAACATCAATAGATGTTATTCCTCCAACTATTGTCCAATAAGAACATATGTTCTTCACTACCAAAGCATTGTGCTGTATTCAATGTTAAAATGGGTTAGGGTTCAAATGTAAAAAGGTTAGGGTTCAAATGTAAATTAGTTTAACCCTAACCCTAACCCGAACCCTTACCCTTACCCTGACCCGAACCCTATAGCCACAGGCCA
Organism: Dallia pectoralis; assembly: GCA_029465975.1. Lineage (NCBI taxonomy): Eukaryota > Metazoa > Chordata > Actinopteri > Esociformes > Umbridae > Dallia > Dallia pectoralis. The sequence continues at coordinate 81,532 of CM055747.1, read as the reverse complement.
AGTACTGATGCAGCATACTGGATGTAATCAAATTGAGCTTTATATCTGACCAGCAGAGAGCCATCAGAACACCACTGACATTAAATCTGACAGTACCAGCAGAGATCCATGAACTTATGAATACCACCAAACAAACACATGAATACCACCAAACAAACACATGAATACCACCAAACAAACACATGAATACCACCAAACAAACACATGAATACCACCAAACAAACACATGAATACCACCAAACAAACACATGAATACCACCAAACAAACACATGCATACCACCAAACAAACACATGAATACCACCAAACAAACACATGAATACCACCAAACAAACACATGAATACCACCAAACAAACACATGCATACCACCATAACAAACACATGAATACCACCAAACAAACACATGAATACCACCAAACAAACACATGAATACCACCAAACAAACACATGCATACCACCATAACAAACACATGCATACCACCAAACAAACACATGAATACCACCAAACAAACACATGAATACCACCAAACAAACACATGCATACCACCATAACAAACACATGAATACCACCAAACAAACACATGAATACCACCATAACAAACACATGAATACCACCATAACAAACACATGCATACCACCAAACAAACACATGAATACCACCAAACAAACACATGAATACCACCAAACAAACACATGCATACCACCATAACAAACACATGAATACCACCATAACAAACACATGCATACCACCATAACAAACACATGAATACCACCAAACAAACACATGCATACCACCATAACAAACACATGAATACCACCAAACAAACACATGAATACCACCATAACAAACACATGCATACCACCATAACAAACACATGAATACCACCAAACAAACACATGCATACCACCATAACAAACACATGAATACCACCAAACAAACACATGAATACCACCATAACAAATAATGGTAATGGTAAAGTATGTTCAATTCGGTACAAGAAATTATCTGATGAGACGGAGGCTTTGGACGCCACTGCACTATTGAAACAGTGTGTCTTGACATTGCATTTTAGTATTATTTTTTTGATTATTTTATTTTAAAGAGAATAACTCTAAATTGCTATTTATTGCATCACATCAAGATGTTGGGTTCCTAAAACAAAAAGGAAGTGTGTTGGGTTGCGTGACGATGTCATCACTCACAGATCCAGGAATGAACTGAGCTTGTGTTACTAAGCCATGTCATCAGCAGACAGGCTGATCTACTAACCAGGTTCTGTCTCTCTGCTAGGGGTCTGTGTGGACCTCTGGGGCCACCATAGCTGATAAAACAAACATAATGAGAGCCCCAAACAAATGGTCGGACAAATCAAGACAACCAGGAAATGTTCTGTAATTTCACAAACAACCTCTGATCAGGAGTTGGAGTAGTGGATGTAAAATTGAAAAGATTAAAAGGGTCTAAATTATAATGTGTGTTCTTTTTGGTGTATGTCTGCAATTCATTTTTTACTGACTGATGGTCTATGACTGATATTTAATTAGCTCATCAATCAACAGCAACCAGTATTTATACTCCTGCTGAAGTGATTCTGCACAATGTGAGCAATACTTATTTATTCCAGAAGAGAATTTTCTTGGACTGTTGAGAGAACTTACACTCCCAAATAGTCAAATAGTTAAAAAATGCGAGATATAAAATGTCATCCCGCACCTAGAAAGCACTTTGAACATAAAGCATTATTAAGTTGAACAATAACTGTGGTTGCTTCAATAATTAAATGTAATCTTGTTAGTGAGACAGATAATAAGTATTTATCTGAGATTACAAGTTTCTCATTTATATGGAGTGTCTCTTAGGTAATGGTGTGGACAGAATTAATCACACACTAAATGTTGTCACATCATAACAAAACCAACTGTATCCTGTTTGACAGTAATCCTAAAGCTATCTAAAGTGTTCTTCATGTAAAGATATTACAGTGTATATGTCCTTCTTCATGTAAAGATATTACAGAGTATCTGCACTTCTTCATGTAAATATATTACAGTGCATATGTCATTTTTACAAACAGAAAATTATGACACCATGATTCTTCTGACAGCTGCTATTGTGCTCAGAAAGAATCCTATTTTATCAGAACTCTTGTTAATAAAACGTTATGGCACGTTATGCCACACTGCCCTCTATTGACAAACATGAGGTATAATTCCATTGCGGTTCCATCGAGTTAAACATCCAAATGTTATAAAATGAGTTCCATGTTCGCGTAACCTCATAACTTTAAATATAATTCTGTCACCAGCTTATTTTTTTAGTCACCTATTGGTCTAAAACAATCACTAGCTCCCTCACTTCTCCTATCACTAGCTCCCTCACTTCCCCTATCACTAGCTCCCTCACTTCCCCTATCACTAGCTCCCTCACTTCCCCTATCACTAGCTCCCTCACTTCCCCTATCACTGGCTCCCTCACTTCCCCTATCACTAGCTCCCTCACTTCCCCTATCACCAGCTCCCTCACTTCCCCTATCACTAGCTCCCTCACTTCCCCTATCACTAGCTCCCTCACTTCCTCTATCACTAGCTCCCTCACTTCCCCTATCACTAGTTCCCTCACTTCCCCTATCACTAGCTCCCTCACTTCCCCTATCACTAGCTCCCTCACTTCCCCTATCAACAGCATCTAGTTTGGAACAGAACCTAGTTTAGACCAACACTTGTTTGGACCAGAACCTTGTTTGGACCAGAACATAGTTTGGACCAGAACCTAGTTTGGACTAGCGTCTAGTTTGGACACAAACCTAGTTTGAACCAGAACCAGTTATGACCAGTTATGCTTTGCACTAGTATTTTATTAGTAGTATATTATCTTAAACCAAATATTAAGAAATGCTGCAGCAAATGCTGGCTCATCCTAACCTGGTTGCACTGGTTACGCTACCAGTTAGCATTAATTGCCCGGTTAGCATTCATTACCCGGTTGCACTGGTTAGGCTACCAGTTAGCATTCATTACCCGGTTGCACTGGTTAGGCTACCAGTTAGCGTAAATTACCCGGTTAGAATTCATTACCCGGTTGCACTGGTTAGGCTACCAGTTAGCGTTAATTACCCGGTTAGAATTCATTACCCGGTTGCACTGGTTAGGCTACCAGTTAGCATTAATTACTCGGTTAGAATTAATTACCCGTTTGCACTGGTTAGGCTACCAGTTAGCATTCATTACCCGGTTAGCATTCATTACCCGCTTAGCATTCATTACCCGGTTAATAATAATAATTCATTACATTTATATAGCGCTTTTTTTCCTGGGAACTCAAAGGGCTTTTACATGGAAGGGGGAATCTCCTCAACCACCACCAATGTGCAGCATCCACCTGTCATGATTCACGGGTGTGTTCTGTGGGTTCTTATGTTGGGTTCTTGTGTGTGCTTGTTTCTGTCTCCATCTTGTGGTTGTTCTTATAGTTTCTTCCTGGTGCCTGCCCTTCCCTTGTCATTTGTTCCTGCCATGTTACTCACCTGTTGCTTGTTAGTCCTCGTTATGTTTAGTATTTAGTCTCCCCTGTGTCACTGTGTGAGTGTCGGGCATTGTTTAAGGTACGTTGTCTCTGTGTCGTTGTTGCTTGTTCTGTTGTTACTTTTATGTTTGCTGGTTCTATGTTTCGTAGACGTTTTATGTTTACTGTTGGATGTAGTGTTCAGTTACCTGCTTTATGTTCCCAGTTTGATTGTTTATCCATGTTCTCTGGGATGTTTATGTTCATTGTGTGTTTAGTTTGTGTTATCTTGTTCTGGCATCTTCCTCTGTTTGACCGTTTGTTTTGTTCTTTTGTATTGTTTAAGCTCCCAGTCTAAAGGACTCATCTTGTGTGCCTGTTTGCCAGTCCAGAGTTTAATAAACCCTCATACCTAAAAACCACCTCTGCACTTGTGTCCTCCACTTGCTTGGAAGCCCAACCGTGACACCACCTGGATGGATTAATATAGTATGAATTAGTATGAATTGTTACAAGTGAACTGACAACCGGGCTGTGGACTTTTACAGGGGAATAAATATTATCTCATTAATAAATCTAGGCCCTCTTATTTTAACAATTTTTAAATAACTTTCATTAAAGCACAATATCACCGGAACCACACAGTCTCAGCTTTTTTCATTCAGTAGAAAACTATGTTTTTTATGCCCACAAAACCCACTCTGGAATCTATCCGCTGAAACGCCAGCACACTGTAGATTTGATGGATCAGTTTTTTGGAGCACAATGCTTGCAACATTCATTGAGTTCATTGAGTTGGATACCTGCTGGATGTTGATTTTGATAAAAGTGTTTACAATTAAATTTCACATACTCCCACAGTCCCGGCCCTGTTTTGACATATGTTGCTTTGACATATGTGACGAGTCTAAAGTGCAATTACTCAGCTTGCCTGCAACTCTTATGGAGACCTTTAGCAGGTGAGTAATTAATAATTCAAGCTTAGATATTACTAATGGACCAGTAATTAATTTGAACTATCTTTTTCCTATATGAAAATGACTACACTGAAGACTACTTTATTATGGCAAATGAATAGTTTAATATTAAACCAGCAATTTGTGTGTGTGTGTGTGTGTGTGTGAGTGTGTGAGTGTGTGTGTGTGTGTGTGTGTGTGTGTATAATACCCTCTAACTATATCCTAGGGAACCATAAGAGCCAGATGAGTTCTAAGCTCTGTCATAACAAACATTTCAAAAAGGTAATTGTGAAAGTTGGAAAGATGACCTTGGGTTAAACATGTATATGCATAAAAACGATTAGGTAAGAGGTTTGTTGTAGTTTCCTAACCTAATGTTAATTTGAAACCTAGCCTAGAATATTCTCACTGTTATAATGCTATTTGTTTTCTTTGGGCCCATCGTTCCCCATAGAAGCCATAAGGAGTAATATATAGTAATATATATATATAAGTAACCTAACGTTTAGCTATCTCTTCACAATACATAAGTATGGTTACTGGTGGCAAATTATCACCTAGTCAATTATAATGAGATGCATTGTCACGGTTTTCTGAGACGAAACCCAAACGCAGAACGGAGTGGACGTGATAATACAATAATAATAATAATATTTACGATAGTATTTATTTATAATGGCAACAGAACATAATAAGTGAACAGAACAGAATAAGTGAACTCCAGAATAAGTGAACTCCAGAATAAGTGAAATCCAGAATAAGTGAAATCCAGAATAAGTGAAATCCAGAATAAGTGAACTCCAGAATAAGTGAAATCCAGAATAAGTGAAATCCAGAATAAGTGAACTCCAGAATAAGTGAACTCCAGAATAAGTGAAATCCAGAATAAGTGAACTCCAGAATAAGTGAAATCCAGAATAAGTGAACTCCAGAATAAGTGAACTCCAGAATAAGTGAACTCCAGGAATCCCAAACATAAACTGCTGGAGTGGTGAAGTGAGATCTGGGTAGATTCTATACGGGTTAGGGTTAGGGGTTAGCATTTGGGTTAGTAGTAGATCCGGGTAGATTCTAAACGGGTTAGGGTTAGGGGTTAGGATAAGGGTTAGTAGTAGATCCGGGTAGAGTCTATATGGAGGTACAGAGTCACTGAACAGGGTTAGGTTCAGGGTTAAGGTTAGGGTTAGTATTGAGAACTAGTCACAGGCTACAAACCACTACTAGTGTGGCTTATCGATCTGGCAGGGACTGGATGTCTGAACTGCTCCTAAATACTAGCCTGATTGTTGACAGGAGTTGTGTGATGGCTGAGGGAGAACAGCTGATCACCATCAATCACTCGCCCTGTTACTGTGGAAACTGGAACATTATAAACACAAAGGACTTCACACCAGAACGCAAACCTCAGACATAAACACAACAAACAAGATCACGTTGCAGCTGCCGTGACAGTGTACCGATTTTATAATATTGAAAGGCAAAGAATGTACTTCAAATCATATTGAAAGTAACACATTTAATATGTCCTGTTTGTTGACTTTGTGGCTGATCTGGAGAGATTGGTTCCAATCATCTGCATCGAATACATGGCCTATTTCCATGAGTTGGGGTCAAATTAGTTGTTTAGGCTTTGGGGCTATCCTTTATTGTCAGGATCCTTTATTGTCAGGATCCTTTATTGTCAGGATAGTTGGAAAACATCCACCCACTTTACCAAGCATCAACCAAGAGACACCAGTCAACCACAACCACTGTGGAAGGTTTAGTTTTACTCACAGAGTTACTCGAATTGAGGGAACAGAAGAGAACAATAGAGAGCCAGTGACTTCACCCCCGAGCAGGAATAGGGAGAGAGGACATCCCAGGGTAGACAAGAACCCGCCTGGCAAAGACAGCAGGGCGGAAAATGAGTTCAGAGCCTACCGTTCACTTTCGCACTACACTTAACCATATAACTTTCTAAAGAGATATGTTTTAATTGTGACTTTCAAAATTTGCGCTGATTCTGCATTTTTAACCAGGAATGGCAGCTCATTCCATAATAGAGGAACTCTATAGGAGAAAGCTCTACCTCTGGCGGTTTGCTTCGAAATTGTAGGTACAATTTGAATGCCAGAATCTTTTGATCTTATCTTACACGAAGGTATGTATGGCTGGACTAATTCAGCAAGTCATGATATATAGTCTTATACAGGGCTACAAACCAATCCAAATGAATGTCAAACAGCAATCTATAAAGATTTGACCACCAGAGCAGCAGAAGTAGTTATCCTTTGTTAGAATGTACACACCTAATATAGACACTGTCATACAAATATGAATACCTGATATGAAAGTATGACATGAATACAGTTTTTTCCACTTTTTTTCAATGTAATCTAATTGTTTATTTAAATGAAAACCATACACAACATATGGATTTCTCTTTAGCAATTCAATTATGTTTTTCAAAACAGATCTGCATTATTTCAACAAAGCTACAGTCCTTGAACATAGCAGGAGGTCAGCAGGAGGTCAGCAGGAGGTCAGCAGGAGGTCAGCAGGAGGTCAGCAGGAGGTCAGCAGCCCAAATTACAGAGACCCCTTTAATGTCTGTATTTAAACTATTTTCAGAGTCTACTGTTATAATTCAAGATGTGTACATATTTAATCTATTATCGATCGTTTGCAGTGCATTCCAGAAGATTTCTAGAATTTGTAATTGATCAAACAGTTTTTTTCTACATAATATCCAATAATGACAAACCAAAAGCATCTTTTTATGTTGCATTACTTTATTGTGTATGCCTCAAATAGTTTTTCACACCTGAAATGTGTCCCATTCCTCCTTACATCTTCAGGTTGGCCCACATAGGTTATGTGTTTACAGAGTAGAGAGCAGAGTAAATGTGTATACGCAGTAGAGAGCAGAGTAAATGTGTATACGCAGTAGAGAGCAGAGTAAATGTGTATACGCAGTAGAGAGCAGAGTAAATGTGTATACGCAGTAGAGAGCAGAGTAAATGTGTCACACAGTAGAGAGCAGAGTAAATGTATACGCAGTAGAGAGCAGAGTAAATGTATACGCAGTAGAGAGCAGAGTAAATGTGTATACACAGTAGAGAGCAGAGTAAATGTGTCACACAGTAGAGAGCAGAGTAAATGTGTCACACAGTAGAGAGCAGAGTAAATGTGTCACACAGTAGAGAGCAGAGTAAATGTGTCACACAGTAGAGAGCAGAGTAAATGTGTCACACAGTAGAGAGCAGAGTAAATGTGTCACACAGTAGAGAGCAGAGTAAATGTGTCACACAGTAGAGAGCAGAGTAAATGTGTCACACAGTAGAGAGCAGAGTAAATGTGTCACACAGTAGAGAGCAGAGTAAATGTGTCACACAGTAGAGAGCAGAGTAAATGTGTCACACAGTAGAGAGCAGAGTAAATGTGTCACACAGTAGAGAGCAGAGTAAATGTGTCACACAGTAGAGAGAGAAAAATACTATCAGTCCCCCAACACAAAATGCACAACTAATCACTGACCTGACAAGATCAGATGTAGATCAACGTTTTATATCTCCTGAACTTACTGAGTTCCTTATATTCAACTAGTTTATTTATGAGATCATAATGACATTAATCATATTTCCCTGTTCTCTTTCTGTTCCTCATCTCTTTTCTCTGTCTGTCTTGCTTTCTTCTCACTGCATTATTTTCTTTCTGTCTCTCTCTCTCTCACTCTCATTCACCCTCTGAGTTTGACATTTAAGCTCTAATAATGTTTTGTGAGTTATCCCTCACTGTCTCTGATATTTGGTATTTAAAAACTTGAAACCTAACAAACGAGATACTTAGGATTCTCTGAGAGATTTATCTGAAATGAGGCTGGTAAGAGGAGATGGACCCATAATCCCCAACAAGTGTCATCTGCACCCAAAGACCAGACATCATATGTTATTCCAAGATAAATCACATTTATCCCTCTAAGAATATTGAGAGGAGGTTATTTCTGTGCACTCTTAATGGAGAAGTTTAAATTTGGTTGAAGTTCTTGTAAAATTCCAAATTTCTCTCTTAAATATGTAAATCAGTTAATCTCTTGGGCTGACTACTAGAAACTATTGTTCCACTGTCTGCTCACATAGTCTGTTTGGTAGAGACTTACATATGTGTAGTTGTGCTAATAGTGAATTGTTTCATTAAAAATAAAATAAACTCATACTTATAATACAACTCCCTGTACTACTTATAATAATACTACCTGTACCATTAATAATACTACCTGTACTATGTATAATACTACTCCCTGTACTACTCACTGTTGGCGTTTTGTAATGCTGTTGTGTGCTTACTTCAATGGGAGTACATTGTTTTTATTCATTCTTCCAGTTGCTTTTTGTGCGAATATACAAATGCAACACATAACAAATAATAAATAAATATACTGCAAAAAAACAGGGCAGAGACTGACCTCTAGTGGAATGGTGACAGCACAGCCTACATCTCTTCCTGTCAGCACAGCCTACATCTCTTTATGTCAGCACAGCCTCTCTTTCTGTCAGCACAGCCTCTCTTTCTGTCAGCACAGCCGCTCTTTTGATCAGCACAGCCTACATCTCTTTCTGTCAGCACAGCCTCTCTTTCTGTCAGCACAGCCTCTCTTTTGGTCAGGACAGCCTCTCTTTCAGTGAGCGGATGATGTGTATGTCTACATCACAGGGACGATGTGTATGTCTACACCACAGGAATAATGTGTATGTCTACACCACAGGGATGATGTGTATGTCTACATCACAGGGATGATGTGTATGTCTACACCACAGGGATGATGTGTATGTCTACATCACAGGGATGATGTGTATGTCTACATCACAGGGATGATGTGTATGTCTACATCACAGGGATGATGTGTATGTCTACATCACAGGGATGATGTGTATGTCTACACCACAGGGATGATGTGTGTCTACATCACAGGGATGATGTGTATGTCTACACCACAGGGATGATGTGTATGTCTACACCACAGGGATGATGTGTATGTCTACACCACAGGGATGATGTGTATGTCTACACCACAGGGATGATGTGTTGTCTACACCACAGGGATGATGTGTATGTCTACACCCCAGGGATGATGTGTATGTCTACACCACAGGGATGATGTGTATGTCTACACCACAGGGATGATGTCTACACCACAGGAGACAAAACATAGAAAAATAACTGCTGCTGAATTATAACATTTAGGGTAACAATATTATTTGTTGCATGAAAAACAAAATAATATAGTTGACTGACATCTATCTAATTGTTTAGCCTAATCTTTTGTTTTTGTTTACAGTAGGAATCATGTGACATATAGAGCTTAATCTTTTGTTTTTGTTTACAGTAAGAACCATGTGACATATAGAGCTTAATCTTTTGTTTTTGTTTACTGTAGGAATCTTCTGACATATATAGCTTCATCTTTTGTTTACAGTAGGAATCATTTGACATATAGAACTTAATCTTTTGTTTTTTTTTACAGTAGGAATCAAGTGACATATAAAGCTTAATCTTTTGTTTTTGTTTACAGTAGGAATCATCTGACATATAGAGCTTAATCTTTTGTTTACAGTAGGAATCATCTGACATATAGAACTTAATCTTTTGTTTACAGTAGGAATCATCTGACAGAGGCATGAATCAGTAGTCCAGCATATTGTTCTATTTTTTTATATTTTATAATTTCTTCTTCATAATTCTATTATTCATGCTGGCTTCTTTTGTTCGTTTTTGTCCCTTTTATACATTGCATATCTTATTAGAACAGCAGCACACTTTTCTCTATTCAAATTCATTAATAATTTTGTCATTTTCTTTCTCTTTTTTTCATACCTGGCATATCTCAGTACCATCTTTTGCAGAAACATTTCTCCGTTGCATCTAAAGAGAATCTGCTTTAAATGAACTGAATCCCCTCTATTTAAAAATAGATTAATGTTAATACAAAAATCTTGACATCAAAGGAGTGATCAGTGTTGAATTGCTCAAATTAGACCATAAATAACCAATCAGTTTTTTATACAGTCTATTGACTTAAGTCAATCTATTTTTTATCCTTTTTCTGTAGTGCCACAGTATGATTTATTTTTAACTTGATGTCAATTGTAACTTAACTTGAATAGGTTTTGTGGTTGGCCATTGTTGATCTGTTTTTTTTGTGGAGTTTACAATGTCCCTATATCTAGGGTTCAATGTCCCCATATCTAGGGTTCAATGTCCCCATGTCTAGGGTTCAATGTCCCCATGTCTCGGGTTCAATGTCCCCATGTCTAGGGTTCAATCTCCCCATGTCTAGGGTTCAATGTCCCCATGTCTAGGGTTCAATGTCCCCATGTCTCGGGTTTAATGTCCCCATGTCTAGGGTTCAATGTCCCCATGTCTAGGGTTCAATGTCCCCATGTCTAGGGTTCAATGTCCCCATGTCTAGGGTTCAATGTCCCCATGTGTAGGGTTCAATGTCCCCATGTCTAGGGTTCAATGTCCCCATGTCTAGGGTTCAATGTCCCCATGTCTAGGGTTCAATGTCCCCATGTCTAGGGTTCAATGTCCCCATGTCAAGGATTCAATGTCCCCATGTCTAGGGTTCAATGTCCCCATGTCTAGGGTTTAATGTCCCCATGTCTAGGGTTCAATGTCCCCATGTCTAGGGTTCAATGTCCCCATGTCTAGGGTTCACTGTCTTCATGTCTAAGGTTCAATGTCCCCATGTTAAGCCAGCGTAGTGTTATATTGTAAATGGAAATTACCCAGGTTAGTCCCTTGAAGAACAGTGTTTTTAGGGGGGGAATTGTGCCCCTGTGCCTTGAGGATACTAAGATTTGAAGTACAAATGAAGATCCAAATCAGAGCATGAGCCAAGATAGCAATTTCTTATTTCTCAAAAACATAAACCCATTTGTTTCTTGAGGAATGAAATACAATCAATGTTTAAGAATGAGGAATTGAAGAGGGCATTGTAGTGTAGCTGGTGTTCTTACGATTATACAATTATACAATTAATATTTATATAGCTGTTTTTTACTGCATACAATATGTTTCTATTATTCCTAATCTTTTTTACCCAGCACTTACAACCAACCTTTAATGTCTAATCACAATGTGGGGTGTGTTTAAGATCTACCCAGTACTTATGTTTCAGATCTACCCAGCACTTTTGTTTCAAATCTACCCAGCACTTGTGTTTCAGATCTACCCAGCACTTTTGTTTCAGATCTACCCAGCACTTTTGTTTCAGATCTACGCAGCACTTTTGTTTCAGATCTACCCAGCACTTTTGTTTCAGATCTACCCAGCACTTTTGTTTCAGATCTACCCAGCACTTTTGTTTCAGATCTACCCAGCACTTTTGTTTCAGATCTACCCAGCGCTTTTGTTCTACCCAGCACTTTTGTTTCACCAACCTTTTTTAATGCCACTGGCCCCAATTGGGAGAAAAGGTGGTGGATTTGACCGAGTTGACAGCTGAGGTGGATGAAGAAGAAGTTCATAATAGCCAACAGTCGTTTCATTGTACACAGGAGTTTATTACATGTATCAGGGGTTCACATTGATTAAACTGCCTTAAGGTCTTCCAATTTCAGTTTTCACTTAAAGTGGCTGCTTTCTAATGGAACCTATCTACAGCTCAATCAGGAGAATTGGACGCATTGGCTATGAGGTCAAACATATAACTGCGGCCCATCTAGAGGTAGAGAAAACGAAGTAGTAATAAAGTAGTCACTCCATGAACTAAAATCAACCCTACTGTTCATTGTACACAGAGAAGTAACCCCATCCACTTTGGCCTAAATAATGACAGCCTCACACAGTAATTAATGTGACAATAATGACAGCCTCACACAGTAATTAATGTGACAATAATGACAGCCTCACACAGTAATTAGAGCAGAATCTGTGGAGTAGTACACCATAATGAAAAACCTAGCATACCAAGGTGAATCTGTAGGGTAGTACACCATAATGAAAAACCTAGCATACCAAGGTGAATCTGTGGGGTAGTACACCATAATGAAAAACCTAGCATACCAAGGTGAATCTGTGGGGTAGTACACCATAATGAAAAACCTAGCATACCAAGGTGAATCTGTGGGGTAGTACACCATAATGAAAAACCTAGCATACCAAGGTGAATCTGTGGGGTAGTACACCATAATGAAAAACCTAGCATACCAAGGTGAATCTGTAGGGTAGTACACCATAATGAAAAACCTAGCATACCAAGGTGAATCTGTGGGGTAGTACACCATAATGAAAAACCTAGCATACCAAGGTGAATCTGTGGGGTAGTACACCATAATGAAAAACCTAGCATACCAAGGTGAATCTGTGGGGTAGTACACCATAATGAAAACCTAGCATACCAAGGTGAATCTGTGGGGTAGTACACCATAATGAAAAACCTAGCATACCAAGGTGAATCTGTGGGGTAGTACACCATAATGAAAAACCTAGCATACCAAGGTGAATCTGTAGGGTAGTACACCATAATGAAAAACCTAGCATACCAAGGTGAATCTGTGGAGTAGTACACCATAATGAAAAACCTAGCATACCAAGGTGAATCTGTGGGGTAGTACACCATAATGAAAAACCTAGCATACCAAGGTGAATCTGTGGAGTAGTACACCATAATGAAAAACCTGGCATACCAAGGTGAATCTGTGGGGTAGTACACCATAATGAAAAACCTAGCATACCAAGGTGAATCTGTGGAGTAGTACACCATAATGAAAAACCTAGCATACCAAGGTGAATCTGTGGGGTAGTACACCATAATGAAAAACCTAGCATACCAAGGTGAATCTGTGGGGTAGTACACCATAATGAAAAACCTAGCATACCAAGGTGAATCTGTGGAGTAGTACACCATAATGAAAAACCTGGCATACCAAGGTGAATCTGTGGAGTTGTACACCATAATGAAAAACCTAGAATCCATATGTACTTAGTCAGTTTATAAGACTACAGTCCAAATGATTCCTCCTCTGCTGTTTGTCACGCTCTGCCTTTTGGCAGATGGCAAGGAACAGACACAATTGCAGAGAATCCTTTCCAAAACAGGGTTTTTATTCTCATCCAGGCAGAACAGGCACTAGAAACAAGAACCTTAAACAATAGAAACAACTAATCAAAATCACCTTCCCCGAACACACAATATTAATATATATAAACATAAACCCGCATCAAACACAGAACCAGAAAACAGAAAACCCACATACCTTAAACAATGAACCGCACAGACTAACAAACAAGGACTAACTTAAATACCCGCACTAACGAAGACAACACAAAACAGGTGAGAAGGAACCACAGGTGGTTTCAATGTCCCTGATTGTTCCCTCAGAAAACGGGGGAGGTGTCAGCCCCACCATAGAATGAAGGGACAGGGCTCTGTCCCTTACAGAATCCCCACCAAGGGCGCAGCTCCTGAAGCGCCCCAAAACACAAGAACAGATATATCCAATGAGCTGGACCTGGGCAGGATGGAGAGACCGGTCTTCGGCAGGACAGTGGCTGAAAGACCAGGAGGCCCCCGGTCTGGTGGAGATGGATCAGGAGACCGGATAGGCGAGGACGGCGGGTCAGGGGGTCGACCAGGCGGGAGCGGGTCCGGAGGGCGGACAGGCGAGGACGGATCAGGTGATCTACCCGGCGGGAGCGGGTCAGGAGGTCTAGCCGGCGGGAGCGGGTCAGGAGGTCTAGCCGGCGGGAGCGGGTCAGGAGGTCTAGCCGGCGGGAGCGGGTCAGGAGGCAGCGCCGGAGGACACGGTTCAGGTGGCAGCGCCGGAGGACACGGTTCAGGTGGCAGCGCCGGAGGACACGGTTCAGGTGGCAGCGCCGGAGGACACGGTTCAGGTGGCAGCGCCGGAGGACACGGTTCAGGTGGCCGCGCCGGAGGACACGGTTCAGGTGGCCGCGCCGGAGGACACGGTTCAGGTGGCCGCGCCGGAGGACACGGTTCAGGTGGCCGCGCCGGAGGACACGGTTCAGGTGGCCGCGCCGGAGGACACGGTTCAGGTGGCCGCGCCGGAGGACACGGTTCAGGTGGCCGCGCCGGAGGACACGGTTCAGGTGGCCGCGCCGGAGGACACGGTTCAGGAGGCCGCGCAGGAGGACACGGTTCAGGAGGCCGCGCCGGGGGACACGGTTCAGGAGGCCGCGCCGGGGACACGGTTCAGGAGGCCGTGCCGGAGGACACGGTTCAAGAGGCCGTGCCGGAGGACACGGTTCAGGAGGCCGTGCCGGAGGACACGGTTCAGGAGGCCGTGCCGGAGGACACGGTTCAGGAGGCCGTGCCGGAGGACACGGTTCAGGAGGCCGTGCCGGAGGACACGGTTCAGGAGGCCGTGCCGGAGGACACGGTTCAGGAGGCCGTGCCGGAGAACACGGTTCAGGAGGCCGTGCCGGAGGAAACGGTTCAGGTGGCCGGGGAACCGGCTTTGGCCCGACAGTAGTCCTTGGCCCGGCAACAGTCCTTGGCCCGGGAACTGGCTCGGCCAGGATGACGGCCTCGGGCATTGGACGGGGCTCGAAGACAGGACGGGGCTCGAGGACAGGACGGGGGACCGGACTGAAGTCAGGCAGGGGGACAGGACTGGAGTCAGGCAGGGGGACAGGACTGGAGTCAGGCAGGGGGACAGGACTGGAGTCAGGCAGGGGGACAGGACTGGAGTCAGGCAGGGGGACAGGACTGGAGTCAGGCAGGGGGACAGGACTGGAGTCAGGCAGGGGGACAGGACTGGAGTCAGGCAGGGGGACAGGACTGAGTCAGGCTGGGGGACTGGAGTGAGCTCTGGGTCTGGAGTGAGCTCTGGGTCTGGAGTGAGCTCTGGGTCTGGAGTGAGCTCTGGGTCTGGAGTGAGCTCTGGGTCTGGAGTGAGCTCTGGGTCTGGAGTGAGCTCTGGGTCTGGAGTGAGCTCTGGGTCTGGAGTGAGCTCTGGGTCTGGAGTGAGCTCTGGGTCTGGAGTGAGCTCGGGGACTGGGACAGACACGGGGACTGGGACAGACACGGGGACTGGGACAGACACGGGGACTGGGACAGACACGGGGACTGGGACAGACACGGGGACTGGGACAGACACGGGGACTGGGACAGACACGGGGACAGGCTCAGACACGGGGACTGGCTCAGACACGGGGACTGGGACAGGCTCAGAGACGGGGACAGGCTCAGAGACGGGGACAGGCTCAGAGACGGGGACAGGCTCAGAGACGGGGACAGGCTCAGACTGGGAAACGAGCTTAGGCAGAGAAACTGGGACTGGGACAGGCACAGGCTGGGAACCTGGGACAGGCAAAGACACGGGGACTGGCTCTGGCAAGGACACGGGGACTGGCTCTGGCAAGGACACGGGGACCGGCTCAGGCAAGGACACGGGGACCGGCTCAGGCAAGGACACGGGGACCGGCTCAGGCAAGGACACGGGGACCGGCTCAGGCAAGGACACGGGGACAGACTCGGGCAAGGAAACTGGAGGGAGCTCGGTGACTGGTGGTGCACGGCGGAGAAGTTGTGCCCTCAGGTAGATCAGGAGCTCAGGGCAGAGATCTTCTTGTCCCTTCCTCCACACGAAGAACTCCTGATGCCACCACCTCCTTTCATCGTCCATCACCGCCACCTCCTGGACCCAGGCCAGAAAGTCGACAAATACCCCCAGATCCTCCCGTAGAGCCCTCTCCAAGGCCGGGGAGGTAGCCGATGGTGGCGTGGGCCTGGAGGACACCGGATAGACCGGTTCATAGGGGCCTGTTTCGAGCGGCGGGGCGGCAGCCATCTCATGCTGCGGGGCGGCAGCCATCTCATGCTGCGGGGCGGCAGCGGCAGCCATCTCATGCTGCGGGGCGACAGCCATCTCATGCTGCGGGGCGACAGCCATCTCATGCTGCGGGGCGGCAGCCATCTCATGCTGCGGGGCGGCAGCCATCTCATGCTGCGGGGCGGCAGCCATCTCATGCTGCGGGGCGGCAGCCATCTCATGCTGCGGGGCGACAGCCATCTCATGCTGCGGGGCGACAGCCATCTCATGCTGCGGGGCGACAGCCATCTCATGCTGCGGGGCGGCAGCCATCTCATGCTGCGGGGCGGCAGCCATCTCATGCTGCGGGGCGGCAGCCATCTCGTGCTGCGGGGCGGCAGCCATCTCGTGCTGCGGGGCGGCAGCCATCTCGTGCTGCGGGGCGGCAGCCATCTCGTGCTGCGGGGCGGCAGCCATCTCGTGCTGCTGGGCGGCAGCCATCTCGTGCTGCGGGGCGGCAGCCATCTCGTGCTGCGGGGCGGCAGCCATCTCAGGCTGCGGGGCGGCAGCCATCTCAGGCTGCGGGGCGGCAGCCATCTCATGCTGCGGGGCGGCAGCCATCTTGAGCTGCGGGGCGGCAGCCATCTCATGCTGCGGGGCGGCAGTCATCTTGTGCTGCGGGGCGACAGCCATCTTATGCTGCGGAGGAGATTCGAGCCCCAGCCGAATATAGTGCTCCCGGCTGATTCTCTCCGCCTCGTCCTCCTCCTCTGGCTCCTCCCAGTACTCCTCTGAATCCTCCTCGGATTCAGCGCAGCGAGTCATCTCCCACTCTCTCTGCTCCCAGTAACCCGCTGGTAGCCACATCGGTGGCGGCGCGGATGGTCGAGGAGGAAGGGGTGGTCCTCGCCTTATGGCGCATCGGCGCAAACATACTGGGAACTCCATTGGCGGCCCGTAAGTGGACGAGTAGCTCCTCATTCTCCGCTGTGTCGTAAATGGGCGGTTCATTCTGTCACGCTCTGCCTTTTGGCAGATGGCAAGGAACAGACACAATTGCAGAGAATCCTTTCCAAAACAGGGTTTTTATTCTCATCCAGGCAGAACAGGCACTAGAAACAAGAACCTTAAACAATAGAAACAACTAATCAAAATCACCTTCCCCGAACACACAATATTAATATATATAAACATAAACCCGCATTAAACACAGAACCAGAAAACAGAAAACCCACATACCTTAAACAATGAACCGCACAGACTAACAAACAAGGACTAACTTAAATACCCGCACTAACGAAGACAACACAAAACAGGTGAGAAGGAACCACAGGTGGTTTCAATGTCCCTGATTGTTCCCTCAGAAAACGGGGGAGGTGTCAGCCCCACCATAGAATGAAGGGACAGGGCTCTGTCCCTTACACTGTTGTCCTCTTCAATTGAGGCAGACTAGTCAAGTTGAACAGATTTAATTTGTGTCTGGGTTTCATTAATACAGGCAAGCCATAAATATTAACCTTTTTTTCATGAATTCCAGATATGAATGAAAACATTACACTGCTACAGCTAGTACTTACCAGCCAAGTCTAAGTGTCCAACTGTAGATAAATAATATTTCAGATCTCACGACAGATTACACAGATGAACTACAGTGACAAGTGGAAGTTGCGATCATAGCAGGGTAACGAGAACTTACACAGCTGGTTTAGAGAAAAGGTTGAGGTAAATAACATAAATCTTATGATATAAAGCCACCATAGAAGCATAGACTACATACACTTAGACTGTCCAATAGAGGTCAGCAAACAGCCTTATTAAGGAAAGAACATGTGGAAATTCTGCTCTCAGCGATCAGAGATAAATGTGTCCTCTCCAATCCTGAGCAAAAAAGTAATTCAATTACTAGATGGAATGGAAGCATGTCTCACCATTAGTTAAAGGTATTAGAACATATGGCACTGGTTTTACTGACCTACTGTTCCACAAATCATTCTATTTACAAGGAACAAGATACTAGTGAAGAGCTATAGGATACCTGGTACTCTTCCAGTTGTGTGCAGTGCTTGGAGACATGGAGCGAAACAGGTGAATAGACTAACTTACATGTGTTTCATTATTGCATCAGTTATGTGGCATCAAATCAACAGTTACATCAGGTTAATCCTATCGTGATGTAGTCAACTATTTTGGGAAAGCTTAACCTCAGCATGTGATGTCTCTTATTTGGGGACATACAAATGATAATTAATAGATTTTCACATTTCATTACAAAAGCCCTTACTAGAATTATACTTAGGCTTTAATCAACTGAATGGTTGAGGGACATGCTGAATGTGTCAAAGATAAATACACAGCCAGCAGAGCACTGATGGTAATTGGTTTCTTACACTAACATTAAATATCTAATTGAAATGCAAATGATAAACATTTATCAGTATGGTATGATTTTGCAGATGGAAATTGTCACAGAACACTAGTGATCCATACTAGGGATCCATACATCCATACTAGTGATCCATAAATCCATACTAGTGATCCATACATCCATACTAGTGATCCATACTAGTGATCCATACATCCATACTAGTGATTCATACATCCATACTAGTTATCCATACATCCACACTAGTGATTCATACATCCATACTAGTGATCCATACTAGTGATCCATACATCCATACTAGTGATCCATACATCCATACTAGTGATCCATACATCTATACTAGTGATCCATACATCCATACTAGTGATCCATACTAGTGATCCATACATCCATACTAGTGATCTCTACATCCATACTAGTGATCCATACATCCATACTAGTGATCCATACATCCATACTAGTGATCCATACATCTATACTAGTGATCCATACATCCATACTAGTGATCCATACATCCATACTAGTGATCCATACATCCATACTAGTGATTCATACATCCATACTAGTGATCCATACTAGTGATCCATACATCAATACTAGTGATCCATACATCCATACTAGTGATCCATACATCTATACTAGTGATCCATACATCCACACTAGTGATCCATACTAGTGATCCATACATCCATACTAGTGATCCATACTTCCATACTAGTGATCCATACATCTATACTAGTGATCCATACATCCATACTAGTGATCCATACATCCATACTAGTGATCCATACATCCATACTAGTGATCCATACATCCATACTAGTGATCCATACATCCATACTAGTGATCCATACTAGTGATTCATACATCCATACTAGTGATCCATACATCCATACTAGTGATCCTACTAGTGATCCATACATCCATACTAGTGATACATACATCCATACTAGTGATCCATACTAGTGATTCATACATCCATACTAGTTATCCATACAGCCATACTAGTGATCCATACATCTATACTAGTGATCCATACATCCATACTAGTGATCCATACATCCATACTAGTGATCCATACATCCACACTAGTGATCCATACTAGTGATTCATACATCCATACTAGTGAGCAATACATCCATACTAGTGATCCATACAGCCAAACTAGTGAGTCATACATCCATACTAGTGATCCATACATCCATACTAGTGATCCATACTAGTGATCCATTTATCAATACTAGTGATCCATACATCCATACTAGTGAGCCATACATCCATACTAGTGATCCATACCAGTGATCCATACATCTATACTAGTGATCCATACTAGTGATCCATACTAGTGATCCATACATCCATACTAGTGATCCATACATCTATACTAGTGATCCATACATCCATACTAGTGATCCATACATCCATACTAGTGATCCATGCATCCATACTAGTGATCCATACATCCATACTAGTGATCCATACATCCATACTAGTGATCCATGCATCCATACTAGTGATCCATACATCCATACTAGTGATCCATACATCCATACTAGTGATCCATACGTCCATACTAGTGATCCATACATCCATAGTAGTGATCCATACATCCATACTAGTGATCCATACATCCATACTAGTGATCCATACTAGTGATCCATACATCCATACTAGTGATCCATACATCCATACTAGTGATCCATACATCTATACAAGTGATCCATACATCCATACTAGTGATCCATACTAGTGATCCATACATCCATACTAGTGATCCATACTTCCATACTAGTGATCTATACATCCATACTAGTGATCCATACATCTATACTAGTGATCCATACATCTATATTAGTGATCCATACATCCATACTAGTGATCCATACATCTATAATAGTGATCAATACATCCATACTAGTGATCCATGCATCTATACTAGTGATCCATACATCCATACTAGTGATCCATACATCCATACTAGTGATCCATACATCCATACTAGTGATCCATACATTCATACTAGTGATCCATACATCTATACTAGTGATCCATACATCCATACTAGTGATCCATACATCCATACTAGTGATCCATACATCCATACTAGTGATCCATACATCTATACTAGTGATCCATACATCCATACTAGTGATTCATACATCCATACTAGTGATCCATACTAGTGATCCATACATCCATACTAGTGATCCATACATCCATACTAGTGATCCATACATCTATACTAGTGATCCATACATCCATACTAGTGATCCATACTAGTGATCCATACATCCATACTAGTGATCCATACTTCCATACTAGTGATCCATACATCTATACTAGTGATCCATTCATCTATACTATTGATCCATACATCCATACTAGTGATACATACATCCATACTAGTGATCCATACTAGTGATTCATACATCCATACTAGTTATCCATACATCCATACTAGTGATCCATACATCCATACTAGTGATCCATGCATCCATACTAGTGATCCATAAATCCATACTAGTGATTCATACATCCATACTAGTGATCCATACTAGTGATTAATACATCCATACTAGTGATCAATACAGCCATACTAGTGATCCATACATCTATACTAGTGATCCATACATCCATACTAGTGATCTATACATCTATACTAGTGAGATTTTTATGTGAAAGTTTAATTACATTATCCTTTAATCCTCAAAGACCATCGTTTACAGCTTCAACACATTTTCTATGAAGTTAAGTCTAAATAACACCACAATAAATTACTTTTATAAATATATTAAATTCAGTTTGATTTCAATAATACCACAATAAATGACTTGATAGTGGATGAGAACACCATCAGACCCCATAGCCATTTGATGATAGTGGATGAGAACACCATCAGACCCCATAGCCATCTGATGATAGTGGATGAGAACACCATCAGACCCCATAGCCATCTGATGATAGTGGATGAGAACACCATCAGACCCCATAGCCATCTGATGATAGTGGATGAGAACACCATCAGACCCCATAGCCATCTGATGATAGTGGATGAGAACACCATCAGACCCCATAGCCATCTGATGATAGTGGATGAGAACACCATCAGACCCCATAGCCATCTGATGATAGTGGATGAGAACACCATCAGACCCCATAGCCATCTGATGATAGTGGATGAGAACACCATCACATGAAAAGATTCAATCAAATATTTACAAAAATGTTAGGGGTGTATCACTTTTGTGAGATACTGTATGTGTGTATTTATTTTAATAAATGTAATAATAATCTGCGTACCTTTCTAAAAACGTATTTTGCTTTGTCATGATCAGATATTATTCATAAAATTAATGTAATTAATGACGTGTATTAAATGTATTACCTAACTAAATGTGGAGGGAAGAAAATGGATTTTGTATTCTGATACATGACAAAATGCACGCAATGCATTATAATTTGTTAGACATTTTTACAAGATGATGATCAAGGGAACGAGGAGAATGTACGTCTTAAATCCGATAAACATACGTTTTTAACCTGCAAAAAATGTCTCTCAATCATCAATATGGAAAAGAGAGACTATACGGCAAAATGTGTTCAGTTCTCTGGCAAAGACAACATTGTGTTATTTTCTGCAGTTGTATTAGATTACTATAATGTGCAACATACAGAACACACCAGTCTGGTTAATCCTGTTTGTGCTTTGAAGTGGATCAAAGTCGTGAAAATTGTTGGGACGCAACAGACAAGCCCAATTCATCATAGTAGAGTTCAGAGACATCACTTATTGAAACTGACATGTTATGGGTCCGCTATTGATTAGGACATCTTATAAATAGGTACCGGCTCTGATACAGACCACACGGCTATCTGACAGACACAACGCTCACCATTATTTAATAGTCTACACTATTTATTTCAGTAATAACTATCACATAAACAGGGATATTTTTTCCACTAGTTGGGACTGGACTAATAAACCCCACACTATATCACTGTTGGGACTAATAAACCCCACACTAAATCACAGCTATATGAGCATAGCACTGGTTTCTCCTCCACAGAATAGAGACCATGAGAGCGCACCAGAGCAGTGGGAGGGTTTCCCTCTACCTTTACTCGTTGACACCCCGCTTTTTAACCCTCCAGTTTTAACTGGGTGCATGGATCTGCCAGATGCTTTATACAGACGGAACCCGGGGGGAGAGTGCTATGATAACGCCATGTACAGCGACCATCCCGACCAACTAATCATCTCGATGAGTTCATATGAGGACCGTAACGGTACATATCTATCTTCAGTAGAGGACATCTCTAATTCAGATGTCGACTCGCATTGGGACCAGTTGGATCACAGCAACTCGCCTCATAAATCGTAAGTGCGTCACTTGGCATCTTAATAACCACCATAAAATATGATTTCTCCAAAAAACAAGAGCAGCCCCTATACCAAATTTAGGCTCAAGGAAGGAAAATGCTTATTCATGCAAAATGTCTGTGTGTTTTAATACAAATCGTATTGGTTGTTTTAGCTGTTTGACAGGATATCACCCGCTTTCATGATAATCTGGTTATTTATTGCAATATAACTGCTGTCCCAGTGGTCTGACAACAGGGTGGTATTGTGAACACAGTGGCATTTGAATAACTCCCATTCTAAAATCATATGATGTTTATAATATATGTGTCACTGTTTTATATATATATATATATATATATATATAGTATTGACCTTGCTGTCAGTCCTTGTATTAAAAGTCCTATTGATATAGTTTAGAATGATAACATTTCCCAGGTATGTATTCATCTCCAAAAGTATGTAATTGCTGTCACTTGGACGAAAAAAGATTGTACAGTTTTCGGTTTTAACATATATCTTAAATAAATTGATTAATCAGAAATACTTCAGTAGTATATGTCTTACTGAGCTTGTAGCAGCAACTGACAGGAAATCAGAATTGAAGAGATGAACATCAAACCCCTTTACGAGATAGCAGCTGTCATCTCTTTGGGTAACAAACCTCACTAGACGGAGGATGTCATTATATTCTTAATGCTGAAAATACATAATCATGTAGAATGCTAATTGACTATAATCCTTTTCAAACACATCAACGACTGCACTGCAATATTCTTACAGGTAATTTGATAAAAACTATTTTGTCACCATCTTTCTCCATCCAGAGTTGAGTCCATAATGCAGCGTAGAAAAACGACTGTGAGAGAGAAGGGGCGTCGCCAGGCTGTCCGTGGACCTGCATACATGTTCAGTGAACGAGGAACCAGTCTCACCTCAGAGGAGGAGCGCTTCCTAGACGCTGCTGAGTATGGAAACATCCCGGTTGTACGCAAGATGCTGGAAGAGTCCAAGACCCTCAACGTCAACTGTGTGGACTACATGGGCCAGAATGCACTGCAGTTAGCTGTAGGTAACGAGCACTTGGAGGTAACGGAGCTGCTGCTGAAGAAGGAGGGTCTGGCACGTGTAGGCGACGGCCTCCTCCTGGCCATAAGTAAGGGTTACGTACGTATTGTGGAGGCCATCTTGGCTCACCCGGCATTCGGAGGTGGGTTGCGTCTCACCCTGAGCCCCCTGGAGCGGGAGCTAAGAGACGATGACTTTTATGCTTACGATGAGGACGGCACACGTTTTTCCCATGACGTGACCCCTGTCATCCTGGCTGCACATTGCCAGGAGTACGAGATTGTACACACTCTTTTGATGAAGGGAGCACGGATCGAGAAGCCCCATGACTACTTCTGTAAGTGCAACGAATGTCATGATAAGCAGTGCAGAGACTCATTCAGCCACTCCCGCTCCAGAATGAATGCCTACAAAGGCCTGGCCAGTGCTGCTTACCTGTCCCTGTCCAGTGAAGACCCAGTGTTTACTGCTCTAGAACTTAGCAACGAGCTGGCTCGCCTCGCCAACATCGAGACTGAGTTCAAGGTGAGTAACATGCAACAAACGACCTTGAGGATTGAAAGCATTTATTAGGGTATAGCACTATGGCATATTTTCATCTATATAATATTTTCATTTTACTCACCCAAATATTTTAATACAGGCTTAAATTCTTAGATTTTATTGAAAGCCCTAGAGCAGATTTTAGTCTCTTGATTACACAGAAACACAATTATTTGGGAAACAATCAAATCAAGTATTTATTTCTAGTACACTTTGTCAATCGACCCACTTTGCTATTATTAAAGTCTGCTGTGAGAAAGTGAAGATCACGAACATGAATCAGTGTCCTTCTGTCCTGTTTGACCAAATTAATTGCAATTTGTACAGCACATACACAAACAGCACATACACGTACAGCACATACACGTACAGCACATACACGTACAGCACGTACACGTACAGCACATACACGTACAGCACATACACGTACACGTACAGCACATACACGTACAGCACATACACGTACAGCACATAAACGTACAGCACATACACGTACAGCACATACACGTACACGTACAGCACATACACGAACAGCACATACACTTACAGCACATACACGTACAGCACAAACACATACACGTACAGCACATACACGTACAGCACATACACGTACAGCACATACATGTACACGTAAAGCACATACACGTACAGGACATACACGTACACGTACAGCACATACACGTACAGCACATACACGTACACGTACAGCACATACACGTACAGCACATACACATACACGTACAGCACATACACGACACGTACAGCACATACACGTACACGTACAGCACATACACGTACAGCACATACACATACACGTACAGCACATACACGACACGTACAGCACATACACGTACACGTACAGCACATACACGTACATGTACAGCACATACACGTACAGCACATACACATACATGTACAGCACATACACATACACGTACAGCACATACACCTACAGCACATAGATGTACAGCACATACACATACACGTACAGCACATACACATACACGTACAGCACATACACGTACAGCACATACACATACACGTACAGCACATACACGTACAGCACATACACGTACAGCAAATACACGTACAGCAAATACACGAACAGCACATATACGTACAGCACATATACGTACAGCACATACACGTACAGCACATACATCTACACGTACAGCACATACACGTACACGTACAGCACATACACGTACAGCACATACACATACACGTACAGCACATACACTTACATGTACAGCACATACACGTACAGCACATACACGTACAGCAAATACACGTACAGCAAATACACGTACAGCACATATACGTACAACACGTACACGTACAGCACATACATCTACACGTACAGCACATACACGTACACGTACAGCACATACACGTACACGTACAGCACATACACGTACAGCACATACACATACACGTACAGCACATACACGTACACGTACAGCACATATAGGTACAGCACATACACGTACACATACAGCACATACATCTACACGTACAGCACATACACGTACACGTACAGCACATACACGTACAGCACATACACATACACGTACAGCACATACACTTACATGTACAGCACATACACATACAGCACATACACGTACAACCTATGTGGTTATGTTTGTTCAATGCAAGATAACTCTGCTTTATTATTGCTATTCTGTTTCTTCAATGCAGATAAGCACCTTTACTCAAAGGGGAATTCAATTCTGAGAATCAGTGAGAGTAGAACCGGTGTAATCAGGGATTGTCATATCCAGTCTGTTTCCTAGTGTTGTTTGCGGGAATTGTTCATTAAAAATAATCCATAGAGAGTTCTGTTTAATCTGTTATTTTATCCTGATTACTGACCTCACCAATTAGGTCAGCGTTAAGGTTTAACAGCTGCACAATTACAAGCATATATACAGTATTTTTCATAGTCAGTCATACAAATGCATGCATACACATATACATACATACACACGCACATACACACGCACAGACACACATGGGCACATATGGACACACACGCACACACACACGCACACACACACGCACACGCACGCGCACGCGCACACGCACACACACACACACACACACAGCATATGCTCATTATCTGCGTCCCTTTTTTTATCTCTCTCTTTCTGTTTAGAATGACTACCGGAAGCTGTCCATGCAGTGTAAAGACTTTGTGGTGGGAGTCCTTGATTTATGCAGGGACACAGAAGAGGTGGAGGCCATTTTGAATGGGGACGTGGATCAAGCTCTGCCCAGTGATCATAGTCGACCATGTCTCAGCCGAGTTAAACTCGCTATTAAGTACGAGGTCAAAAAGGTGAACCTGAAACTAAACCTGATTTAAGGCCATGTCTGCCTTTCATTTTCTGTCAATAACTCCACTTATTAGCTTTAATAATAATAGCAACCAGTTTGAAGTACCCAGTGGAACCCTAACCCTAACCCTAACCCAGTGGAATTGCATTGAAGGGTTTTTAGTAAAAACAAACTGGAATGGGTGTTTAACAGCTGATTTACAGCTGATTCACAACTGATTTATATCCACTAAAACCAGGGATTCTACCCGGTCTATCAAAGGGTCGTAGTGTCATAGTGTGCTCCTGGTTATTAAGGTTCTAGTGTGTATTAGTGTCATAGTGTGCTTCTGGTTATTAAGGTTCTAGTGTGTATTAGTGTCATAGTGTGCTCCTGGTTATTAAGGTTCTAGTGTGTATTAGTGTCATAGTGTGCTCCTGGTTATTACGGTTCTAGTGTGTATTAGTGTCATAGTGTGCTTCTGGTTATTAAGGTTCTAGTGTGTATTAGTGTCATAGTGTGCTCCTGGTTATTAAGGTTCTAGTGTGTATTAGTGTCATAGTGTGCTTCTGGTTATTAAGGTTCTAGTGTGTATTAGTGTCATAGTGTGCTCCTGGTTATTAAGTTTCTAGTGTGTATTAGTGTCATAGTGTGCTTCTGGTTATTAAGGTTCTAGTGTGTATTAGTGTCATAGTGTGCTCCTGGTTATTAAGGATCTAGTGTGTATTAGTGTCATAGTGTGCTTCTGGTTATTAAGGTTCTAGTGTGTATTAGTGTCATAGAGTGCTCCTGGTTATTACGTTTCTAGTGTGTATTAGTGTCATAGTGTGCTTCTGGTTATTAAGGTTCTAGTGTGTATTAGTGTCATAGTGTGCTTCTGGTTATTAAGGTTCTAGTGTGTATTAGTGTCATAGTGTGCTCCTGGTTATTAAGGTTCTAGTGTGTATTAGTGTCATAGTGTGCTCCTGGTTATTAAGGTTCTAGTGTGTATTAGTGTCATAGTGTGCTTCTGGTTATTAAGGTTCTAGTGTGTATTAGTGTCATAGTGTGCTCCTGGTTATTAAGGTTCTAGTGTTAATTAGTGTCATAGTGTGCTTCTGGTTATTAAGGTTCTAGTGTGTATTAGTGTCATAGTGTGCTTCTGGTTATTAAGGTTGTAGTGTTAATTAGTGTCATAGTGTGCTTCTGGTTATTAAGGTTCTAGTGTGTATTAGTGTCATAGTGTGCTTCTGGTTATTAAGGTTCTAGTGTGTATTAGTGTCATAGTGTGCTTCTGGTTATTAAGGTTCTAGTGTGTATTAGTGTTATAGTGTGCTTCTGGTTATTAAGGTTGTAGTGTTAATTAGTGTCATAGTGTGCTTCTGGTTATTAAGGTTCTAGTGTGTATTAGTGTCATAGTGTGCTCCTGGTTATTAAGGTTCTAGTGTGTATTAGTGTCATAGTGTGCTTCTGGTTATTAAGGTTCTAGTGTGTATTAGTGTCATAGTGTGCTTCTGGTTATTAAGGTTCTAGTGTGTATTAGTGTCATAGTGTGCTTCTGGTTATTAAGGTTCTAGTGTGTATTAGTGTCATAGTGTGCTTCTGGTTATTAAGGTTGTAGTGTTTATTAGTGTCATAGCGTGCTTCTGGTTATTAAGGTTCTAGTGTGTATTAGTGTCATAGTGTGCTTCTGGTTATTAAGGTTCTAGTGTGTATTAGTGTCATAGTGTGCTTCTGGTTATTAAGGTTCTAGTGTGTATTAGTGTCATAGTGTGCTTCTGGTTATTAAGGTTCTAGTGTGTATTAGTGTCATAGTGTGCTTCTGGTTATTAAGGTTCTAGTGTCTATTAGTGTCATAGTGTGCTCCTGGTTATTAAGGTTCTAGTGTCTATTAGTGTCATAGTGTGCTCCTGGTTATTAAGGTTCTAGTGTGTATTAATTAATTTCCTGTTTCTTTTTAGTTTGTGGCCCATCCTAACTGCCAGCAGCAGCTTCTGACACTGTGGTATGAGAACCTAGCTGGGCTCAGACAGCAGTCGGTTGGGGTTAAATGTTGGACAGTCTTTGGAGTGGCGATTGGTCTCCCCTTCCTTGCCATATCTTACTGGATCTTGCCCTGCAGTAAGGTACATCCCAATACCTTTCATATTGCCTTCTTAGAACCACGCAATTTAAGTATGTACACCTCATGGGTAAAGTTATATTTTTGTACACATTTGAACATGAATATTTGAACTAAATTACAACCACATTAATTGATGAAAGTAAACTATTTGACAAATAAAAAACACAATAGAAAAATATATAATTTGACCATAAATACATTCTAATAAACAAAATACAAATTCCATCTGTATTTTCATGGGCGGTCTGGATGAAAGAAGCTTTTGATCTCAAAAAAGATCGAACACTTGAGTAAAGAACAATTAGAACATTGTGCTCTGGACACATAAGTCAATGTTGAAGTTCTTTGGCTACAATGCCGGACAAAATAACATAAAAAACAAAAGCTAACACAAAGTAATTTGGAAATAAAAAATGGAAGCAGACCGCACTGGAAATCCCTCGAACATAACGAAGTGGAGCAGAACCATAAAAAAGTCCTTTAGCTCAATGTAACAGAATTAGAGTTACAAGAAACAGCCACATGAAGTTAACAACAGTGATTGAATCTACATACATGTACATATTTTTCAATCTATGACTGAATGATTGCAAAGTATAGTCTATATATGTCATTAGTTAAATGTAATTACCATTATCTGTCAGCAGTGCTGAATAGAAGATTAAATAATCCAAATGTCCAAACATGTAAAAACATAACTTTTCAGGAGGTGTACTTACTTTTTCAAATGAGTGTAGTAATGCTAATATAGGGTTAGGTTTAGGGTTCTAGTGTTCATCCTCAACCCTAACCCTAACCCTTACTTTTTCAAACGAGTGTAGTAATGCTAATATAGGGTTAGGTTTAGGGTTCTAGGGTTCATCCTCAACCCTAACCCTTACTTTTTCAAATGAGTGTAGTAATGCTAATATAGCTATGCTCTTTGCTCAGATCATGTGACTGATTGTTCTCATTTATGTTGTTCATCCTCTACACCAGTTGGGACAGATTCTCCGAAGTCCCTTCATGAAGTTTGTGGCTCATGCAGTATCGTTCACCATTTTCCTTGGACTGTTGGTAATCAATGCCTCTGACCGCTTTGAGGGAGTCAAGAATCTTCCAAATGAGACAATAACTGACCACCCTCTTCAGGTTTTCAGGGTCAAAACCAGTCAATTTTCCTGGACTGAGATGCTCATCATGAATTGGGTGCTTGGTAATTTACTCTGACTTCAGTCACCTGCTTTAGTGTATTATTGTGGGAACGACCTTTCTATCTTGTTGTGCCTAATGGAAACCAATCTTTTCTTCACTAGGAATGATCTGGTCAGAGTGTAAAGAGATCTGGGCTGATGGACCAAGAGAATACATCATGCACCTTTGGAATGTGTTAGACTTTGGCATGTTGTCAATCTTTGTAGCATCGTTCACGGCTCGACTCATGGCCTTTCTGAGGGCCTCAGAGGCCCAGCTGTATGTGGATATGTATGTGCCGAACATGCCCAACATAGACCTGAGCAACGCTTCACTGCCTCCAAATGTAGCATACTACACACACGGTTAGTAGTATTCATTAGTAGTCTGGACAACACACACGGTTAGTAGTATTAATTTGTAGTCTGGACTACACACATGGTTAGTAATATTCATTAGTAGTCTGGACTACACACACGGTTAGTAGTATTCATTAGTAGTCTGGACTACACACACGGTTAGTAGTATTAATTAGTGGTCTGGACTACACACACGGTTAGTAGTATTCATTAGTAGTCTGGACTACACACACGGTTAGTAGTATTCATTAGTAGTCTGGACTACACACACGGTTAGTAGTATTCATTAGTAGTCTGGACTACACACACAGTTAGTAGTATTCATTAGTAGTCTGGACTACACACATGGTTAGTAGTATTCATTAGTAGTCTGGACTACACATACGGTTAGTAGTATTCATTAGTAGTCTGGACTACACACCTGGTTAGTAGTATTTTATTACTCGTCTGGACTACACACATGGTTAGTAGTATTCATTAGTAGTCTGGACTACACACACGGTTAGTAGTATTCATTAGTAGTCTGGACTACACACACGGTTAGTAGTATTTTATTACTCGTCTGGACTACACATATGGTTAGTAGTATTCATTAGTAGTCTGGACTACACATACGGTTAGTAGTATTCATTAGTAGTCTGGACTACACACACGGTTAGTCGTATTTTATTACTTGTCTGGACTACACACATGGTTAGTAGTATTCATTAGTAGTCTGGACTACACATACGGTTAGTAGTATTCATTAGTAGTCTGGGCTACACACACGGTTGGTAGTATTTTATTACTCGTCTGGACTACACACATGGTTAGTAGTATTCATTAGTAGTCTGGACTACACACACGGTTAGTAGTATTCATTAGTAGTCTGGACTACACACACGGTTAGTAGTATTTTATTACTCGTCTGGACTACACGGTTAGTAGTATTTCATTGTGTATGAACTAATCGTGACGATCACAACAGGTTACCTGTCAATTGTACCAAATACTTCCGCCATCTGTTATAAATGCACAATGCACCACGATCAGCAAATTGTTTTCATTCCTTTTAAGGGTGTTTATTTGATATACTTCCAATGTGTGTCTTTTTCAAGACTGTAAATCAACTTAGTTACAGAGACATTCTCTTAGCTAGATAGTCCGAATTAAGCTCTCTTTCTCTTTCTATCTTTACCTCAGCCAGGAACAGGTGGTTACCATCTGACCCTCAACTCATCTCTGAGGGTTTGTACTCAATTGCAGTGGTGCTTAGTTTCTCTCGCATTGCCTACATCTTGCCCGCCAATGAGAGCTTCGGACCACTTCAAATCTCCCTTGGACGGACTGTTAAGGACATCTTCAAGTTCATGGTCATCTTCATAATGGTCTTCCTGGCTTTCATGATTGGCATGTTTAATCTATATTCCTATTACCTGGGGGCAAAATACAATCCTGCCTTTACCACGTAAGTGCCCTCCTGACTAATTGAAATACTTTAAGTAAGCATGTCCTTCCACAATATGGCCAAAAGTATGTGGACACTTACTTATTATTCAGTTCAGGTGTTTCAGCTACACACTTTGCTCAAAGTTGTATACGATCAGTCAATTGTAAATACCATCTAGGAGCAACAACAGCACATACTGGAAGTGGTAGACCACGCAAACTCTCAGAGCGGGGTTCATAAGGACATGGTTCAACAACGTTGGTGTGGAATAACTCCAGTGGTCTGTACCCTGTATTCCTGTACCCTGTACACCTGTACCCTGTACTTGTGTACCCTGTACTCCTGTGCCCTGTACTCCTGTACTCCTGTACTCCTGTGCCCTGTACTCCTGTGCCCTGTACCCCTGTGCCCTGTACTCCTGTGCCCTGTACTCCTGTGCCCTGTACTCCTGTGCCCTTTACTCCTGTGCCCTGTACCCCTGTGCCCTGTACTCCTGTACTCCTGTACTCCTGTGCCCTGTACTCCTGTGCCCTGTACTCCTGTGCCCTGTACCCCTGTGCCCTGTACTCCTGTACCCTGTACTCCTGTGCCCTGTACTCCTGTGCCCTGTACTCCTGTGCCCTGTACCCCTGTGCCCTGTACTCCTGTACTCCTGTACTCCTGTGCCCTGTACTCCTGTGCCCTGTACCCGTGTACACCTGTACCCTGTACTCCTGTATTCATGTGCCCTGTACTCCTGTACTCATGTGCCCTGTACTCCTGTGCCCTGTACTCCTGTACACCTGTACTCCTGTGCCCTGTAGCCTGTACTCCTGTACTCATGTGCCCTGTACCCTGTACTCCTGTGCCCTGTAGCCTGTACTCCTGTGCCCTGTACTCCTGTGCCCTGTACCCCTGTGCCCTGTACTCCTGTACTTCTGTACCCTGTACTCCTGTACCCTGTACTCCTGTGCCCTGTAGTCCTGTGCCCTGTACTCCTGTGCCCTGTACTCCTGTACCCTGTACTCCTGTGCCCTGTACTCCTGTACCCTGTACTCCTGTGCCCTGTAGTCCTGTGCCCTGTACTCCTGTACCCTGTAGCCTGTACTCTTGTGCCATGCACTCCGTTACCCTGTACTCCTGTACCCTGTAGTCCTGTGCCCTGACGTTAACCCCATAAAACACTTTCAGGATGAAATGGAACAGCGACTGCCAGGGTTAGGGTTAGGCCTCCTCATCTAACATATAGCAAGTTCATATAGTTGTGATGGCTGGGTCTCCACAAACTTTTGGCCATATAGTGCATTTGATTGTTCATTACTTATGTAATATTGTTTGTATTCATGGCTGTATTTGCCCTGCATATGTTTGGCTTTTGTATGTTATGTGTTTCCTTATGTGTTTCCAGGGTGGAGGAGAGCTTTAAGACTCTATTTTGGTCCATCTTTGGCTTGTCCGAGGTTATCTCTGTGGTCTTGAAGTACGACCATAAATTCATAGAGAACATTGGTTACGTTCTCTTTGGTGTCTACAATGTAACCATGGTAATCGTACTGCTCAACATGCTTATTGCAATGATCAATCACTCTTATCAAGAGATTGAGGTGAGACTAAGAACCAATAAGTATGCTAAAGTTGATCATCTTGTTTTCTCCTGAAAGGAACTTGTTGACCATTTACAGTATGTGTGAGCCATGAAACCTTACAACAATGTTAGTATACTGTTGCAAGCAGTTCTGGTAAATAATCAGACCATTCTAGATTAAGTGAACAATTTCATTAGACATGATTGAAAAATTGCCATAAGTCATTTTCTAATGTGATTTGCCTTTTCATATGATTGCTTTTCAGCTATACCCACCTTATTCTGTTTGGATATTTACAGGAGGATGCTGATGTGGAGTGGAAGTTTGCGCGTGCCAAACTCTGGCTCTCCTACTTCGATGAGGGTCGTACTCTGCCTCCACCATTTAATCTGGTTCCCAGCCCCAAGTCCTTCTACTACCTAGGCCTGCGCATAAGGGCTTGTCTGGTGAGACTGTGCAAGGCAAAAGCACGTCACCAAGACAACCAGCAGGAGACGGCTATAATCAATTTGCGATTTAAGGTCAACAAAGCGGCTTTGATGGGGGCAGCTGAAACCAATACGTCGTTTGTCTCACTAGATGCTGTCATTCTTGTTTTTTTTCACTTCTTTTTTATCGGTGAGTGTCTTCTGTTTCAGCTCAATCAGTACAGACCTAAAACCAGGACAGCAGCTCAGGATGAATTCACCATTAGGAAACCTATTAAACATCCTACTAGATACCAGGTATTACATCCATACATTTATACTAAACAATTATATTTCTGATCATAATAATAATATCAAGGTGCTATATTGCTAACTGTTGTCTCTGAAGATAAAATAGTGTCTCTTTTTTTAAAGAAACTTATGAAAAGGCTCATTAAGCGTTATGTGCTGAAGGCTCAGGTTGACAGTGAAAACGACGAAATCAATGAAGGTGTGAATGATTTATGTCTATTTGTAAGATCTGAAAGCTGTTGTGCATTCTCACCAGAATACTAATGATTCTTACAGTAGCAAGGCTGTCACATGACATTGTAGTGGGATGAGTGGTCAATAACCTGTGGTGTCTCTTATACAGGTGAGCTTAAGGAGATCAAGCAAGACATTTCAAGTCTGCGCTATGAACTCCTAGAGGAGAAGTCTCAGGCAACAGATGAACTAGCTGACTTGATCCAACAGCTTGGTGACAAGCTGAGCAAAAACGCCAAAAAACCCTGATGACGTTGGTATAATCCGTAAAAAGTAGATAAATAGTTTGTTGCAGATTGTTAGATTAAACAGCATGTTGAGGTAGGATAGTCTATCTATCTGCAGTTGTTTCCCAATCAATTTTTAAATATGAATAATCGGGGTAGGGGTTCCTTTGGAATTCATTTGTAATTAAATTAAAGAAATTGACATTTGAATTGGCCACAACCCAAATTAAGCAGAATCTTAACTAATTTTAAACGAAAAACAAAACCATTTCAATGTCTCCGATAATTTGGCAACAATATGCCAAAAGTAACTGCCACCTCATACTATACAATACAGGTACCTTTAAAATATTATCATTTTACAAATATCAGCTTGATTGTTACTCAAAGAGGCTAAACAGTATTTTGTTAGTATTTTTGTATTGAGATGTTATTATGTTACATTCCATTATGTGGTGTTTGGTCTAATGCATTCTGGGATGTGTACTATTGTATGTATGTATACTATATTTACAATCTACAAAAGGCACAAACAATATTTCCTGACCTTTCTTGTTACACAAATTGGGTTTCAGAAGAAATGTTTTAAGAACATGTTTTTCACTAAAGAATTTAATGATCACAATACAAATTCTCTGAGATATTCTGTCATGTTTTAAAATGTGTGTGCTGTGTGAATATGTATGTTTTTTCACCTGGCAAATCAAGTTACTCCATCTAAGCTGCTCTCTCCAGACTTATGAATTCTGGCACCTTTTGTGTTTTATCACACCCTGTATATAAATTCATAACCAGTAGCATGTCAAATTCAACATATTCATAATAAGTTTAAAGATAATTCAGAATTCATTCAGTATAACAAAAAGAATGTTGGGTACATTTTAGTTTTTTACATTAAAAAAGTGAAAACCATTAGTTACGTTTGTATATAAATGTTTTAAATAAAATCATTATTGACTAGGGCAGCATATTTTATTGATCCTTCCAAAAAACATGCTTAAGATAATTAAAAGATGCAATGCAAGCAGTCTCTTACTAATGTTTATTGACATGAGTAATGTATATTTTACCAGCACAGGTTATTTAATAAAAACGAGTATTTGGAGCCTTTTTGTAAAATGGCTCTTCAGAACTAATTACCGAGCACCTGTGCTTGCTGTTGTGAGTGGTTACCTAGCACCTGTGCTTGCTGTAGTGAGTTGTTACCTAGCACCTGTGCTTGCTGTAGTGAGTGGTTACTAGCACCTGTGCTTGCTGTAGTGAGTTGTTACCTAGCACCTGTGCTTGCTGTAGTGAGTGGTTACCTAGCACCTGTGCTTGCTGTGGTGAGTGGTTACTAGCACCTGTGCTTGCTGTAGTGAGTGGTTACCTAGCACCTGTGCTTGCTGTAGTGAGTGGTTACCTAGCACCTGTGCTTGCTGTAGTGAGTGGTTACTAGCACCTGTGCTTGCTGTAGTGAGTGGTTACTAGCACCTGTGCTTACAGTAGTGAGTGGTTACTAGCACCTGTGCTTGCTGTAGTGAGTGGTTACTAGCACCTGTGCTTGCTGTAGTGAGTGGTTACTAGCACCTGTGCTTACTGTAGTGAGTTGTTACCTAGCACCTGTGCTTGCTGTAGTGAGTGGTTACCTAGCACCTGTGCTTGCTGTAGTGAGTGGTTACTAGCACCTGTGCTTACAGTAGTGAGTGGTTACCTAGCACCTGTGCTTACTGTAGTGAGTGGTTACTAGCACCTGTGCTTGCTGTAGTGAGTGGTTACCTAGCACCTGTGCTTACTGTAGTGAGTGGTTACTAGCACCTGTGCTTACTGTAGTGAGTGGTTACTAGCACCTGTGCTTGCTGTAGTGAGTGGTTACCTAGCACCTGTGCTTGCTGTAGTGAGTGGTTACTAGCACCTGTGCTTGCTGTAGTGAGTGGTTACCTAGCACCTGTGCTTGCTGTAGTGAGTGGTTACTAGCACCTGTGCTTGCTGTAGTGAGTGGTTACCTAGCACCTGTGCTTGCTGTAGTGAGTGGTTACCTAGCACCTGTGCTTGCTGTAGTGAGTGGTTACCTAGCACCTGTGCTTGCTGTAGTGAGTGGTTACTAGCACCTGTGCTTACTGTAGTGAGTGGTTACCTAGCACCTGTGCTTGCTGTAGTGAGTGGTTACTAGCACCTGTGCTTGCTGTAGTGAGTGGTTACTAGCACCTGTGCTTACTGTAGTGAGTGGTTACCTAGCACCTGTGCTTGCTGTAGTGAGTGGTTACCTAGCACCTGTGCTTGCTGTAGTGAGTGGTTACTAGCACCTGTGCTTACTGTAGTGAGTGGTTACTAGCACCTGTGCTTGCTGTAGTGAGTGGTTACCTAGCACCTGTGCTTGCTGTAGTGAGTGGTTACCTAGCACCTGTGCTTGCTGTAGTGAGTGGTTACTAGCACCTGTGCTTGCTGTAGTGAGTGGTTACTAGCACCTGTGCTTACAGTAGTGAGTGGTTACCAAGCACCTGTGCTTGCTGTAGTGAGTGGTTACTAGCACCTGTGCTTGCTGTAGTGAGTGGTTACTAGCACCTGTGCTTGCTGTAGTGAGTGGTTACTAGCACCTGTGCTTGCTGTAGTGAGTGGTTACCTAGCACCTGTGCTTGCTGTAGTGAGTGGTTACTAGCACCTGTGCTTGCTGTAGTGAGTGGTTACTAGCACCTGTGCTTGCTGTAGTGAGTGGTTACTAGCACCTGTGCTTACTGTAGTGAGTGGTTACTAGCACCTGTGCTTACAGTAGTGAGTGGTTACCTAGCACCTGTGCTTGCTGTAGTGAGTGGTTACTAGCACCTGTGCTTGCTGTAGTGAGTGGTTACTAGCACCTGTGCTTACTGTAGTGAGTGGTTACTAGCACCTGTGCTTACTGTAGTGAGTGGTTACCTAGCACCTGTGCTTACAGTAGTGAGTGGTTACCTAGCACCTGTGCTTACTGTAGTGAGTGGTTACCTAGCACCTGTGCTTGCTGTAGTGAGTGGTTACCTAGCACCTGTGCTTGCTGTAGTGAGTGGTTACTAGCACCTGTGCTTGCTGTAGTGAGTGGTTACTAGCACCTGTGCTTACTGTAGTGAGTGGTTACCAAGCACCTGTGCTTACTGTAGTGAGTGGCGGTATAATGTCACTAGAATTCCCCCATAAATTGCTGCTCTCCCTCTCAGGTACTAGACCGGGTGTTAGAGGAAATGTAATACACTATGTTAAACTATAACACATTATGTTTCGTTCGCTATAGTCCGTAAAGTTAATCATTCCCAAATGCAAACTTTTCTTAGCTTCACCCACCCGCTGTTTAGCCCAATGAGAAATCTCAGAATCAACCGTTAACAATTGCGTTTCCAGGAAGTGATCCGGAATGATTCCTCTCGCCTCCCGTACACATGAGGCCCCTCCCCATCACATGAGCCCCCTCCCCTACACAGGAGGCCCCTCCTCTACACATGAGGCCCCTCCCCTACACATGAGGCCCCATCCATGCATACATTACTGCCAAGCTACAACCACTGGCAAGAAAAAAAAAAACAGCTTGAGTGCAGCTGGAGCTTAATAAGGTCGGAGCTGACGAGAAGGAAGCTATATAGAGGAACCAGATATAGGAGAAGCAAGCTATATAGAGGAACCAAATATACGAGAAGCAAGCTATATAGAGGAACCAGATATACGAGAAGCAAGTTATATAGAGGAACCATATATACGAGAAGGAAGCTATATAGAGGAACCAGATATAGGAGAAGCAAGTTATATAGAGGAACCATATATACGAGAAGGAAGCTATATAGAGGAACCAGATATACGAGAAGGAAGCTATATAGAGGAACCTGTTATACGAGAAGCAAGTTATATAGAGGAAACAGATATGAAGCAAGCTATATAGAGGAACCAGATATACGAGAAGCAAGGTATATAGAGGAACCATATATACGAGAAGGAAGCTATATAGAGGAACCAGATATAGGAGAAGCAAGCTATATAGAGGAACCACATATACGAGAAGGAAGCTATATAGAGGAACCATATATACGAGAAGGAAGCTATATAGAGGAACCAGATATAGGAGAAGCAAGCTATATAGAGGAACCATATATACGAGAAGGAAGCTATATAGAAGAACCAGATATAGAAGAAGCAAGCTATATAGAGGAACCAGATATATGAGAAGGAAGCTATATAGAAGAACCAGATATAGAAGAAGCAAGCTATATAGAGGAACCAGATATACGAGATGAAGTGTGAACGTTACAAGCTATTTAGCGGAACCAGAAATATGAGATAAAGTGCGGATGCTACGGTGCTTATTTGGGGTAATTAAATTGCCTATTATTGTGATTAGCATTTGATTTATTGAACTTATATTTACTATAGTTTAAGTATTTCTAAATAAACGTGAACATTATTTAGCAATAGTTCGGCTGTTTAGCGTTAGCTAGTTATTATATATAAATATATATATTACACTATACTATTATTACCACTGTACTTCATGCTAATATTACCACGGTACTTCTGCTATTACCACTGTATTTAAAAGTATTAGCACGGTACTTAATAGTATTACGGTACAACCAGGTCCTAAACAAACATGGCGGACGACCCGATTCCTTATTATTTATTATTCATGCTGCTATCACCACTGTACTGCTATTATTAATTATTATATACACTATATTAATACTACAGTATTATAGTTAATCATTTTAGTATTGAACTATACTACTATTACCACTGTATTTTATAGTATTACCACGGTACTTAATAGTATTAGCACGGTACAGCCTACAGGTCCTAAACAAACATGGCGGACGACCCGATTCCTTATTATTTATTATTCATGCTGCTATCACCACTGTACTGCTATTATTAATTATTATATACACTATATTAATACTACAGTATTATAGTTAATCATTTTAGTATTGAACTATACTACTATTACCACTGTATTTTATAGTATTACCACGGTACTTAATAGTATTAGCACGGTACAGCCTACAGGTCCTAAACAAACATGGGGACGACCCGATTCCTTATTATTTATTATTCATGCTGCTATCACCACTGTACTGCTATTATTAATTATTATATACACTATATTAATACTACAGTATTATAGTTAATCATTTTAGTATTGAACTATACTACTATTACCACTGTATTTTATAGTATTACCACGGTACTTAATAGTATTAGCACGGTACAGCCTACAGGTCCTAAACAAACATGGGGGACGACCCGATTCCTTATTATTTATTATTCATGCTGCTATCACCACTGTACTGCTATTATTAATTATTATATACACTATATTAATACTACAGTATTATAGTTAATCATTTTAGTATTGAACTATACTACTATTACCACTGTATTTTATAGTATTACCACGGTACTTAATAGTATTAGCACGGTACAGCCTACAGGTCCTAAACAAACATGGGGACGACCCGATTCCTTATTATTTATTATTCATGCTGCTATCACCACTGTACTGCTATTATTAATTATTATATACACTATATTAATACTACAGTATTATAGTTAATCATTTTAGTATTGAACTATACTACTATTACCACTGTATTTTATAGTATTAGCACGGTACAGCCTACAGGTCCTAAACAAACATGGGGGACGACCCGATTCCTTATTATTTATTATTCATGCTGCTATCACCACTGTACTGCTATTATTAATTATTATATACACTATATTAATACTACAGTATTATAGTTAATCATTTTAGTATTGAACTATACTACTATTACCACTGTATTTTATAGTATTAGCACGGTACAACCAGGTCCTAAACAAACATGGCGGACGACCCGATTCCTTATTATTTATTATTCATGCTGCTATCACCACTGTACTGCTATTATTAATTATTATATACACTATATTAATACTACAGTATTATAGTTAATCATTTTAGTATTGAACTATACTACTATTACCACTGTATTTTATAGTATTAGCACGGTACTTAATAGTATTAGCACGGTACAGCCTACAGGTCCTAAACAAACATGGCGGACGACCCGATTCCTTATTATTTATTATTCATGCTGCTATCACCACTGTACTGCTATTATTAATTATTATATACACTATATTAATACTACAGTATTATAGTTAATCATTTTAGTATTGAACTATACTACTATTACCACTGTATTTTATAGTATTACCACGGTACTTAATAGTATTAGCACGGTACAGCCTACAGGTCCTAAACAAACATGGGGGACGACCCGATTCCTTATTATTTATGCTGCTATCACCACTGTACTGCTATTATTAATTATTATATACACTATATTAATACTACAGTATTATAGTTAATCATTTTAGTATTGAACTATACTACTATTACCACTGTATTTTATAGTATTACCACGGTACTTAATAGTATTAGCACGGTACAGCCTACAGGTCCTAAACAAACATGGCGGACGACCCGATTCCTTATTATTTATTATTCATGCTGCTATCACCACTGTACTGCTATTATTAATTATTATATACACTATATTAATACTACAGTATTATAGTTAATCATTTTAGTATTGAACTATACTACTATTACCACTGTATTTTATAGTATTAGCACGGTACAGCCTACAGGTCCTAAACAAACATGGCGGACGACCCGATTCCTTATTATTTATTATTCATGCTGCTATCACCACTGTACTGCTATTATTAATTATTATATACACTATATTAATACTACAGTATTATAGTTAATCATTTTAGTATTGAACTATACTACTATTACCACTGTATTTTATAGTATTAGCACGGTACTTAATAGTATTAGCACGGTACAGCCTACAGGTCCTAAACAAACATGGGGGACGACCCGATTCCTTATTATTTATTATTCATGCTGCTATCACCACTGTACTGCTATTATTAATTATTATATACACTATATTAATACTACAGTATTATAGTTAATCATTTTAGTATTGAACTATACTACTATTACCACTGTATTTTATAGTATTAGCACGGTACAGCCTACAGGTCCTAAACAAACATGGCGGACGACCCGATTCCTTATTATTTATTATTCATGCTGCTATCACCACTGTACTGCTATTATTAATTATTATATACACTATATTAATACTACAGTATTATAGTTAATCATTTTAGTATTGAACTATACTACTATTACCACTGTATTTTATAGTATTAGCACGGTACTTAATAGTATTAGCACGGTACAGCCTACAGGTCCTAAACAAACATGGCGGACGACCCGATTCCTTATTATTTATTATTCATGCTGCTATCACCACTGTACTGCTATTATTAATTATTATATACACTATATTAATACTACAGTATTATAGTTAATCATTTTAGTATTGAACTATACTACTATTACCACTGTATTTTATAGTATTAGCACGGTACTTAATAGTATTAGCACGGTACAGCCTACAGGTCCTAAACAAACATGGCGGACGACCCGATTCCTTATTATTTATTATTCATGCTGCTATCACCACTGTACTGCTATTATTAATTATTATATACACTATATTAATACTACAGTATTATAGTTAATCATTTTAGTATTGAACTATACTACTATTACCACTGTATTTTATAGTATTACCACGGTACTTAATAGTATTAGCACGGTACAGCCTACAGGTCCTAAACAAACATGGGGGACGACCCGATTCCTTATTATTTATTATTCATGCTGCTATCACCACTGTACTGCTATTATTAATTATTATATACACTATATTAATACTACAGTATTATAGTTAATCATTTTAGTATTGAACTATACTACTATTACCACTGTATTTTATAGTATTAGCACGGTACAGCCTACAGGTCCTAAACAAACATGGGGACGACCCGATTCCTTATTATTTATTATTCATGCTGCTATCACCACTGTACTGCTATTATTAATTATTATATACACTATATTAATACTACAGTATTATAGTTAATCATTTTAGTATTGAACTATACTACTATTACCACTGTATTTTATAGTATTAGCACGGTACAGCCTACAGGTCCTAAACAAACATGGCGGACGACCCGATTCCTTATTATTTATTATTCATGCTGCTATCACCACTGTACTGCTATTATTAATTATTATATACACTATATTAATACTACAGTATTATAGTTAATCATTTTAGTATTGAACTATACTACTATTACCACTGTATTTTATAGTATTAGCACGGTACTTAATAGTATTAGCACGGTACAGCCTA
This sequence comes from Dallia pectoralis, assembly GCA_029465975.1. Lineage (NCBI taxonomy): Eukaryota > Metazoa > Chordata > Actinopteri > Esociformes > Umbridae > Dallia > Dallia pectoralis. The sequence goes on along the minus strand of CM055747.1, from coordinate 38,568 downwards.
CAGGTCCTAAACAAACATGGCGGACGACCCGATTCCTTATTATTTATTATTCATGCTGCTATCACCACTGTACTGCTATTATTAATTATTATATACACTATATTAATACTACAGTATTATAGTTAATCATTTTAGTATTGAACTATACTACTATTACCACTGTATTTTATAGTATTAGCACGGTACTTAATAGTATTAGCACGGTACAGCCTACAGGTCCTAAACAAACATGGGGGACGACCCGATTCCTTATTATTTATTATTCATGCTGCTATCACCACTGTACTGCTATTATTAATTATTATATACACTATATTAATACTACAGTATTATAGTTAATCATTTTAGTATTGAACTATACTACTATTACCACTGTATTTTATAGTATTAGCACGGTACAGCCTACAGGTCCTAAACAAACATGGCGGACGACCCGATTCCTTATTATTTATTATTCATGCTGCTATCACCACTGTACTGCTATTATTAATTATTATATACACTATATTAATACTACAGTATTATAGTTAATCATTTTAGTATTGAACTATACTACTATTACCACTGTATTTTATAGTATTAGCACGGTACAGCCTACAGGTCCTAAACAAACATGGCGGACGACCCGATTCCTTATTATTTATTATTCATGCTGCTATCACCACTGTACTGCTATTATTAATTATTATATACACTATATTAATACTACAGTATTATAGTTAATCATTTTAGTATTGAACTATACTACTATTACCACTGTATTTTATAGTATTAGCACGGTACAGCCTACAGGTCCTAAACAAACATGGCGGACGACCCAAACGCAGCGGACAGAAACGTGGAAATATGGAAGATAAAGAAGTTGATTAAAAGTCTGGAAGCTGCTCGAGGGTAAGTGTTGAAATAACAATAATAAGAATTAATAACAATAATATAACAAGTGTATTGTGTTGTTGTGTATATATGACATGTGTGTTGTGTTGTAAGTGTGGAAATAACAATAAATAACAATAATATAACACGTTTATTGTGTTGTTGTTGTAGAAATGATTATATCTAATAACAATTTAAATTCATAATTTGCTATTTGGATAAGACATTAGACAAAAGGCTTAGACATTGGCATGGTTGTGCGTTTTGTCTAGTTTTGCAAAATAAGCCATCAGTTATACCTGAAAGTCTGTAACCTGACATTTTCAGATTTGTAGGTGAAATTTGTTTTTTAGACGTTGCTATCAATCAGAGCCTTTGTTGTTTTTAGTGCCATCAGCTAACTTGAATGTTCTGTCAGTGAGATATGCAGATCAGCTGGTCTTCCCCAGGTTATTTAAAGAGTTTGTACATTGTTTGTTGTCTCTGCTAGTCCATACTGTGCTTTGACGCCCTACCTGGTGTTGTTAATTTTGGAGCCAGTTTTTATGTGTTTTATTGCCCTGTTTGTTACTACATCAAACATAGGTACATCGCTTACCCCAATATTTCGAGACCAAGGGCAGAGTTTCTGTTTATTGGCAACAGTCACATGATTTATTGCATTTATGTGTGGTTTCACAAAAAATCATTGTGTTTAGCTCCAATTCTTGTCATTTTTTTTCTGTCTGAAATGGTGTTTGTATATGCCTTCATGTTGGGAAGTGAGTTTCATCCAAATTATCTTCACTTAGGAATGGCACAAGTATGATCTCATTGATCATCCCCCCTAAGGACCAGATTTCCAGGGTGGCCAAGATGCTGGCTGATGAGTTTGGAACAGCATCCAATATTAAAAGCAGAGTCAACAGGCTCTCTGTGCTCGGAGCCATCACTTCTGTACAGCAGAGACTTAAACTTTACAATAAAGGTCTGTATGTAGGAAGTCCCTGTCTACACCCTGTGACCTGTGTCTGTTTAGACTTTTAAATTAAATTTAAATTATTATACTCGTTCTATCATGGGTGCTAATCCTTTATATCCTGCAGTTCCTCCTAACGGTTTGGTGGTATACTGTGGCACCATTGTGACAGATGAGGGGAAGGAGAAGAAAGTAAATATCGACTTTGAGCCTTTTAAACCGATCAACACATCCCTGTATCTCTGTGACAACAAGTTCCACACAGAGGTATGGTTGTTCAACTGCTTTTCTTTCTAGTTGATTAGCTTCCCCGCTGTTTGTTTTGCTTTATGTCACATTATTTATTGGTCTGCATGTGACGATCACTGGTTGTAGGACCGGAACTGCCGTTCAAATCAATCTCAGAAAATACATTCTCCTTATTATTCTTGTTGTATTTATTTACTTATTCCTGTATTTCCTTGACTTAAACAGTAAACTGTAGCAATGAAGCCCAGAGAGGCGGGTTAGAGAATCAGATTGGGGAGATGTTGAGTGCTATTTTAGATACTTTGCGTGTTCCATGTGGTCCACGTGTAGGATATTGCTGATTCATAATTCAGGGAAGGTCTCGATAGGGGACTACTTTTGTTAATCAATTTTAGGAATTTGAAACAGCTAATGGTCAAAAACAGCAACCGCGCTTGTACTTTTTAAGGATGCTAAAGAATGCCCACCTATCTACTAACATCCTGGTATAGAAGGCCCACCTATCTTCTAACATCCTGGTATAGAAGGCCCACCACCTATCTACTAACATCCTGGTATAGAAGGCCCACCACCTATCTACTAACATCCTGGTATAGAAGGCCCACCACCTATCTACTAACATCCTGGTATAGAAGGCCCACCACCTATCTACTAACATCCTGGTATAGAAGGCCCACCACCTATCTACTAACATCCTGGTATAGAAGGCCCACCACCTATCTACTAACATCCTGGTATAGAAGGCCCACCACCTATCTACTAACATCCTGGTATAGAAGGCCCACCACCTATCTACTAACATCCTGGTATAGAAGGCCCACCACCTATCTACTAACATCCTGGTATAGAAGGCCCACCACCTATCTACTAACATCCTGGTATAGAAGGCCCACCACCTATCTACTAACATCCTGGTATAGAAGGCCCACCACCTATCTGCTAACATCCTGGTATAGAAGGCCCACCACCTATCTGCTAACATCCTGGTATAGAAGGCCCACCACCTATCTGCTAACGTCCTGGTATAGAAGACCCACCACCTATCTGCTAACATCCTGGTATAGAAGACCCACCACCTATCTGCTAACATCCTGGTATAGAAGACCCACCACCTATCTACTAACATCCTGGTATAGAAGGCCCACCACCTATCTGCTAACATCGTGGTATAGAAGACCCACCACCTATCTGCTAACATCCTGGTATAGAAGGCCCACCACCTATCTTAATTGCTTCATCTCACATTTCCGTTTCTCTTTTTATTTGGACTGCAATAATTATTGGATGCCCACATTATATTCACATTATACAGACCACCATATGTATTGGGCGGGTTCATATTATACAGACCACCATATGTATTGGGCGGGTTCATATTATACAGACCACCATATGTATTGGGAGGGTTCACATTATACAGACCACCATATGTATTGGGCGGGTTCATATTATGCAGACCACCATATGTATTGGGCGGGTTCATATTATACAGACCACCATATGTATTGGGAGGGTTCACATTATACAGACCGCCATCTGTATTGGGAGGGTTCACATTATACAGACCGCCATCTGTATTGGGAGGGTTCACATTATACAGACCGCCATCTGTATTGGGAGGGTTCACATTATACAGACCGCCATCTGTATTGGGAGGGTTCACATTATACAGACCGCCATCTGTATTGGGAGGCTTCACATTATACAGACCGCCATATGTATTGGGCGGGTTCATATTATACAGACCACCATATGTATTGGGAGGGTTCACATTATACAGACCGCCATCTGTATTGGGAGGGTTCACATTATACAGACCGCCATCTGTATTGGGAGGGTTCACATTATACAGACCGCCATCTGTATTGGGAGGGTTCACATTATACAGACCGCCATCTGTATTGGGAGGGTTCACATTATACAGACCGCCATCTGTATTGGGAGGGTTCACATTATACAGACCGCCATCTGTATTGGGAGGGTTCACATTATACAGACCGCCATCTGTATTGGGAGGGTTCACATTATACAGACCGCCATCTGTATTGGGAGGGTTCACATTATACAGACCGCCATCTGTATTGGTCATAAATGCATATAATCAATTATGTTTTCCTCAGGCTCTTACAGCCCTGCTTTCAGATGACAGCAAGTTTGGTTTTATTGTGATTGATGGAAGTGGCGCCCTGTTTGGAACCCTGCAGGGAAACACCAGGGAGGTGTTGCACAAGTTCACTGTGGACCTGCCCAAGAAGCACGGTAAAACCCAACACCTGCTTATAGCACACACTCATGACTGATATATACCAGACCTAACCCTAACTCTAACCCTAACCCTCTTCCAGGCAGAGGAGGACAGTCTGCCCTGCGTTTTGCACGTCTGAGGATGGAGAAGAGACACAATTATGTTCGCAAGGTGGCCGAGACAGCGGTCACGCTGTTTGTGTCCAATGACAAAGTCAACGTTGCAGGGATGGTCTTGGCTGGTTCCGCTGATTTCAAGACCGAGCTCAGCCAGTCCGACATGTTTGACCCGGTCAGTATTTCCGAACCTGTATGGATGGTGTTGTTAGTGGTGCAGTGCTATTACGACTATTCTGATCTTTAATTGGCTAATGTATGGATGGTGTTAGTGGTGCAGTGGTATTACGGCTATTCTGATCTTTAATTGGCTAATGTATGGATGGTGTTAGTGGTGCAGTGGTATTACGACTATTCTGATCTTTAATTGGCTAATGTATGGATGGTGTTAGTGGTGCAGTGGTATTACGACTATTCTGATCTTTAATTGGCTAATGTATGGATGGTGTTAGTGGTGCAGTGGTATTACGGCTATTCTGATCTTTAATTGGCTAATGTATGGATGGTGTTGTTAGTGGTGCAGTGCTATTACGACTATTCTGATCTTTAATTGGCTTATGAATTTCTGTCTTGTGTCCATGCAGAGGCTACAGGCAAAGGTTCTGAAGCTGGTTGATATTTCCTATGGTGGTGAGAATGGGTTCAACCAGGCCATTGAGCTCTCTGCCGAAGTGCTATCCAATGTAAAATTCATCCAGGAGAAGAAACTCATAGGTACTTGTAAACAATCTCTAGTGCTGTATCTTTTTTGGTAGGATTTTATAGATAACAATATTTTTTCTAACACAGTCACATATTTTCTGAATAATTCAGTGGTAATAAAGTGCTATCTGATATAAAATAATGCATTGGGTTGACCCTAACCCTAATATAACGCATTGGGTTGACCCTAACTCTAATATAACGCATTGGGTTGACCCTAACCCTAATATAACGCATTGGGTTGACCCTAACCCTAATATAACGCATTGGGTTGACCCTAACTCTAATATAACGCATTGGGTTGACCCTAACCCTAATATAACGCATTGGGTTGACCCTAACTCTAATATAACGCATTGGGTTGACCCTAACCCTAATATAACGCATTGGGTTGACCCTAACTCTAATATAACGCATTGGGTTGACCCTAACTCTAATATAACGCATTGGGTTGACCCTAACCCTAATATAACGCATTGGGTTGACCCTAACCCTAATATAACGCATTGGGTTGACCCTAACCCTAATATAACGCATTGGGTTGACCCTAACCCTAATATAACGCATTGGGTTGACCCTAACCCTAATATAACGCATTGGGTTGACCCTAACCCTAATATAACGCATTGGGTTGACCCTAACTCTAATATAACGCATTGGGTTGACCCTAACTCTAATATAACGCATTGGGTTGACCCTAACCCTAATATAACGCATTGGGTTGACCCTAACCCTAATATAACGCATTGGATTGACCCTAACCCTAATATAACGCATTGGGTTGACCCTAACCCTAATATAACGCATTGGGTTGACCCTAACCCTAATATAACGCATTGGGTTGACCCTAACCCTAATATAACGCATTGGGTTGACCCTAACCCTAATATAACGCATTGGGTTGACCCTAACCCTAATATAACGCATTGGGTTGACCCTAACCCTAATATAACGCATTGGGTTGACCCTAACTCTAATATAACGCATTGGGTTGACCCTAACCCTAATATAACGCATTGGATTGACCCTAACCCTTATATAACGCATTGGATTGACCCTAACCCTAATATAACGCATTGGGTTGACCCTAACCCTAATATAACGCATTGGGTTGACCCTAACCCTAATATAACGCATTGGGTTGACCCTAACCCTAATATAACGCATTGGGTTGACCCTAACCCTAATATAACGCATTGGGTTGACCCTAACCCTAATATAACCCATTGGGTTGACCCTAACCCTAAAATAACTCATTGGGTTGACCCTAACCCTAATATAACGCATTGACCATGACGTGTTATTTCATGAGTGAATCTGATTTTCAGGTCGGCCTGTTTCTCTGATGTTTTGCCAGATACATTGTAAAATAAAAATGTATCCATCCTGTTTTTATGTTGATTTTTAAGAGGGCATTTGTTTTCAGGGCGATACTTTGACGAGATCAGCCAGGATACAGGGAAGTACTGCTTCGGGGTGGAAGACACACTGAAAGCACTAGAAATGGGTGCTGTTGAGATCTTAATCGTCTATGAGAACTTGGATACCATGAGATACATCTTACGGTGCCATGGAGCAGAAGGACTTTCTATGGTGGAGAAGGGTACAGGTATGTAAAACCCTAACCCAAAGGCTTAATGGTTAGCATGTCTGTAGTTTCAATGCCGCTGTATGATGGAATTAGGGATGCCACAATCTCAGAATCTTCAAAGTCAAATTGCACAATTTTCATCACTCATTCTGATGCCCCGACATAAATGTGTATATTATTTAAATAACAATATCTAACCATTATATAATACCATTGATATTACCGAACATCTTGAAAATGGAGATCAGAACCGTTGGTACCAAATTGGCATCAAATTTCTACATGTTGTGCCATCTAGCACAATATGAAATGCATTAATTTAAGCTATTCTTGTTTTTCTCTTGCTTTTCTATCTGTTCCACTTCTTAATTCTTTCTTCTAGATGAGAAGACGTTGTATTTGACGCCAGAGCAGGAGAAGGACAAATCTCATTTTACGGACAAAGAGGTTAGACAGTGTTTCCCATAACAAGCACAAGCGTATATGGAAGTATGGCGTTTTGGATTAAGATTTTGACAGATTATCTTGCAAAATGTGATGTTTTTTCCCGCCAACATTTTCCTTATGTGCTGTTTTTTTCTGTCCTATGTGGCAATTTCTCACAAAAGCGCTTTGCACAATTTATTTTTAGCCAATTTTTGGTTTTGTGTGTCTCTACAGACTGGTCAGGAACATGAGCTGATCGAGAGCATGCCATTACTTGAATGGTTTGCCAACAGCTATAAGAAGTTTGGAGCCTGTCTGGAGATTGTCACTGACAAGAGTCAAGAAGGATCCCAGTTTGTGAAAGGCTTCGGTGGAATCGGTGGTATGGTTTTAAATATACATTTATTCAGGTTTCCTAACTGCTTAGAGAGAGTGTTCTTTATGAATATGTACAAATATGTACAAATATATATATATATATCAGTGTATTCATCTCTGTAGAATAACTCAGACTTTTTCCATGTCCACAGGAATATTGAGATACAGGGTGGATTTCCAGGCTATAGAGTACCAAGGTGGAGACGATGAGTTCTTTGATTTGGATGACTACTAGGTAGTTGAAACTTACCCAAGGAAACAAATGTATAACTTGAAAGGCTTTCCACGATTTGACCAACGACAGAAGACTTTTGGAAGGAAAGCAAGTCATCAGGTATGATACTCAGAGCATCAGACAAAAGACATAGACATGATACTCTATATCGACGTATCCCTGACTTGAAGCCGCAACATTCTCTAGTCAGATGGAGTTTGGCTTGGTTTGTTCCTTTCCGCTCTACATAAACATCTCATTCAAAGTGACTGAAAGCTTGGCCCTGCTCCCCCTGCCTGCTCAGCCTGGTCTAGGCCACTGATAAAGCTCTATCATTTTTTTCCCTTAACCTAAAAATGTCCTTATTATAAACTCTATTTCCCTTTTTAACCTGTATATCCTGCAGTTGTTTTATGGAATTTTGATTCAAATGTTCTACTTTAATCAAATGTATGTAGCTAGAGGGCATGGGGAGAAAATAACTACATTGGAACTGCTTTCATTTCCCATGACGTTCCCATGACTATCTAGTGACACAGATGCTGCACCCCTTTTTTATTTTTTTTTATTTACAGGACCTGTGGCCGGCATTTATAACTGATCCAGATTTCCAGAGCTGAGATTTTGGATTGTACAGCTATATGGTCTGCTGTTTTATTGCCTTGCACATTGTACACCCATACCACTCTTTGGTCTCCTTAAGCATAATGAATCATGCCCTCGGTGCTGTGCACCGTAACCTAACCCTAAACCTTATTTAACCCTGTACTCCAGATATGTTTGTCCAATGTTTACTGTGATTGGTTGTCTGAATGGCACAGTGCCAATGTGTTGTTGCTAGGCTGCTTTTTGTGTCTTTCAGGTTTATTACTTCCAGGAATCCATCTCTGTTTACGTGAATATTTTAGTTCTATCCACATTGATAGAACCGTGACCAGTTGAATTTTTTTTTATGTGATTTTTCCTGGATATGACCAATTGTAGTGGCTATTGATTGTTTGCGTTAAGCTATCCAACTAATTGCTGCTTATATCTCATCATCTCATCTTCAACCGCTTGTCCAGGGTCGGGTCGCGGGGGTCGCAGCTCTAGCAGGGGACCCCAAACTTCCCTGCTTATATCTACTTGCCCATAATAATTGTCATATAATTTTGGTCCAAGTCGCTGGATGTTGATTTCAAAGAATTTGGTTTCCTGCATCTATACTAAAATCTTTTTTTGTCAGCCTGAATGAGTGCTATTGAGGAAAACAAACAGGACTTTTAAGTATAGTCTGGAATAAGGCTCAAAATTGTGTGAAGTGTTTGTATTCTGTCCCTTTTGGGCACAGTGAGTTGTTTTATTAAGGTATAAATGTGATGAGTGTATACTCTGCCACATGAAATCCCCAAATGGCATTTTTTCTGGTTTTTATCTATTCATCTGTCACAATTTTGTATGAGACGCATTAAATGTCCTCAATGTTTGCAATTCAAGTGCCAAATATGGTTATTATATTGAAGTTATGCAGAAAACGTATGTTGTGGAGGATTAACAGATGGGGGTTTGTTATTAAGAATGACCAATAATGAATGTAAAAGGTATGTGTTTTTGGGTTGTCGCTGAAATAGAAAGTTGTTAAATATTATCTGTTTTTCACCTGTGATAAATCTTATATTTACAGGAGAAATATAGCATACAGCAATTACTATAAAGAGTTGGGCCATTTGACTAATACATATAACTTAGGTCAATATCTAAATATCTGACTTTCATGCAAAACATCTTCGCATTCCAAATGCATGTTATAGTAATATTGTACATCTAAAATAACGTACGTTTATAAAAATGACCCGTTTTGACATGATAATATCGATATTAACCCCTTGACTCGACACTCGTTTACCGGCACAACCTTTTTACCTTAGCAGCAGAAACGAGCCAATCACGGAATGGCACAGAATACGACAACGCCTTTGTTATTTCTCTACCAATCGGGTGTGTCTATTGTATATTGAACCACGCCCACACCCCACTTAGTTGTGTTCTGTGACGTCATCAGCTCCGGGCGCATGCGCACGGGTGGGTTTCCATTTTCGCGTCTAGTGAGTTTCGGGGAACGTCGGTATGGAGCCGGAGATGGAGGACACAACGCTGGAGCTGATGGTTAGTGGTAGATGGCCTGATAAGATGGTTAGTTAGCCTATTATAACTCCCTATTATAGACATCAGGGTCTATGAGGGCGATTAATATTGTATTATCCCTTAGTAGGACAGATCGAGAGGATTTGGAAACAGGGCCGTGGTGACACTGTTACCAACACAGACAAAATAGATGCTATATGTAGGAGGGTCATGGCTAGCGAGTGGAGGGGGGCCTGGTTCTGGTTTAAAGTAGCTTCAGCTTTATCATTTTCGCTATCCAACACCATAATGACATTTAGTATCTATTTGGATGCGACTGGTTGTCATTCAGATGGTAACTACAAGTCGAGTTGTCTATTCTATCATAAACAGAGAAGGGCCTTGAAGTGCCTCTGTTGCCATTGGCTGTACGCTAACTACCATAGATAGATGGGGTGGGGGGGGGAGAGAGGTAGATGGATGGATAGAGATATATAGGTAGAGGGAGAGATGGGTAGATGGATGGATAGAGATATATAGGTAGAGGGAGAGATGGGTAGATGGATGGATAGAGATATATAGGTAGAGGGAGAGATGGGTAGATGGATGGATAGAGATATATAGGTAGAGGGAGAGATGGGTAGATGGATGGATAGAGATATATAGGTAGAGGGAGAGATGGGTAGATGGATGGATAGAGATATATAGGTAGAGGGAGAGATGGGTAGATGGATGGATAGAGATATATAGGTAGAGGGAGAGATGGGTAGATGGATGGATAGAGATATATAGGTAGAGGGAGAGATGGGTAGATGGATGGATAGAGATATATAGGTAGAGGGAGAGATGGGTAGATGGATGGATAGAGATATATAGGTAGAGGGAGAGATGGGTAGATGGATGGATAGAGAGATGGATAGAGATATATAGGTAGAGAGATAGATAGAGATATATAGATAGATAGAGAGATGGATAGGCCCTGATACTAACCCACCCTGTGCTAGTCTGATACTAACCCACCCTGTGCTAGTCTGATACTAACCCACCCTGTGCTAGTCTGATACTAACCCTAACCCACCTTGTGCTAGTCTGATACTAACCCACCCTGTGCTAGTCTGATACTAACCCCCCCTGTGCTAGTCTGATACTAACCCGCCCTGTGCTAGTCTGATATTAACCCACCCTGTGCTAGTCTGATACTAACCCACCCTGTGCTAGTCTGATACTAACCCACCCTGTGCTAGTCTGATACTAACCCACCCTGTGCTAGTCTGATACTAACCCTAACCCACCCTGTGCTAGTCTGATACTAACCCACCCTGTGCTAGTCTGATACTAACCCACCCTGTGCTAGTCTGATACTAACCCACCCTGTGCTAGTCTGATACTAACCCACCCTGTGCTAGTCTGATACTAACCCTAACCCACCCTGTGTTAGTCTGATACTAACCCTAACCCACCCTGTGCTAGTCTGATACTAACCCTAACCCACCCTGTGCTAGTCTGATACTAACCCACCCTGTGCTAGTCTGATACTAACCCTAACCCACCTTGTGCTATTCTGATACTAACCCACCCTATGCTAGTCTGATACTAACCCACCCTGTGCTAGTCTGATACTAACCCTAACCCACCCTGTGCTAGTCTGATACTAACCCTAACCCACCCTGTGCTAGTCTGATACTAACCCTAACCCACCTTGTGCTAGTCTGATACTAACCCACCCGTGCTAGTCTGATACTAACCCACCCTGTGCTAGTCTGATACTAACCCACCCTGTGCTAGTCTGATACTAACCCGCCCTGTGCTAGTCTGATACTAACCCTAACCCACCCTGTGCTAGTCTGATACTAACCCTAACCCACCCTGTGCTAGTCTGATACTAACCCACCCTGTGCTAGTCTGATACTAACCCACCCTGTGCTAGTCTGATACTAACCCTAACCCACCCTGTGCTAGTCTGATACTAACCCACCCTGTGCTAGTCTGATACTAACCCTAACCCACCCTGTGCTAGTCTGATACTAACCCTAACCCACCTTGTGCTAGTCTGATACTAACCCACCCTGTGCTAGTCTGATACTAACCCACCCTGTGCTAGTCTGATACTATCCCGCCCTGTGCTAGTCTGATACTAACCCACCCTGTGCTAGTCTGATACTAACCCTAACCCACCCTGTGCTAGTCTGATACTAACCCACCCTGTGCTAGTCTGATACTAACCCACCCTGTGCTAGTCTGATACTAACCCACCCTGTGCTAGTCTGATACTAACCCTAACCCACCCTGTGCTAGTCTGATACTAACGATGTCTAAGTGGAAACATGTAATGCATGTGTTTTGGTTACTGTAATGTCTGCTAAGTGGAAACATGTAATGCGTGTGTTTTGGTTACTGTAATGTCTGCTAAGTGGAAACATGTAATGCGTGTGTTTTGGTTACTGTAATGTCTGCTAAGTGGAAACATGTAATGCGTGTGTTTTGGTTACTGTAATGTCTGCTAAGTGGAAACATGTAATGCGTGTGTTTTGGTTACTGTAATGTCTGCTAAGTGGAAACATGTAATGCATGTGTTTTGGTTACTGTAATGTCTGCTAAGTGGAAACATGTAATGCGTGTGTTTTGGTTACTGTAATGTCTGCTAAGTGGAAACATGTAATGCGTGTGTTTTGGTTACTGTAATGTCTGCTAAGTGGAAACATGTAATGCGTGTGTTTTGGTTACTGTAATGTCTGCTAAGTGGAAACATGTAATGCGTGTGTTTTGGTTACTGTAATGTCTGCTAAGTGGAAACATGTAATGCGTGTGTTTTGGTAACTCACATTGTTACATGAGGATGCTGAGAACGTTAGACACTGCCATTGTGGTCCAGCATCTTCTGTGTGGATCTATAATATTGGTGGCAATAGATCCCTCAGGGAGCAACATCTTGTGATGTTCAGATTAAATATTTCTGTTAGTCATTTGGGTCTTATCATAAATTGTCTGATCAATGTGGTTGCTGTGTGTTGTCTTGAATGACTCTATTGAATGAATCGATTGTAGTTTACTACTAATGGCTTGTGTCTCTCCTTAGAACACTACTTTAATGGACTCTCAGACAGATGAACTCTTATCTAAGAAGACCACAGTGTTCAAGGTGGGCCATAAGACAGTGACCAATCAGGTATCAACCTAACCCTTATCGGGAGCTTATTCTAGTTTACCTCGAATAATACATATTAATATATTTGGTTAAGCCATTATCAATATATATTAATATAGGGTGATTGAGTGAGGGAGACGGGCTCACACAGGGTTAGGGTGATTGAGCGAGGGAGACACGGGTTCACACAGGGTTAGGGTGATTGAGCGAGGGAGACACGGGTTCACACAGGGTTAGGGTGATTGAGCGAGGGAGACAGGGGTTCACACAGGGTTAGGGTGATTGAGCGAGGGAGACACGGGTTCACACAGGGTTAGGGTGATTGAGCGAGGGAGACAAGGGTTCACACAGGGTTAGGGTGATTGAGCGAGGGAGACAAGGGTTCACACAGGGTTAGGGTGATTGAGCGAGGGAGACAAGGGTTCACACAGGGTTAGGGTGATTGAGCGAGGGAGACAGGGGTTCACACAGGGTTAGGGTGATTGAGCGAGGGAGACAGGGGTTCACACAGGGTTAGGGTGATTGAGCGAGGGAGACAGGGGTTCACACAGGGTTAGGGTGATTGAGCGAGGGAGACAGGGGTTCAGACAGGGTTAGGGTGATTGAGCGAGGGAGAACGGTTCACACAGGGTTAGGGTGATTGAGCGAGGGAGAACGGTTCACACAGGGTTAGGGTGATTGAGCGAGGGAGAACGGTTCACACAGGGTTAGGGTGATTGAGCGAGGGAGAACGGTTCACACAGGGTTAGGGTGATTGAGCGAGGGAGACCGGCTCACACAGGGTTAGGGTGATTGAGCGAGGGAGACAGGGGCTCACACAGGGTTAGGGTGATTGAGCGAGGGAGAACGGCTCACACAGGGTTAGGGTGATTGAGCGAGGGAGACAGGGGTTCACACAGGGTTAGGGTGATTGAGCGAGGGAGACAGGGGCTCACACAGGGTTAGGGTGATTGAGCGAGGGAGAACGGCTCACACAGGGTTAGGGTGATTGAGCGAGGGAGACAGGGGTTCACACAGGGTTAGGGTGATTGAGCGAGGGAGAACGGCTCACACAGGGTTAGGGTGATTGAGCGAGGGAGACGGGTTCACACAGGGTTAGGGTGATTGAGCGAGGGAGACCGGCTCACACAGGGTTAGGGTGCATTAAAGGGGTTCAGGGTATTTGACCGAGATATGTGAGTGAGCAGGTTGGTACAGATGGTTGCAGCATATTGAAAACGTTCTTAAACCCGTTTCAAAGCTTTTTGATCTGTGTCTCCAAAGATGCATTTTTATTTGAACATTCATTGCCTTAAAGTTCTTTACGATTCAGGACAGGGCAGTACACTTAAGTTGTGTTAACCGACTGCAAGAGTCCGTCTCATAGATCCATCCTTTTTACCGAGTCTGAACCGGTTTGCTGACTTTTAACTCTCTCCAGACGATCACTAACGGCCCCATGACGGGCTCCAGGAAGCGGCCGTCGGAAGGGAACTACGAGAAAGAGAAGGACGTGTGCATCCAGCTGTTTGACCAGTGGTGTGAGGCAGACCAGGTGGAGTTTGTGGAGCACCTGATCTCCCGCATGTGCCACTACCAACACGGACACATCAACTCCTACCTCAAACCCATGTTACAGAGGGACTTCATCACTGCCCTGCCAGGTACCCTGTACACAGCCATAAACCCCCTTACAGAGCCCCATCACTACACTAAATACCACAGCCTATACACCCTCTACACAGCCATAAAACCCCTTACAGAGCCCCATCACTACACTAAATACCACAGCCTATACACCCTCTACACAGCCATAAAACCCCTTACAGAGCCCCATCACTACACTAAATACCACAGCCTATACACCCTCTACACAGCCATAAAACCCCTTACAGAGCCCCATCACTACACTAAATACCACAGCCTATACACCCTGTACACAGCCATAACCCCCTTACAGAGCCCCATCACTGCACTAAATACCACAGCCTATACACCCTGTACACAGCCATAACCCCCCTTACAGAGCCCCATCACTGCACTAAATACCACAGCCTATACACCCTCTACACAGCCATAAAACCCCTTACAGAGCCCCATCACTACACTAAATACCACAGCCTATACACCCTGTACACAGCCATAAAACCCCTTACAGAGCCCCATCACTGCACTAAATACCACAGCCTATACACCCTGTACACAGCCGTAACCCCCCTTACAGAGCCCCATCACTGCACTAAATACCACAGCCTATACACCCTGTACACAGCCATAACCCCCCTTACAGAGCCCCATCACTGCACTAAATACCACAGCCTATACACCCTGTACACAGCCATAAACCCCCTTACAGAGCCCCATCACTGCACTAAATACCACAGCCTATACACCCTCTACACAGCCATAAAACCCCTTACAGAGCCCCATCACTACACTAAATACCACAGCCTATACACCCTCTACACAGCCATAAAACCCCTTACAGAGCCCCATCACTACACTAAATACCACAGCCTATACACCCTGTACACAGCCATAACCCCCTTACAGAGCCCCATCACTACACTAAATACCACAGCCTATACACCCTGTACACAGCCGTAACCCCCCTTACAGAGCCCCATCACTACACTAAATACCACAGCCTATACACCCTGTACACAGCCATAAACCCCCTTACAGAGCCCCATCACTGCACTAAATACCACAGCCTATACACCCTGTACACAGCCATAAACCCCCTTACAGAGCCCCATCACTGCGCTAAATACCACAGCCTATACACCCTGTACACAGCCATAACCCCCCTTACAGAGCCCCATCACTACACTAAATACCACAGCCTATACACCCTGTACACAGCCGTAACCCCCCTTACAGAGCCCCATCACTACACTAAATACCACAGCCTATACACCCTGTACACAGCCATAACCCCCCTTACAGAGCCCCATCACTGCACTAAATACCACAGCCTATACACCCTGTACACAGCCATAACCCCCCTTACAGAGCCCCATCACTGCACTAAATACCACAGCCTATACACCCTGTACACACAGAGCACATGTACCCATTTTCTCATGCTGGTGTATTGACCCCCTCTATCGGCTTGTAGCTCAGGGTTTGGACCACATAGCGGAGAACATCCTGTCGTTTCTGGACGCCTGCTCACTCTGCTCGGCAGAGTTGGTGTGTAAGGAGTGGCAGAGGGTCATCTCAGAGGGGATGCTCTGGAAGAAGCTGATAGAGCGCATGGTCCGCACTGATCCCCTGTGGAAAGGCCTGTCTGAGAGGCACCAGTGGTGAGTTGGTAATGGGACTCCCTGGGTTGGGACTGGGCCTCTCTAGGTCCCCATAAGGTTGACTTATCACTGCTGGAGTCTTAACATCTGGACTGTTGGCCAAGACTCTTGAGAACAAGACTCTTGATGTTGTGTAGGTGATTACATGAATTTTCTTTTTTAGGGAAAAATACCTGTTTAAAAATCGAACCACAGAAGTCCCACCAAACTCCTACTACCGTTCCCTGTACCCCAAAATCATCCAGGACATAGAGGTGGGTTCTTCAGCCCCACACACACACACACACACACACCTATTGGTCCTGCTTCCGTTTAGTGAACTGCCTCCCCCCTGATTCTTCCGTTTCCTAAGACGATCGAGGCCAACTGGAGATGTGGGCGACACAATCTGCAACGTATCCAGTGTCGCTCAGAGAACAGTAAAGGGGTTTACTGTCTGCAATATGATGACGACAAGATTATCAGCGGGCTCAGAGACAACTCTATAAAGGTCGGTGTGCCTAAAGGTCGGTGTGCCTAAAGGTCGGTGTGCCTAAAGGTCGGTGTGCCTAAAGGTCGGTGTGCCTAAAGGTCGGTGTGCCTAAAGGTCGGTGTGCCTAAAGGTCGGTGTGCCTAAAGGTCGGTGTGCCTAAAGGTCGGTGTGCCTAAAGGTCAGTGTGCCTAAAGGCCAGTGTGCCTAAAGGCCAGTGTGCCTAAAGGCCAGTGTGCCTAAAGGCCAGTGTGCCTAAAGGCCAGTGTGCCTAAAGGCCAGTGTGCCTGGTAGAGGTATATCTCAGGGAAAACTCCATAAAGGTCAGTGTGCCTAATTGAGGTGATGTTTTCAATACCATTTTTAACTTCCATATTTTAAACACCTAAAAGTGTCTTAAAATGTGTGATGTTGTAGTTCAATTTGATGATTGACTGTTTTGGGAAGGAACTTTGGTGCATTTGTGAACATCTGGTCCCCCTTGTTGTCCTTAGATCTGGGATAAACAGTCCCTGGAATGTCTGAAGATCCTGACTGGTCACACGGGGTCTGTGTTATGTCTGCAATACGATGAGCGGGTCATTGTCTCCGGCTCCTCAGATTCCACTGTCAGGTCCGAGTCTTAACCCTAACCCTATGATGTGTGATTAAACCAAAGAAGATGTGTTGTCTCTGCATGTTAAACCAGAGGATGTGTTGTCTCTGGATGTTGGTTGGTCCCTTTTCAGGGTTTGGGACGTAAACTCCGGGGAGGTCCTGAACACTCTGATCCATCACAACGAAGCTGTCCTCCACCTGCGCTTCTGTAACGGTCTGATGGTGACCTGTTCTAAGGACCGCTCAATCGCTGTGTGGGACATGGCCTCGCCCACAGACATCAGCCTACGACGCGTGTTGGTCGGACACAGAGCTGCGGTCAACGTAGTGGACTTTGATGACAAGTACATAGTGTCTGCATCAGGAGACCGCACCATCAAGGTCTGTCCCAACCACTGAGGGTCAACCCAAGGTTTAAACATTTAAACGTTAATGATTATTGTCCATTGTGCGCCCCTAATTTGGGTTGTTTCTTTGGGTTAGGGCTCAGTTTTTCATTTTGAGCCCCTGATTTGACCCCACAATTGTTGATTCTACAGATGCTTTTGCTTGTTTAATTAACGAGGTAGGGCGATGTGTTAGGAGAAGGGGGTATGTAGGCAATACTATACTAATAATAATACTATACTAATAATATAGTTATAATAATACTAATACTATGCTAATAATATAGTTATAATATTACTATACTAATAATATAGTTATAATAATACTATTACTGTGCTAATATAGTTATACTAATAGTGATAATATATTAATAGTAAAACTATACTAATAATATAGTTATAATAATACTATTACTATAGTTCTAATAATACTATAGTAATACTATAACTATAGTAATTTTAATACTATTCACACTTCACCTGCACTGTATCCTCGCTGACGTGTCTTATAGGCTCTGCTGTGGAACGAGGTAGGGCGTGGTGTTAGAAGAGGCATGTGTCCCTGCCTGTTTTGGGCTGACCTCCATGGTTGTTTCCCGTGGGCTCACGTTGTGGTGCAAAAATTCCCCCTGCAGGTGTGGAGCACCAGTACGTGCGAATTTGTGCGCACGCTGAACGGCCACAAGAGAGGCATCGCCTGCCTGCAGTACAGAGATCGACTGGTGGTCAGCGGCTCCTCAGACAACACCATCCGGTGAGTTGGAGTTAGTTTGGTGTGGCTCTGTCCTAAATGCAGCCGTACGGATATAGAAATATGAATATAGATATGGTGCCTCTGTCGTAAATGTAGCCGTACGGACATAGAAATATTAATATAGATATGGTGTCTCTGTCCTAAATGTAGCCGTACGGACGTAGCAATATGAATATAGATATGGTGTCTGTCCTAAATGTAGCCGTACGGACATAGAAATATGAATATAGATATTGTGTCTCTGTCCTACATGTAACCGTACGGACATAGAAATATGAACATAGATATGGTGTCTCTGTCCTAAATGTAACCGCACGGACATAGAAATATGAATATAGATATTGTGTCTCTTGATAGATGGATCGATATCTGTAGAGCGACATGGTTCATCCTGACTGCTCTCCAAGATTTCCCTAATGGAATAGCGGTTCTCTCTCCAGGTTGTGGGATATTCAGGGTATCTGTAATGCAATAGCGGTTCTCTCCAGGTTGTGGGATATTCAGGGTATCTGTAATGGAGTAGTGGTTCTCTCTCCATGTTGTGAGATATTCAGGGTATCTGTAATGGAATAGCGGTTCTCTCTCCAGGTTGTGGGATATTCAGGGTATCTGTAATGCAATAGCGGTTCTCTCTCCAGGTTGTGGGATATTCAGGGTATCTGTAATGGAATAGTGGTTCTCTCTCCAGGTTGTGGGATATTCAGGGTATCTGTAATGGAATAGTGGTTCTCTCTCCAGGTTGTGGGATATTCAGGGTATCTGTAATGCAATAGCGGTTCTCTCTCCAGGTTGTGGGATATTCAGGGTATCTGTAATGCAATAGCGGTTCTCTCTCCATGTTGTGGGATATTCAGGGTATCTGTAATGGAATAGCGGTTCTCTCTCCAGGTTGTGGGATATTCAGGGTATCTGTAATGGAATAGTGGTTCTCTCTCCAGGTTGTGGGATATTCAGGGTATCTGTAATGCAATAGCGGTTCTCTCTCCATGTTGTGGGATATTCAGGGTATCTGTAATGGAATAGCGGTTCTCTCCAGGTTGTGGGATATTCAGGGTATCTGTAATGCAATAGTGGTTCTCTCTCCAGGTGGGATTGGTGGGATATTTGTGGGATATTCAGGGTATCTGTAATGCAATAGCGGTTCTCTCTCCAGGTTGTGGGATATTCAGGGTATCTGTAATGGAATAGCGGTTCTCTCTCCAGGTTGTGGGATATTCAGGGTATCTGTAATGCAATAGCGGTTCTCTCTCCAGGTTGTGGGATATTCAGGGTATCTGTAATGCAATCTGGTTGTGGGATATTCAGGGTATCTGTAATGCAATAGCGGTTCTCTCTCCAGGTTGTAATGCAATAGCGGTTCTCTCTCCAGGTTGTGGGATATTCAGGGTATCTGTAATGGAATAGTGGTTCTCTCTCCAGGTTGTGGGATATTGAGTGCGGGGCTTGTTTGCGGGTGTTGGAAGGCCATGAAGAGTTGGTACGATGCATTCGCTTCGACAACAAAAGGATTGTTAGCGGTGCTTATGATGGGTAAGTTCCTGGTCTCTCCTTAACCTTATGATGGGTAAGTTCCTGGTCTCTCCCTTAACCTTATGATTGGTAAGTTCCTGGTCTCTCCTTAACCTTATGATGGGTAAGTTCCTGGTCTCTCCCTTAACCTTATGATGGGTAAGTTCCTGGTCTCTCCCTTAACCTTATGATGGGTAAGTTCCTGGTCTCTCCTTAACCTTATGATGGGTAAGTTCCTGGTCTCTCCTTAACCTTATGATGGGTAAGTTCCTGGTCTCTCCCTTAACCTTATGATGGGTAAGTTCCTGGTCTCTCCCTTAACCTTATGATGGGTAAGTTCCTGGTCTCTCCCTTAACCTTATTGTGTCTCTCTGGCAGGTGTTTGTCTTTCTTCCTCTTTCACCAGTAGCCACTGCTGTTTATCCTTGTTATTTTGACTACTAATATCAAACACTGTGTTCTGCTCTGTTTTGACCACAGCGTAAAATCAAGTAAGCTGGTAGGCTCTTAATGAGAAGTAAGCTGGTAGGCTCTTAATGAGAAGTAAGCTGGTAGGCTCTTAATGAGAAGTAAGCTGGTAGGCTCTTAATGAGAAGTAAGCTGGTAGGCTCTTAATGAGAAGTAAGCTGGTAGGCTCTTAATGAGAAGTAAGCTGGTAGGCTGTTAATCAGAAGTAAGCTGGTAGGCTGTTATTCAGAAGTAAACTGGGAGGCTGTTAATTTCCTGTTGTGTTCCTTCATAGTAAAATCAAAGTCTGGGACCTGCAGGCAGCTCTGGACCCACGAGCCCCCGCCAGCACCCTCTGCCTACGGACACTTGTGGTGAGTGGAGTCTAGTGGGTGGGGCCTGGTCATGGTGGGGGGGGCCTGGTCAAAGTGGGTGGGGCTGGTCATGGTGGGTGGGGCTGACAACCATTGTGGTGTATTTCAGGAGCACTCTGGGCGTGTATTCCGGCTCCAGTTTGATGAGTTCCAGATCATCAGCAGTTCCCATGACGATACCATCCTAATCTGGGATTTCCTCAATGTGTCGACCAATGGACAGACTGAGGGCCGGTCGCCCTCACGCACATACACGTACATCTCCAGATAGCAGGTACACACACATTCTAATAGCAGCAAAACACACCTGTCCATCACCAAATAGAAGATACAGATTACCGGCTGTGTTGTAAATCTGCATAGTTTCACTAGAACTACATCAACATAGATAAATGAAATGTTGCCATGGGTTACAAGGAAAAACTGCAGGTGGAAACAGTTCTAGACGGTTCTACCTGAACGATATGTGTGTGTGTGTGTGTGTGTGTACAGGACATCCCTGATGGAATGTGGATGTGTGTGTATCCGGGGACGGTACTAATGGTCAAGAACAGACACACCGTCTCCACTCCATCATCAGGAACAGACACACCCTCTCCACTCCTCCATCATCCTCTGCATCATTTCGGTCCTCTTCGTGGTTTTCACACAGAGGGCTCGTTCCTCCCTCCACCAGACTGCCCCATGACCCCTAAACCCACACGAACACACTCCCACCCGGAGAGTAGTCTGTTAGGTCACGCTCCCTCAACTCTGTCCATCCAAGACATGTTCAGCAACAGACATGAAGGAATCTGAACTGAATGGCTGGAGACTGCTGGTGAGGGCACTCTGGGGCCGGCGCTCTGGGGCCGACACTATCGGAGGATTTGATGTAACAGGCTGAGGCTCCGCTCCTCCCAACTAGACTGGGAGACCTAACCCTAACCTGGGAGGCCCTAACCTGGGAGGCCCTAACCTGGGAGGCCCTAACCTGGGAGGCCCTAACCTGGGAGGCCCTAACCTGGGAGGCCCTAACCTGGGAGGCCCTAACCTGGGAGGCCCTAACCTGGGAGGCCCTAACCTGGGAGGCCCTAACCTGGGAGGCCCTAACCTGGGAGGCCCTAACCTGGGAGGCCCTTACCTGGCCTCTTCAGGCACCAACAACTGTGTCAATCTTGTTCATTTCTTATATTTTATTTGGTGAAAGTAAAAGGAAGGAATAAATGACTGGAAGAAAGCAAGCCAACATGTTTGTTTTTTCTCTGAAGACTGTTCTGCATGGATGATTGATGGCACGTCATTGTGTGCTAGTGACCTATTTCTGTTTTTATTAGTTTTTATTAGTATTCATTTTGCTCTCTTTGTTACATTGTACTAATAATTGTAATCCCTTGTCTCTAGATCTATAGCTTGTGCCCCACATTACCTCACCTGTCATGTTCTGCCCCCACATTACCTCACCTGTCATGTTCTGCCCCAACATTACCTCACCTGTCATGATCTGCCCCCACATTACCTCACCTGTCATGTTCTGCCCCAACATTACCTCACCTGTCATGATCTGCCCCCACATTACCTCACCTGTCATGTTCTGCCCCAACATTACCTCACCTGTCATGTTCTGCCCCAACATTACCTCACCTGTCATGATCTGCCCCACATTACCTCACCTGTCATGTTCTGCCCCAACATTACCTCACCTGTCATGTTCTCCCCCAACATTACCTCACCTGTCATGTTCTCCCCCAACATTACCTCACCTGTCATGTTCCCCCCCCACATTACCTCACCTGTCATGTTCTCCCCCCCACATTACCTCACCTGTCATGTTCTCCCCCCTCACCTCACCTATCATGTTCTCTCCCCACATTAACTCACCTGTCATGTTCTGCCCCCACATTACCTCACCTGTCATGTTCTGCCCCCACATTGCCTCACCTGTCATGTTCTGCCCCCACATTGCCTCACCTGTCATGTTCTGCCCCCACATTGCCTCACCTGTCTCGGTTCTGCCCCCACCTTAACCCTGTCATGTTCTGCCCCCCACATTGCCTCACCTGTCTCGGTTCTGCCCCCACCTTAACCCTGTCATGCTCTACCCCAACCTTACTCTGTCTAGGTTCTGAATGACTAACCCTCACTGAGCTCAAATTAGTTGTTAACACAAATGTGTTGTCTGAAATGGTGTTGAAAAGATTTTTTAAAGGAGCAAAAAACATTATTAATAAGAATAAAGTATTTGACTGTGAAGGAGTGTATAACCTTGTGTTTGTGCATTATTGTGTATTTTTTTTACCAAATTCTCATTTGCAATGGAATACTGGGGAGAAGCTGGGGATTGAACCCAGGACATCATACATGCAGAGCATGTACTCAACCACTGAGATACCAACTCCTCCAATAGGAACCCAGGGCATCATACATACAGAGCATGCACTCTACCACTGAGATACCAACTCCTCCAATAGGAACCCATGACATCATACATACAGAGCATGTACTCTACCACTGAGATACCAACTCCTCCAATAGGAACCCAGGGCATCATACATACAGAGCATGCACTCTACCACTGAGATACCAACTCCTCCAATAGGAACCCATGACATCATACATACAGAGCATGTACTCTACCACTGAGATACCAACTCCTCCAATAGGAACCCAGGACATCATACATACAGAGCATGCACTCTACCACTGAGATACCAACTCCTCCAATAGGAACCCATGACATCATACATACAGAGCATGTACTCTACCACTGAGATACCAACTCCTCCAATAGGAACCCAGGACATCATACATACAGAGCATGCACTCTACCACTGAGATACCAACTCCTCCAATAGGAACCCATGACATCATACATACAGAGCATGCACTCTACCATTGAGCTAAACCAGTTCCTCCACTGTATGGACGGTGTTGCGTGTGGACTGGACTAGGCATTTAAGGGTTAGGGTTAGGGTTGGAGTTAGTGGGTTAGGGTTTCTCTGTGTTCCCCTGGGTCTCAGCTTTATTCCAGACTTTGTTTCAAGTCTCTATCTCAATTAATGACCGAAATACAGCTATTTTAGTGAGGTGGTATTTTTTGCTTTCAGTCTCTGGTCTCAGTGCATTAGCTCCTACACTGGACTTCATTTCCCATAGGGCTTTGCTCCCATGCGTCTGCATAGGGAACTGACGTACCTTCGATAAGGAAGTGTTTTCATCATGGAGGCTGCTGTTGTGAGAGAAATAGATCGTGTTGAAAGTTGTTAACATATATTCATACATAAACGATGCTAATAATATCCCTGGGAATATAGGAAATGAAAAACGATCAACTTTGGCTGATGTAAGTACAATATTATAGTATTTCATCGATTTGGTTAAAAAGTATGATGGCGTCATCAGTGCCATTAGCAGTCATTTCAATTGCTAATAAAACGGTCTGTGTTTTAGCTATTTTAAAACGGAAAACGTTGTTAGAAAGAGGAGATTCTAACCTTTATGCATAATATAAGCATGTAGTATATTATTAAACGGACGTTTTTGAATTCGCGATCTTTGTCGTTGAGGTTGTAATGGTTGTTTAGGGTACTGCAAGTAACCCTAGTGGTTGTATAGGGTACTGCAAGTTTCCCGCCGACGGGACGCCTTTCAAGAAGTGGTTAAAACCTTTCATTTAAGCCCAATGGATCAACTGTTTAAAACCCCGATCCAACGTCTCTCTGCCCTTTGTCTCAGTGTGTTGGATCAGGAGACGTTGGTATCCAAGCCACAGGTGGTCAAGTTCTCCACTCCGTGCCCCTGGAAGTGTGCATATAAAACCGTGTTTTTGTCTTGTTTAATGCTGTGGTGTAAGTGTTGCTTCAGTCTGTGTTTGAAGTCATTTTGTGTTTCCCCACGTACAACTTGCCACACTTTCTACACTTAATTGCAAAAACTACAATGGCTGTTTATAGGTCTATTCTGAGCCATACGGGCACCCCCAAGCCTGAGATTGTGTTGTGAACAAACTTCAGGTTCAGGAGACGACTCCGGTTGACCTCCCGTACCTTTGTTAGGGTTAGGGTAGGGGTTAGGTTTGTAGGAGGTTATTTTTGTGTTGGTTGGTCACCTAGGTTGCACGGGCCTACCGCCATTGCCCATCTCTACTGCTCCCATTATTGACATCTCAGTATAATAATACATGTATATCTAAGTATATATCAGTATGTTTTATTTATATAACTATTTAATGTGCATGTATATGTTCTGTATGTGTCAGTAAGCACCAGGATTCTGCAGGCTGTAATCTAGTTAGGATTTATATAAAAAAGCAGGATATTAGAGGACCACCCAGCACATCTAAAACAAAATGGAAGTAAGAGTATAAAAGTGCAATATGTTAGGATTAAAAACGTATGTTAAGTGCCATAGTAGAATATTTATACAGTGTTCACAGTATGAAGGCAAGTGCTAATAAATACAAATAAATAGTGACACGGGTAATCCATAAAAACATGCTAAATGAATCACTTGTGTTAAGTGCCTATGTAAGATATATTTAAAATACTTAAAAAAGGTATGTATAAAGAGATAAGTATAAATAAGTACACAAATAATTTATAAAAAGGCATGCTGGATGAACAAAGTTTGGGGAAAAGCCCTGTCCATATCAGAGAGATAAAAGAAGAAAGAAATAACATACAATTAAATAAATAATCCAACATATAAAATGTTTTTTTTTGTAAAGTTGGGTTAGGGTTAGGTTTGTAGGAGGTTATTTTTGTGTTGGTTGGTACCCTAGGTTGCACGGGCCTACCGCCCTTGCACATCTCTACTGCTCCCATTCTTGACATCTCAATGAAATAATATATGTGTATATCTATGTATGTGTATATCAGTATGTTTATAACTATGTAATGTATGTGTCAGTAAGCACCAGGATTCTGCAGGCTGTAATCTAGTTTGGATTTATATAAAAGCAGGGTTAGGGTTAGGGTTAGGGTTAGGGTTAGGAATTGAAAAGAAATGTCGCCGCCGAAGGCGGTGACATGTAATGCACAAACCAAGTGCTCACAGCAAATCCAGGGAACCTCACTTGTCATTGAGGCCCAGCGGATGCAGAGTGCCAAGTCGGTGTATCCACAACCTCTCTGCCCTTCTCCTCTGGGGCGTGGACCACCTGAAATTGCACTCTAACACAGTGGCTGTAAGATGGGACCAATTGTGTTTTATAAAATGTTGTACTAGCGGAATATGCACATCCTTCATTTTGACAATGTTGTACCTG
>CM055747.1:0-7500 GCA_029465975.1 Dallia pectoralis | reverse complement strand
TCCATAATTACTACTACACTCCCCTTGTCTGCCGGTTTAATAATAATATTTTTATTATTGATCAGGGTTTTGTGTGCTTGAATTTCTAATTGGTCCAGGTTTAATTTGGTTCTGCCAATAGTAAAGTCATTTTTGAAATATTCCATATCCTTATTGATAAGTCTTATAACACTATTTGGTAATTTATCCCTGGGAGGGACCCAGACAGATTTTTGTGTGAACGGTAATGGTTCAGAATCTGGTTGATCTCTGAAAAACACAGCCAATTTAAGTCTTCTATGATATTGCTGTAAATCAAATCTAATTTGATCTCTGGCTTTTGAATTCTTATGGTTCTCTATAGCCGGAATAAAAGTTAGGCCCCTATTCAATAGTGCCAACTGTGCGCCAGTTGGAATAAAATGTTTGGATAGATTAATCACATTCTTACCCCCCGTATCTGTCGCAGGGTTCACGGGGACTATTTGTTTAAACAGATCAGCCAGTGGTCCAGCATACGTTTTGCTGTATTGTCTGTCCAGTGGATCCTGTCTCTCTCTGTCTCGAATGCTCCCTCAGTTAGTTTGGGTAGGAAGCACTGATGTTTTGCAATATGCGAGTTCAGTTTAGACAGGTTGTCTTGTTCCTGCCGAGGCAATCTTGTGGAAAAGTTAATTAATGGGATCACCACTTGGGCTGTGGGACACACATGTCTGGCCATTCTGATGGCTCCTTGTAGTTGTTTTATTGACGTTTTGTCCGGGCTCTGTGCTCTATTGTTTATGCCAAAAGCAAGAATCAGTGTCTGCACAGCGGAGAGACCCTGGAGTTAGCCAGGATGGCCTCAGCATGTCTAAAGTTGGCCCCGGGTAACTGTCAATTTGCAGATCCTTTCGTGTAAACGGGGGCATTCTGGCCAGGTTAGAGTCCCCCATCAGAACTATGTTCTGCTTGTAGTGGATCTTCCAGTCTTTCATTTTGTTTAGAGTCGACATGTGTCTGAATGGTTTCTGCACATTCAGGGGTGAGGACACCCGTGGCCTACTGAAAGTCAGTTTGGTCTGTACTGGTGATCCCACTGGTGGTGGGGTTGGGGGAATAGGGGAATCTAAATCCCCCTCCTCACCTGAGAGCTCCTCCTCAGATGACAGATCCGACTGAGAGGGGGTCCCCTGGTATCGGGGGGTCATCACCACCGGAGGGACAAACGGCCCTTCCTGATTTGTTGTAGCTTCCCCGGGATCCTCATCGATGGTCTGCAATGTCGGTTCTCCCTGTTGTGGCTCCCGAATCCCTGAAGTCGACTCCCTTGACCTTTGACCTCTCCTCTGCTCCCTGGGTACCTGGAATGAGGTTAGAGCAGAAGGGCCCAAAAGAGGGAGAGAAACAAAGGGGAGAACGGGAGAGTGGGGGGGGAGGGAGAAAGGAACAGGGGAGAACTGTTTCCATCCCCCTCTCGTTCTAGTTGTCCCTCTGATTGTTCCTCGTGTGCCGGAGTGGTCCTCGTCGTCCAGTCCACATTGCCGGATCTGGATCGTGGTTCAGGGGTCAACAGCAACACAGAGTCCATCGCTCTTCTGGGAGGAGGATGTACCTCTACCATGATTGTCTGTTTGTAGTTCCTCACCTCCGGTACCGGAGGCGGGGGTTCATCCTCCGTCATGGTCTGGGTTGATACCATCTGCCTCCGTTCCTCCAGTCTGGGCTGTGGGGTATCTCGTGTTCTGACCGTGTTGACCATCTTCTCCTGCAACTGAGATCGTACTTTATCCAAAGTCTCTCCCCTTAATCTGCGTCCGAATTGGTTTTTAGCCCATGTCGTAGCAATGTCAAAGTTCCGGGCCCAGTCCCATGTCTCCAATTGGATAAGGATTTGGATGTTATTCTGAATATCATCCTGGTAATGGTCTCTTAGAATTATCAGGGTATTTTGAGCCCAATATCTAGCATTACCCTCAATTAGTGTCATTGTGGATGTTGTAGGGAAGCCGGTTTAATAGCTGCCATCAATTGGTCAGCCATTTTAGCTATTGAGGCTGGAGGGTGCTCCGCCGTGACGTTCCCCAAGTGATGCGTGGCTTTAATAAGTCTAAATATGCCACGGGTTTTAGCCGTGAATTCCGGGTCAGTACTGGTGGGCTTATTTGACGGTGGGTCCCTATTGGACCACTCCCGTCGCCCTTGTCCTCTGGTACGTACCCCCCCTGGTCCCGGCTCGGTCGTCGACGTTCCTTTTGTTGGTGGTCATCATATCTCCTCCTCCGAGGATAGGAACGGTCCTCTCTTCGTCGGGGTCCTCGACGGTTGTCATTAAACTGGGCCCTTGTATTTCCACGTGGTGCCCACTGTTGTTCCGTAGGATTGGGCATGCGTGAACGGGCTGCTCTAGCTACCTCCGCATAACTGCGCCCATCATATTCATAATTATTGAACTGGGACCTATTATATCTCCTACCAGTTGGTGAAGGCGATAAACGACGTTGTCTGGGTCGTCTAAACTCATAATTGTCCCAGTAATAATCTTCTCCTTGCCACCGTTCACGTGGCATCTCCGGTCTCTTTCGGTAATAGTCACCATGAAAAGAAACTTAAACCTAGTCTAAAAAAGATAAAGTATAGAAAAACTCCGTGATGAATATAAAACTTTTATTTACAGTAAAAACTATTTACAAAAAGCACTATTTACAAAAAGCAACGTTTCAACCAAATAGGTCTTCCTCAGGCTTATAAATTAGTCGTGCTCTTTCTCAAAGCGTGCGTGCTTGGTGTATGCGCAATGGATAGGAAGATAACAGGGCTCGTGCCCTGCTGCGCTATCATTGGCCCAAATTGTGTTAACTACCTTGGAACAGTAACCCTTTACAGTGAACCAGCCCCAGAGGGATTAAGTTCAAAGGTCATATGGAAACCGAATGGTTAGGGTTAGGGTTAAGGAAAGTTCCTTAAAATGTTAGGGTTTCCCAAAGGGTTAGGCATGGTTAGGGTTCAAAAATTAGGGTTAGGTAATTAAAATTAGGTTATTAAAATCTAATGGTTATGGTTAGGGTTAGGAGGGTTTTTCCCAAAATGCCCTCTAATTTAAATTATATGTTAAAATTAGGGTAAGGTTAGGGTTATGGTTGGATAAGGGTTGTCCTCTAATTAAATTATATGTTCCAAGGAGTTGAAATTGGGGATTAAAATTGGGTTAGGTAATGGGCCTGCGTTATCTTAAGAATAAATTTAGGACAAGTGCGAGCGGGTTAGGAAACTGAAACAGTTGGGTGACATCATCATAGATGATGTACACCAATGCATGAACTATGTACCCGCGGTCTCCCCCCGGACCCTCACCTCTCATTCAAACCAAGAGGCTGTATTGTCCCCAATCTGTGGATCCACAACCTTTCAGCCCTCCGTCTCTGGGTCGTGGACCACCTACAGTTGGCCTCCAAAATAGTGGCCTCTAATTGGGGCCAACCCTGTATTATAAAATGTTGGACCAGAGGGACACCAGTGTCCTTTCTCCTAATGATGTTATACCTGTGTTGTGTGAATCTGGTCAACAGGGTATTTCCTGTTTCCCCTACATATTGCATATGGCAATGTTTGCATTTAATCAGGTAAACACAGTTCTTAGTGTGCACACTGGTGCCCCCCTGGGTTTTGAAAACTTCTCTATTATTTGGGTTTGTAACCCACAGGTAGTGTTTGTAAAACTCCCCCTTTCCCACCACTTGGGGTTTAGAGAGGGGTGTGATTTTAGCCTTGACCAAAGTATCTTGTAGATTTTTATTTCTTCTATATGCTGCAATCAGTCTGTAGTCTAATAATAAATTGGATTGCTCCGTAAATGAATTGAAGTTATTTCTGATTACCCTCATTAGCTGTACCGTGTATGGAGAGTAGGTGGTGATGACTGGTAAGAGTGTATCCACAATTTGTGGTCTTACCTGTTGGAAAGTCCCAAGGGCTCTCCTGAACATGGTTTTAGTGTACCCCCTAGTGGTAAGGGCCGAAAACAGCATCCTGGTAGCCAGTTTAAAATCCTCCTCCCTCGTACAGATCCTATGAAATCTCAGCAGCTGAGATTTCAGTAGGCCTGCATAGGTATGTTGGGGATGGAAACTGGACCTGAATAAAAGGGCATGTGTATCTGTATCTTTAAAGTATACTTTAACCTCCAATTTACCGGTGTCTGAAAAGTTTGGTCCCTTAAATGTGGTGGTGTCCAGGAAGTCCACAGAAGTGTCACTAAATGTGGACTTCACCTGGATGGATGGATTGTGGTTGTTGAGATTAGTTACAAATTCTGTGAAATCCTCCCTTGAATAAGGCCAAACACCCCAGATGTCATCTAGAAACCTATAATATTGTAAGGGTCTTTTTGGGCAGGTGGCCAGGGCAGCAGTCTCCCATTCAGCCATGAAGATGTTTGCATAGGCCGGGCAAACTTCTTGCCCATAGCTGTTCCCTTAATCTGTAGGAAAAACTTCCCATCAAATTCAAAGTCATTCCTGGATAAATTTATTTCTAGTAACTTAAGTAGTTCTTTATCAGGCCTTTTGGCATCCGGATATTTAAATAGAATATTTCTAATAGACTGTATGCCTTCCTGGATATCAATATTAGTATATAGACTATCCACATCCATTGTAAATAGGAAGGCATCTGTTGGGATAATAAGGTCTCTGACAGTGTCAATGAAATGATAGGTATCCTTAACATAACTGGGGTGCTTGATTGAGAGGGGATTTAGAAAGAAATCCAGATATTCAGCCGTAAAGTATGTTTCACTGCTGCAATCCGAAACAATGGGCCTACCCGGAGGGATTTCTCCCGCTCTATTCCAGGATGCTCTGGCCTTATGAATCTTTGGCAGCATGTAAAACAATCTGGCTCTGGGTTCAGAATCTCCTTGTAAATATTGTAGTTGTTTATGGTTGATAAACTTCTTATTCCGTAAGGATTTAAGAATCTCATCAACCATGGGAATTGTGTCCCTGAAGATTGGTCTATCCAACTTGGTATAATATGTGGCATCATTCAATTGTCTGTATCCCTCCCAGAGATATTGTTCCCTATCCATAATTACTACTACACTCCCCTTGTCTGCCGGTTTAATAATAATATTTTTATTATTGATCAGGGTTTTGTGTGCTTGAATTTCTAATTGGTCCAGGTTTAATTTGGTTCTGCCAATAGTAAAGTCATTTTGAAATATTCCATATCCTTATTGATAAGTCTTATAACACTATTCGGTAATTTATCCCTGGGAGGGACCCAGACAGATTTTTGTGTGAACGGTAATGGTTCAGAATCTGGTTGATCTCTGAAAAACACAGCCAATTTAAGTCTTCTATGATATTGCTGTAAATCAAATCTAATTTGATCTCTGGCTTTTGAATTCTTATGGTTCTCTATAGCCGGAATAAAAGTTAGGCCCCTATTCAATAGTGCCAACTGTGCGCCAGTTGGAATAAAATGTTTGGATAGATTAATCACATTCTTACCCCCCGTATCTGTCGCAGGGTTCACGGGGACTATTTGTTTAAACAGATCAGCCAGTGGTCAGCATACGTTTTGCTGTATTGTCTGTCCAGTGGATCCTGTCTCTCTCTGTCTCGAATGCTCCCTCAGTTAGTTTGGGTAGGAAGCACTGATGTTTTGCAATATGCGAGTTCAGTTTAGACAGGTTGTCTTGTTCCTGCCGAGGCAATCTTGTGGAAAAGTTAATTAATGGGATCACCACTTGGGCTGTGGGACACACATGTCTGGCCATTCTGATGGCTCCTTGTAGTTGTTTTATTGACGTTTTGTCCGGGCTCTGTGCTCTATTGTTTATGCCAAAAGCAAGAATCAGTGTCTGCACAGCGGAGAGACCCTGGAGTTAGCCAGGATGGCCTCAGCATGTCTAAAGTTGGCCCCCGGGTAACTGTCAATTTGCAGATCCTTTCGTGTAAATGGGGGCATTCTGGCCAGGTTAGAGTCCCCCATCAGAACTATGTTCTGCTTGTAGTGGATCTTCCAGTCTTTCATTTTGTTTAGAGTCGACATGTGTCTGAATGGGTTAGGGTTAGGGTTAGGGTTAGGGTTAGGGTTAGGGTTAGGGTTAGGGTTAGGGTTAGGGTTAGGGTTTAGGGTTAGGGTTAGGGTTAGGGTTAGGGTAGGGTTAGGGTTAGGGTTAGGGTTAGGGTTAGGTTAGGGTTAGGGTTAGGGTTAGGTTAGGGTTAGGGTTAGGGTTAGGGTTAGGGTTAGGGGTTAGGGTTAGGGTTAGGGTTAGGTTGGGTAGTGAAAGTGTCTGACACCTAGTGGTGTCAGACGTGCACAGGCGCAGGGACTAAAATATATTCTTCAACATGAGTTAGTTAAAAACCATAATATTAATAAAAAACAGACGGAATAGACAAGGACTAAAATACAATGACTTTAACACCAGTACGTTAAAAGACAAAACATTTAAAAACCGGGTGAAACACTTATGGGAGGTGGGCACCGGGCTTGAGGTGCCATATGACCCAGTAAAAAATTAAAAGCACATATTGGTGTGCAATACAAAACAGAGCAGGTTACTGGTGGGTCCGGGGCAGAGAAAGGGCTGACCCTTTTTGTGGTTTAAAAACAGTAGTGGCATAATGTTTAAAATGCTTAAATGTAACTGTGGTGGGGCAAGACAGCAAGTGCTGTGCATAATAAATAGACAAACAACGAAATAAATCATTAATGTTGAGGGGTGGTTAAAAAATTAAGGTAAAAGCACACACACACATGCCCCTTTTTCAACTTAAAATACAAGCAAATATGTACATTTGCACCAGCAACTGTACTGCCTGCCCACTTCAGATTAAAGTACCACAATTTACATAATAAAAACATATCAAAACCAGCGTGTTAATTGACCCCAGGTGTTAATTAATCATTGCCCAGTGGGCTTTTATTGTGAAGCACTGGGGTCCTTCTGTAACCACACTGTCAGCTGACACTCATATTCCATCAGCCTCGTTGCCGGTCGAAATGTTTGGAGTGGGAGACCTATTTTTCTCAGGTAGGACAATACTAATAAGCACAGGAAAAGGTTTAAAAGACAAAATACATAGTCATGCAGAAAATAGAAAAATAAATACTGTGGGGCACTGGATTTAAAATGGAAGTTTGCTTATCACCAGGTAATTAGTTGGTTTAGCTAGCTTGGCATATTCTCCCAATTCCTGCCCCACCACATCACTCCGTGCATGCAAGAAAAATTATAAATAAGTACGTAATGTTTAAGAGGTAAGTGCATAGATTGGTAAGTGCATAGATGTATAAATAAATAAAAACAAAACACACAGCATACGTTTTATATAATAAATAAATATACATAAATAAGTGCATTTGTTGTAATATTCCTGTGCTCAAGTAATTTATGTCCTATTATATTTCTAAAAGTAAGATGGGAATCCCACCCAAAATTAAACTGTGGTTTTGGACTGAGGTATGTTGTCTTAAAATACTGAAATAAAATGCTTTGTACAATTAAAACCTTTCATTTAGGCCCAGTGG
>CM055746.1:18375899-18408052 GCA_029465975.1 Dallia pectoralis | reverse complement strand
AATCAGCCTTTATCGCCATATCTGACAGTCAAAATATGGGCTCTTGTTTCAGGTCTCACACCAGTAGTGCTCACTCACTGTCACATCACTGAGATCAGTATGAAGTTGTATATACAGCTAGAACATTGTTGTTACCTCAGTGAAATGAGTCATGTGTAGCTCAAAAATGAAATCCATCAACACACTATTAGGGTTATATGACAAATTGGAAGTGAGTCTCGAATGATTTGACAAAAACACTGTAAAAGCTATTCTTGGTTACTATTCAAGTTCAATATGTGTATTAATATGGGTGGAGTATAATGATTACATTATGTGCATGGAAAATTATATCATAAACACTGAATATTTTCTAAAGAGGACATTGAGTGCTTGTTACGACTTGGGACAACTCTGTGTAGCTCCGGTCCCAGATATCCAGACCCCGTTATACAAATACCTGCGGCATACTGTACACCACTACATACTGATGAATTCATATTGTTCAGTCTTAATCCATGGCACTGGTTGTATTTACAATATGTGCTTACTGTACAACACTACATACTGATAAGTTAGTTATATTTTTATTATTGATTAGTATAAGGACATGGATTAAATTTTAAATTTTGTGGAATACAAATTCCTTTATTCTGTGAAGTTGATGTAGTCACCATTGTTTAACTTTGAATTGTATTTTCATATTTTTACAATAGAAATGGTACAAGTAAAAAAGATTCTACCTGTACCATTGAATGGCCTTACCTTGTTTTCTGTGATAAACATGTACAAACTAACAAAAATGGGCACACGTGCTACTATACTACACATTTACATCCTATATTGCGGTCTTTGGGGCAGTTTTTCCGCATACAGAGACACTGAAACATGCCCACACACACATAATGTTGCATTATTTACTCTAGGCACTTAGAAGCTATTTGCTTACTCTTTCCCATAGAGGCAAATGTTTTCTAAATACGAGGATGATTTAGATAACAATTCAGAGTATTCTGAAGTGAATTACAAGATGGCCTTCACTTGGAATATGTACCACAGGCGTAGCTGCAGCAGCCCCACTGCCAGTTACTGGAAGTGCCCCACACCACTAGAGTTTACATTCAAAGTAAGAAATGTTCATGAAAACATTGTCTCACTTTTTCCCAATATAAGCATCAAATATTTAACACAAAAACAAATCACACTCATTGTTAATTGTGTTTTAGTAAAGACTTGATTGCATTGCATATATATCAAAATGTCATATCCAAATTGTTTGGAAATTAAGATACAGACAACAGTTGTAAAGTAACATTTTATCTACAATTGTTTTCAAACTTGACCCGAGAGATACCAGAGGGTCCCAAAAGTAAAGACAATACAAGGTTAAGGATTCACTGCAATCACTAAAACTTGAAAGTCCTGCTGCTTAATGTACAGCATCATTTATTCACAAGATAATGTTGTCTTATTAGTATATTATTAATATTAATAATATCCAATTTTAAGCACCTAAATAAGAAAAGACACTGAACAGCAATGAGACAATAAAAACACAATATAAACAGTACTAATATACAAAAGGGGTAATAAAGGACAGATAGAGCAAGCTATTCTGGAGGGGTAAGCTTAACAACAGGGATTTAAGCAATAACCGTTACAGTTTTTACAATTTTGTTGAATACAAATGTGTGTACTGTTGCATGTTTTCTCCTTGTTTCCATCATTTTCAAGAGGGTTTACTGAAACAACCAATTCTGCAAGTCCTGCTGGTTATGCAAAAAAGGAGATGTGCAAGAGGTGCCGATACGGAGTCCTCTGTTCTTTCAGTTGCAGTTTCTGGATTGTTAGTTAACAGAAGATGTCTGTCTAGGGTGAAAAAGCTGAACTGGGGTTCTGTTACCTTCAGAGGAGATTGGAATGATTGTTAAAGGATCTTTAAACTCATCCAATGTCCGATTGATCCTGGGAATATATACATAATGGAGAAAATAAATTCATTCATTATCTATGTCTAAAGTCTCCATTGACTCTAGCTCATAGAAAATGGGTGCAAACACATCACAGCAGTTTCCTGTTCAGGTCCCGACTGAATCGTTCGATTCATTGGATTATGTACAGAGCTTCCAGTCAACACAGAATTGTCACTCTGAACTCTCATGTCTTCCCAACATAGACATTCTCCTCCATGATCAGTTCTGATATGAAGGGGCCGGCTAAGATCACTGATGGCTGTACTGAAGATAGTCCATAACAGTTTCAGCCCGGTTGTTGTTGGAACACCAGATAAACGTTAACATTCTACTGTAACCATCCATTGTAAATGTACAACTAAATTCCATCTAATATGCCCATCCTAAAAAAGAAGGGGAAACAGACAGGACATTCAGTGTTTATGATATATTTTGCCATGCACATAATGTAATCATTATACTCCACCCATATTACAATACACTTAATATTAAAATAACATAAGCCAAAAAATGACCAATGCTGAACTTGAATATTAACCAAGAATAGCTTTTACAGTGTTTTTTTTGTCAAATCATTCGAGACTCACTTCAATTTGTCATATAACCCTAATAGTCTGTTGATGGATTTCATTTTTTGAGCTACATGACTCATTTCACTGAGGGTAACAAAATGTTCTAGCTGTATAACACAACTTAACTTACTGATCTTAGTGATGTGACAGTGGTAGAGCTGGAAGTGCCAGTGGGCACTACTGGTGTGGAGACCTGAAACAAGAGCCCATATTTTGACTGTCAGATATGGCGATAAAGCCCAGTCTAAGGTCTAGTGGTTAAATCTGCCTGGTACTATATTTTGGCCTACAGTAAACTGTACCTTATAGTTTGGATTCAGAAGACTAGATGAATAGAGTAAAGTACTAAACAACAGTCAGCGACATTAAAGAACGGTTTGATTATTGCTGCGCCATATGGTAAATATTAAATGATTTAATAATATAGTAATTTAATTAGTAAATTGCTGTTGGACAAACAAAAAACAACCACCAGATGGGAAAAGGTTCATTTACATACCTTTGGAATGCACTGTAAGGCATTCAGGTATAATAAGTGGCGCCGAAATGAGGCACACAACTAAGTGTTATCGGTCCGTAGATACCGGTTGTTAAGGCACCTGTGCCCTATTAGCAGCGGGTCTCCGTACCTAACCCTACCCAGATTGCTTAGTTAGTGCGCTCGTGAGCAATCTGGGAAAGTTGGTCACAAATTCACCACAAATAGCTTCATAAAGTGGTAATTTGGTTACCGTTAACCACTAACTGGGTTATGGTAGTCTAGTTAACAGGTGACATGATACTAGCTACACAGCTAGGTTACACTGTAAGACCCTCCATTTCATAAACGAATCTCAGTACTTACCGATGGCAATGATGTGGTGGTTGATTGGGAAGATGTGCTTGGTAGCTTGTCATAGAAGAGCCATCCTGAATCCCCAGCAGCAAATGTTTCCTCCCAAATACCTCCCGCTTATAACTCTACATGACTTGCCATTTTGAAAGACCTCTTTGTGAAATAGAGCTGTGTGAGTTGTGAAGATTCACGTCACCAACTAGTGTGGCTATACCGTAATTCTTGTATAGTTAAATGTATGACTTATAATTTAGATTTAACATTTAGATTTAACATTTATATTTAACATTTAGATTTAACATTTAGATTTAACATTTAGATTTCAATATTTAGATTTAAATACTTAGATTTAACTTTTAGATTTAACATATAACATTTAGATTTCAATATTTAACATTTAACATTTAGATTTAACATTTAGATTTAATATTTAGATTTAACATTTAGATTTAACATTTAGATTTAACATATAACATTTAGATTAATATTTAGATTTAACATTTATTTAGATTTAATATATAATATTTAGATTTAATATTTAACATTACATTTAACATTTAACATTTAATATTTAGATTTAACATTTAATATTTAATATTTAGTATTTATATATTTTATTACTGCAATACATAAAGTTCACAAATAATGCTTAAATGTGTTAAATTCAAAGTGACTATTAAATGTGGTTTGAGAGCAATGTGGCAAATGTTGGTGTTATTTCTTGCAGTTTCACCACAAACGGGCGCGCCCATACTGTACTGAGAATACTTGATCCTCTTGCCCGGCCTTTATATGTTTCTTGCTTAACACAGCAGAAGAAGGCACCGAAACACCACAAGTTGCGCTGTCAGGCTGGTTTCTTCTCGGCTCATCTTTAGCAGTTGCAATAATCCTGCAATTAATTATGGATGCCGCAGAATTCCCAGCGACAGCATCCCGAGCACTTACGCTTGATTTATTGTGTAGATCTCCTTTAGTGCGGGAGATTGCATTGTGCCAGTGCAGTGAACAAACCTCAAGAATAGTCACATTTGGTGTAAGGCACCTCGTTCCTCCTATTGAAATGGCAGGTCGGTTTCATTCAGGGCATGTGTCCGTAGCACTATGTAAAGTGGCTATAGAGGGTCAGCAGGTTTGTGGTTACAGCAGTCTTTCTGAGCAGTTATTTCTTCCTTCCCGTAGCCTGTTACAGGTTCTCAGACATTAGATAATTCACAGCGAAGGTCATTTTTATGAACTGACTGAACGGTTTGTCCCTGTAACGCGCAAGCAGGCTGGAAGCAATGAGTGGCAAACATCGAAAAATAGTGACTGTGAAGAAGAACAGGCCGCATCTGTGCTTTTTTCCATTGCAGATTCAATAATCAACAGAAGCAAATCATTTCCAGGCTGCATTTGTAGTTAACAGGCGGGAATAAATGTCGCAAACAAACAGAGCACCACACACCGTAAGGCTGACTCCTGTCGTTTGGGGCATTTTCTGCTCTGTTGCAGCTTCACCAATGTTTTATCCGATGCTAGTATTGTTACAATATGTATTAAACCATACTAGCAAAATAATACACATTTTGTGGTCATCAAAACTACAATTAATTCAGTTAGAACGCCACCATAAACAGGGGACATACATGCTCATAAACCGGCCACACACAGAGCAGTTATATTTGTTGGTTATGAAGACATTACGTTGAAGTATATGTAACAGGACACATCAAGTTAGTTTCAGTTATACTGCACTTGAATATTAGGCAACAGCAAAAGTGACGTTTTATTGTTCACTCATTATGACCAGCTTGTAATAACAATAGCACAGAGAGCAAGCCACCGCAAACAAAGACTGCGCACACACTGTAGGTAATAATGCGGTCTCCAATCCCACACATGTATTTGCGTAGGGCAACGCCATGTAAGCATTTACCAGACATAGAAGGACGCATAATGATGACAGCAACTGCCGCAATATGGGAGTTTTCAGACTTCGCGAACGTGATTTAATATTGGTTACGCATGGTCA
This sequence comes from Dallia pectoralis, assembly GCA_029465975.1. NCBI lineage: Eukaryota > Metazoa > Chordata > Actinopteri > Esociformes > Umbridae > Dallia > Dallia pectoralis. The sequence continues at coordinate 18,402,679 of CM055746.1, read as the reverse complement.
TAGCAAGTTTCTGCCGTTAACGGTTTGCCAGTAATCAGAGGTTCAATCAATGTACGGAGAAATGACATATCATTATAGTCTCATCGTGGCTTGCAGTGATTAGTGATGTTGCGGCTGATTGGACTATAGTAATAGAGGCACGTTTCTGGTCGAAGTTTTCAACAATTGTCGCGATTTACAGAACACCGCGATTGCTCCTTTCGGCTTCCGGCACGCTGCCAATCGAGCAGTTCACGACACCGGCCATTTTGTAGTCGCCCAGTAAATAGTGCGCCGATGCATGCCGAGACTCACCGCCCGGCAGAAGGGATCAGCAGCAAGACGCCATTGAAATCGCTACTTACATTTAAGCACTAATGCAAGTTAAATGAGGACGCGATCAGCCAATGGCTGTGTCAGCCATATTGGAAGTTGTGGTTGTGCAAATGAACTCTGATGTGACATTTGGAACTAACGAAACCGTCAGGTGTACACATTTTCCTCAGAACTTGCAAAAAGTCACCAGCTTTCTCTGTTGTTGTTGTTCTGTTCATGCTAACAGCTCGCTCCTCTCATTGCTACTTCCATACCTGTTCTGAAGCCACCATGCTGCCCTTTTCTGTTCCTGACTCCGACGTGGAGCCATCACACTGGGTACACAGGCGGGATACGTGCCTGTTGAACCGGGCACACCAGTTCACAGACAGTTGCAATCGTGACCAGATCTTGCTCCTCGATATTTACCTCCAAGACATCCCTCATCTGGCTCACGCATCCCCGTGAGCTAGGCTGCAGGTTTTATAATAAAAGAGCATCATGAGAATTGCTTTCTAGCATCACCTGACACCTGCTTCCACAGCCACCCACCCCGCTCTTTCACTTCCGAATTCCCTCCTTGCCAGTTAATTGCTTCTATCAACTGGTTTCCCATCCGTGTGCCAGAACGGCAAGACACAGTGGCCAGCCAAACAATGTGCTTCACGCCATCCATCATTCTCCGGTATTAACTAACCACCACCCATTGCAAGTTAAACTTGTTGATTTGTTATGGTCCATCATCAATCAAAGCTCAAAGGGAGAACTGCCATCTGCGCTTCAGCTATGTGGCTACCTTGGTGCTCTGAAACGGTGTGGTTCTCAGCGGAGGCTGGTGAAACTTAAATTGGATAGCGACTGGAGCGCTGTGGTGGTTAGAGCTGAAAGAGTGGAACGACGAATGAAACACGCAAGACAACGCCTGTTCTGATGTATCTGACATCCTTCTGTTTACTCTATTTTAGGTATTAGTATGAGCTGGTAACCCCACACTGACATCAAAACTCCTCAGCATGGATCGGCTTTTCTCAAGTCAGCATTTTTTATATTTTCCTTGTCAAAGTCTCAGTGTATTTCTTAAGATTGCAACATCAGCCGTCAGAAATGCTTAAACTACATGTTTAATTTATTTTGTAGAGACAACTCGATGCTTCCATAGCCTCTAAAGTTCTCTGAATTCAACAAAATGAAAGGAGAAAAAGTATTGTGTTTTGTCCGACAGTTTTTGTGGATTAGAACAAACGAGAACTTTCTGAAAGACATTGTTGTGATATTGTTTTCAGAAACCTAGAGCACGTTTGAACCACTTTAGGTTCCATGAGTTGCTCTGTCTCTTATTATTCTGTATTTTTTGTGTTGTATCTACCTTTCCCCTCACATCTTAATAAATAAATACATACACAAGAAATACACAAAAATAACATTGACATCAACTTATAAGAAATACAATAAAAAAATCCCCCAAAAAAAGTATCCTAAATCAGATATTGTTTTATTAGTATACCAAATGCCAAGTGTAGCACTAAATACATTTAAAAAAAGAATTTAAAACACATTTATTCTATTTCTAAATAATATCCTTTTATGTCTTGGTTCTCTTCAAAGCACATAAATACATGAAAATGGTGACATTTAAAATACGGATTTATTCACAATGCATCTTGTTTCTTTAATTGTTCCTAGAACAGCATCACTTCTGGAGTCAGCATTAAATACCCATCGTATGTGGATCCAAAGGTACTATTTCCTACAATTACAGTGCATTCAGTTTTAACTAAGGACCATCAAAAATGGTGCATATGAGATTGCCCTTTGGCATCTTTGCCAAGTGTGTTTTCCTTGTTTAACAATTCGATGGCTAAGCAGTTTAGCCATGAAGATTGCCAAGTTGAAATCAGGTTGTCAGAATCCTCATGCAGGCAGAACATAGAACACAGAACACGGTCCCTGAGTAATCAGTTCATTTATTCATGTTCTGACATTTCCAAACCTGCGGTGGAGTGCTGTGACATTCTCTCGGCATTTTTCTTTTTGAGGAGACATGGAGCAAGAGCAATAAGAGAGCTAATGAGATATTGCAATATAGCAGAAACCGTGAGTCTACGGCTACTCGGAAAGGATGTAGATGGAAGGACTGGAGAGAGAAAAGGATGGAGATGGAAGGGACTGGAGAGAGAAAATAGAGCTGGAGATGAAGGACTGAGAGAGAAAAGGATGGAGATGGAAGGACTGGAGAGAGAAAAGGATGTAGATGAAGGACTGGAGAGAGAAAAGGGATGTAGATGGAAGGAATGAGAGGAGAAAAGGATGTAGATGGAAGGACTGGAGAGAGAAAAGGATGTAGATGAAGGACTGGAGAGAGAAAAGGATGTAGATGGAAGGACTGAGAGAGAAAAGGATGTAGATGGAAGGACTGGAGTGAGAAAAGGATGTAGATGGAAGACTCTGGAGTGAGAAAAGGATGTAGATGGAAGGACTGGAGAGAGAAAAGGCTGGATAAGAGAGGGCTGAGAGAGACAGAGCTGAAGGTGGGAGGGCTGGACTGGACTGGGGGAGGGGATGGACAGCTGGCAGCACAGAGGGGTCTTTGTGAGGGAGGGTCAGAAAGGACTGGTTAAGGGATGGCAGAAGGTGAGATCTAGTAATACACGTTGAGGTTACCTGCCTGGGCCATTTTGGTGGGATGGTGGGCTTGCTCACAGCCAAATTGCTTCACTCAAGGCTGGGTGCCAGAGTTATGCACTCAGTCTCTCGATCTCTCAAAACTCCCAGCAAGCTAGAACACCTTTCAGTTCACCATATTTGGTTGATTGCATATTTTGATTGAAGCTTTCAGACAACAGTGTGTGTAATATAGTAGCCTGCAATGGCACCTCTGGTCGAGCAAGATTCGAGGCACACATTTGAAAGTGTGAACTGGGACGCCGTGTGTGTGTAGAGCGACAGACAGTTGCTGCAGTGATTAAATTACTATCTTTGTCAGCATGGGTCGCTGCTCGGCGCATAACTTGTGGGCCTGATTCATAAAGCCACTTTAGCATTTTAACATCCAAGATGTTTATTGCTTTTAAATAATTTTACCTGGGTGCCACCTTTGATTGTCACAAACAGGGCTAAAGAAAACTCGCATTGAAATGCTATTTTTATTTTGTGATTATGAAAAACTCATTGCTCGTGTGAGTTTCAACATGCGTGTGGATGTGCAGCTGCTGGGCAGGTCGCAAATTAAGCCTTGAGCAGCTCATTACAGAAAACCGCTTGCAAGATCGAAACAACAGAGCTGTGTTCTAATTGCCCAAAACAGCAACCACAGCCACTGCACAACTGATGCCTGTAGTAAATGAGACTCATCCCACAGGTCATGTATTTTAAAACACCAGCCTATTCTGCTTATTCATTTATATAATAAAGATTTCCGTGTAGCTTGGTGCTCGCCAATATTGCTTGTTTAAAACCTGAACTTCATAGCCCAGTGTGATCGACATGGTGTCCACAAACACACTCTATATAATTGTATATGCAGTGTGGAGGGCCAGAGTGTTCTGCATGACACAAACCATGGCCCTGACCAGCCTCACCACCAGATAAACATGCTGCCTGAATCAAAAGACTTCATTTCTAGACAACTTCCATTAAGAGCAATTTGTTTGTCAATGATAGCACGATGATGCCAGCTTAATGCTGACGAGGCACAAATTTAACCCCTTCTCCAAATTTGCGATTAGTTTATCTGCAGAAAATCTAGATTTTTGTCATTGTTGGCACCAATGTAGAGGTCTTGTTATGGGAGTGTATCCATCCCGATGAACAAAAAGCAAAGACTTGCAGGATTGCCTCGCTAACTGATGTCACCTGAAATTCTCTATTACACCAATTTTATCTCTGATAAAAGCATGTATTTTATCATTTTATTATTATTTTCCTTTTCAGGGAAAGACATTGAATTGCTTTATGTATGAATTGTGCTATATAAATAGTCTTGCTTAGCTAAGGCTACCATCACATGTGCAATGATTTTCTATTGGGTCCGCCCATTACTGGGAAGGTTCATGAGATTGCCAGCAGAGCACCTCAGCTGTCTCGTTGCATTCTCTGTTCTGCCTGACAGGGTAAGCGCCCCAATGGCTTGTGCCTATAGAAGCGTGCATTATAATGCCATCTCACATGCCTTCTTCCACTCAGACATTGGCTCTCATAGAACACGTTGAGCTGATTAGAACACAGAATACAGCCTCTGTTGCTTGAGTCTAAGGCATAAAATATCGTAGGACTGATATTGAGGTCTGTTCTCGTGACAGCGAACTTTAGTGCTTGAATCAGCCTTCTTTGTAAAGCGGGCATTGTGCTTCTCGATGAACTTCACTAGGCATAGATGAGACGCAAAATAATTGAATACCTCCATGCTTCAAAATAATTTTTTGATTGGAGCGAATTGTTCAGAATGAAAATCAGGAGAACTGAGGCTGTAGAAATAGCTTCAGTACAGTCTGAATTGACATAGTAATACAGGTGTGCTATTGGTTCCATTGACTCCAGTAGCTGTCGAGAGTCACTACGTGTGCTGATACACATCATTTCTAACTTACTGCAATGTATTATTGTGCTACTATTCATCATCATAACTTCCAGCCAGCAATGACATGGAGGCCCAGATTGGTTAAGGCATGGGTTCCATGGTTACAGTAAGCATGGGCTTGGCTGTAGTGATCAGCGGGTCCCATGTAGCCTTGCAGTATGTGTCCCACATAGCCCCATATGATGATTACATGGGCCACAGCATGGGCCGAGGGGCATGGGTTTGTCCGGCAAATATTATATGTGTCTCATCAGGTTGGGTACATATGGGTCCCGCATTGCACACGGCTTGGGTGGGCATGGCTCTGAATCCACATATATGGGCTCTGCATGGCGAGAGCCGCATGGGCCAAGTGGCATGGCTTGAACTGAACACATACGGTCTCGGCATGGCATCGTTATGGGCATGGGTTTGATCTGGGAACACATATATGTCCTGCATGGCATTAATGGGTTTAAGTGGGCATTGGTTTGGCCCAGTATGTGTCTCGCATAGCATGGTTTATGGGTTGCTGGGAACACATATATGTCCTGCATATAATGGGCCACTCCGGGAACATATATGGGTCCCGCAGAGGTTTATGGGTCAAGGGCATGGGTTTAATCTTTGGGAACACATATATGTCTCACATTTATGTTCTAAGATGGGTTTGGCTTTCTGGGATACACATTTACTGAAGTATAATTCTGTAGTACCCTCTACATGCAGGCTGGTCAGCATGTTGAGATTGAGTAATTGTAACTCATTACATTTCTGTCATGCTAGTCACCAAAGAACATTGCATAGATTTCAAAACAATTATCAGTCATTTGTTAAATGTGCAAATGAAAATGTAGGCCTAAAATGTAAAGAATAGGTCAAAGTTTGCTGTGTTGAACTATGCTGACAGGGACTTCAGAAAGGTTACAGGTTTGCTGTAACACTTTAATAATAGCTTCCAGCCCCAGATGCCTGTCCTGCAGAAACACATTTAGACAAATATCTGACGCTCGATATCGGCCGATATTGACTTAAAAGGCCAATATCAGCAAATATTTGCAGGAATTACAGATTATTCAGCATGTCATTTCATACCTAGCTGGTGCTTGCTCTCTCAAAGAATGCAGCAGCGTGGGTGTTGCTGGACACAGTGCACAGGCTTGTAGAGTGGGCCTGAGCAGGGCATCTAAGCCCCAATTAGTGGAATGAGTGGACCTCGCCTCTGTGCGGGCTATTTGTTAGCTTACTCAGCCGAAGAATATCTAGTTGACATCTTCTTCGAAGGGGTAGCCTGCCAGTTGCTGGCTATTCATCGCAACATTTCAAATACTGGTATCATGGAGTCATGGAACAGTGTGCGTGCTCTGAACGGGTCGTTTCCGGTATCAGCCAGCATTGGGCACATTGGCGCCGGATATCGCCACAAATCAATGTCGTAACTCTATACGGTTATCTCAATATCCATATGCTCAGTCCGGTCTAATATTTGGTCAAAGAACCCGATCATTCGAAAGTTTTACGGTACTACTCTTGAAGATGACAATACAGATACAAATCTCTTTATGGATACAGTGAATATGATGACGACACTTTAGTACCGTAATTCAACATTTGTTGTGAAACCAGCAGGGATGTCTCTCCACTTTCAACAAGGATACATTATTTATCAAGGTGTAGCCCTCATACACTCAATAATGACTGTTGTGTTGGCTGTAAGGTACAGTAGATTCAGCTTGAGAAAAATTGGGAAAACAATTGTTTTGTTTCTTATCACTATTAATGATTATTAGAGTGTTTAACTTTGGTAAAGTGAAAACACATTATCCAGCCATAGTCTGAGAAGGACGGTGACATCAGTGTTAAAAATATACTTATAGTTTTTTATTTGTTATTTTACAAATGTTACTTTTTACTTGAGTATTTTTCCAACACCAGTATTTCTTTACTTGAAATAGAGTAATATTTTAGCAATGTAACAGCTTGTACTGGAGTACAGACTGCATTTCTTCATTTACCTCAAACAGAATAATAAACAATTAATTAGGCTAATTCATAATGAAGTTACATGAAGCTGTTAACGTTTGTTACCTCCACATGTCATTTACTTTACGACTTTACTGTATTGTTATTTGGCCAGGCACTTAGACATCTATAGGGGGTCTCAGGATGCAATAGCCTGAGCCTGCGCTCAAAACGTTAACACTCCTGGAAAGACTGCTGCTGGCCGCACTTCAAGGAACCAGACACCTCACCACTGAGGTTGAGTCACATGCTGCCAGAAATAACACTGCAGATTGTAATAGAGGTCTGTATTTTTGGTTAGATTCTACATCAGATTAAAACAGCACAAACCAAAAATACAGACCTCTGTACAATCTGCAGTGTTATTTTTCTGGCAACGTAATATTTCAACTTACCCCAATTAGTGAGTGTCTGAAGTTCTCCTTGAAGTCACAGCCAGCAGCAGTGCTTTCCCGAATGGAATGTTAACGTTTTGAGCGAAATGGTTTGCATACAGGACCCCTATATAGATGTCCTAAGAAGTGCCTGACCAAATAACAATTAAATACAGTAAAATTCGTAAATTAAAATGACATGTGAGAGAATTAACAAACGTTAACGGTTTCGCTGGCTTCATTATGAATTAGCCTAATTAGGTGTTGTGCATAACAGGCAGTGGTGGAAAGGAGTACAGTCTGTACTCAAGTACAAGCTGTTACATTGCTAAAATATTACCTCTATTTCAAGTAAAGTACTGGTGTTAGAGAAATACCTCAAGTAAAAGTAACATTTGTAAAATAATAAATAAAACTACTCAGAGTATTAGTTACTTTTAACCACTGGATGTCACCGCCACTTCTCCAGACTATGGCTTGATGTGTTTTCCTTTACCAAAGTTAAAACGCCAACCATCTATTAATCATTAATAATTGATAAGAACAAAACAATTGTTTTCCCTAATTTTTTTCTCAAACAGATCTACTGTACCTTTACAGCCAACACAACAGTCATTGTTGGTGTATGAGCTACACCTTGATAGAAATGCATGCTAATCCTTGGTCCAATGACATCTAACAACACAGAAGTGGAAGACGGATTCATGATGAGGCCTCCTGCTAGTCCTTTCTAACAAATATTGAATTACGATTTACTAAGAGGTAATAAATGCATCATATTCATATCCATAAAAGAGACTAGCTAAGGTCTGTGAGCTATTTGGCCTCATCTTAAAATGAAGTACCGTAAAACCGAATAGGATCCCGGAGTTTTATTTGACCAAATAGACCATTGGGACAGGCATCTATGGGATGGGATAACCGTATGGGTTATTTGTAGGATGCTTGACATTGATTTTGTAACGGTATCCATATACCAACATGCCCAATGCTTAATATTAGCCTGGTTGGCCAGATACCAAACGATTGCTTATAGGCTTACTGCACACTGTCTTACACCCTTGATACTGTATTTGAATGTTTTCTGATGGACTAGCCAGCAACTGGTAGGCTAACTGGGGTGTGGTGCTTACTACCCTTCGAGAAAGATGTCAACCAAACATTTTTGACTGAGGTAAACTGAAACAAATAGCCACACAAGAACAAAGATTCCACTCATTCCACTAATTGGGGCTTAGATCTGCCCTACCAAGAATTTATTTACTCTACAAACTCCTGTGTTTATGCTGGTTGGCCAACAACCTACAGCAACACCCACATTTTGTCTGCATTCGCTGAGAGGAAACAAGCTTTCCAATAAAGGTATAAAATGACATACTTTAGTAAATATAAAACCATTTAAAAACCGATACCGATATTTACTGATATTGAATTTTAAAGTCAATATCGGCCGATAATATCGAGCATCCCTAGTTATTTGTCTAAATATGTGTTTGCCTAAGTGGAGAGCATTCACTTAGCTATTATTTAAAGTGTTACGGTAGCCTGCAACTTTCTGAGAGTCCACTAATCAGCATAGTTCAACACAGTATAAAACTTTGACCTATTTTGATGTTCTTTACATTTTTGGAATTTACATTTTTCATTTTCTACATCAAATTAACAAAATGACTGATGGATTGTTTTGGGAAAAGATCTATGCAATGTTTGTTCTTTGGTGACTAGCGTGACTTGGAAATGTGTAATGAGTTACAATTACTCAATCTCAACATGCTGATTAGCCCAGCCAGAGTTACTAAATTACTAAAAATGTTCAGTAAAGTAATTACATAACTCAATAGGCCTACACAGTTAGGCTCTGCCATGCAGGACCCATGTGTTCCATGTTCAAACCCATCTGTAAACATAAATGTGCCATGCAGGACCCATATATGTGTTCCCAGATTAAACCCATGCCCACTTTGAATTGACCCATAAATATACTATGCAGGACCCATATATGTGTTCCCAGATCAAACCCATGCCCACTTGGCCCATTAATATGTCATGCAGGACCCATATATGTGTTCCCAGATCAAACCCATGCCCACTTGGCCCATAAATATGCTATGCAGGACACATATATGTGTTCCCAGATCAAACCCATGCCCACTGGCCCATTAATATGCCATGCAGGACCCATATGTGTTCCCAGATCAAACCCATGCCCACTTGGCCCATTAATATGCCATGCAGGACCCATATATGTGTTCCCAGTTCAAACCTGGCCCACTTGGCCCATAAATGCACCATGCAGGACCCATATGTGTTTCAAGTCAAACCCATGCCCACTTGCCCATTAATATGCCATGCAGGACCCATATGTGTTCCCAGATCAAACCCATGCCCACTTGGCCCATTAATATGCTATGCAGGACCCATATGTTCTCAGTTCAAACCCATGCCCACCAGCCCATGCCTGTCCCTTATGGGGCCCATGTAATCAGCTCATATGGGCTTCCTATGTGGGACACATACTACCAAAACTACATGACCCGCTGATTTCACCTAGCCAAAGCCCATGCCCACACTGCAACCACATGGAACCCATACTTAACCAATCTGGGCCCCACATGTCATTGCTGGCTGGGTTATGATGATGAATAGTAGCAATAATAGAGCAAGTACAGCAGTTAGAAATAAATCAAAGTAAAACATCAACACGAACATAGTGACTCTCGAATTTTAGCTGCAGAGTCAATGGAACCACAATAGCACACCTGTATTACTGTCAATCCAGATTTGTACAAACTATTCTACAGCCTCAGTTTTACTCGATTTTCCTAACAACCGGGGGTTTTCTTCTAATGCTATTCCTGAACAATTCAGCTCCGGTCTCAAGAATTATTTCTTTTGGAAGCATGGAATTATTCAATTATTTTGCGTCGTGTACTAGTGAAGTTCATCAGGGATTGAAATGACACAAGTGCACTTTACACAAAGGAAACTGATTTAAACACTCAGGGTTCTTGTCACGAGAACCGTTATAATATCAGTCCTACAGTGTTTTTATGCCTTAGACTCCAAGTTAGCAGGTAGCCATTCTGTGTTCTAGTCAGCTCAACGGTTCTATGAGAGCCAATAATCTGAGGAGAAAGGCATGTGGAGATGGCGATATAATGCAGCTTTCTATAGAGCACAAGCCATTGGGATTACCCTTTCAAACAGTCAACAGAGAATGCAACGCAAAATGGGACGAAGCTGAATGCTCTGCTGGCAATCTGCATGGACACCATTTCCGATAATGGTTGGACAATAGAGATCACAAGGGTATTTGATATATTAGCAAGCAAGCAAGCAAGTTTATTTATATAGCACAATTCATACATAGAAGCAATTCAATGTGCTTCACAGAGGAAAATAATAATAAAATGATAAAAATACATGCTTTTATCAGGATAAAACACTAACCAATAGAGAATTTCGGGTGACATCGGATTAGCAGAGCAATCCTGCAAAAGTCTTTGCTTTTTGTTCATCAGGATGGGATACATCCCACAACAAGACCTCTACATTGTGGTCTGACGATAATGACCAAAAAAATCTAGGTTTTCTTCTGCACAGATCGACTAATCTCCGCAAATTTGGAGAAAGGGTTTAAACTGAGTTGTGCCTCGTCAGCATTAAGTAAACACATCATCGTTAATATGCATTGACAAACCAATATTTGCTCTTAAATGGAAGAAAAGAGGGGATTGGTCTAGAAATAAGTCTTTTGAGATTCAGGCAATATGTTTATCTGGTGAGCAATTTTAGTCAAATTTTATAGTTTAATGTCATGCAGTCTATTTTTTAAACCAACCAAATCCACACTGTATATACAATTATATAGAGTGTGTTTGTGGACACCATATCAATAAAACCACACTGGATACTTTATGAAGTTCAAGGTTTTAAACAAGCAATATTGTTAACTTAATTGAGCACAAAACTACACAGAGTGCGTATATAGAGCAGATAGCAGAATAAACTGGTGTTTAAAAGCTCTCTGCGCATTACATTGTATTAGAATAAGAATCTCATTTACTACAAACATCAGTTGTGCAATTAATAATAGTTACTGTTTTGGGCAATTAGGACACAGCACAATTGTTTTTCATTCTTTTAAACGTTTTCTGTAATGAACACTCAAAGGCTTAATTTGCTTTGACCTGCCCAGCAGCTGCACACATCCAACAGCTTATTCAAACACACACACACACACACACATGTGAACTCACACAGTGACACATGCCCCTCAACCCTGAAATGTTTCATAATCACAAAATTACCGTAAGCGACTCAATGCGTCTCGGGTTCTTTTCTTTTCGCTGTTTTTATTGTTTGTCAGGTTGGCAGATTTCCAGCCCACTGCCCAAAATTATTTAAAGCAATAAACATCTTGGATGTTAAAATGCTAAGGGCTACATGAAAATCCAATCAAGGCCTAAGTTATGCGCCGAGCAGCGTTGGCTTGATTCTGACAAGATAAGGTAATTTGTCCTGCAGCTGGCTGTCTTGTCGCTCACACACACACACACGACGTCCCAGTTCACACACTTTTCCAAATGAAGTGTGCTACTCCGGACGCGAGTCTTACGGCTACGTATAGAGGAGGGGTTGCCATTTAGGACACGGGCTGCCTTAATTACACACACTGTTTGTCACAGAGCAATCCAAAGAAATATGGCAAAGCTCAATAAATATGGTGAATTTGAAAGGGTGTTCTGTCTTGCTGGGGTTTTGAGGATCGATGAGGGACTGAGGGGTGCATAATGCCTGGCACCAGCCTTATTAGGTGAAGCAGACAGCCACAGTGTCTCTGAAACATCCTTCAGACAAATTACCATCCATAAAATATTTAGGCAGGTGGCCTCCAACGTTGTAGACTTCAGACTCTCCTCTTACTTTAGATCTCACCGCCCTTTCAAACCATCCCTTTAACCCGATTCAGCCTGACCCTCCCCTCACAAGACCCTCTGTGCTGCCAGCTCTGTCCATCCCCTCCCCAGTCCAGTCCAGCCTCCCACCTTCAGCTCTGTCTCTCTCCAGCCCTCTCTTATCCAGCCTTTTCTCTCTCCAGTCCTTCCATCTACATCCTTTTCTCACTCCAGTCCTTCCATCTACATCCTTTTCTCACTCCAGTCCTTCCATCTACATCCTTTTCTCTCTCCAGTCCTTCCATCTACATCCTTTTCTCTCCAGTCCTTCCATCTACATCCTTTTCTCTCTCCAGTCCTTCCATCTACATCCTTTTCTCTCTCCATTCCTTCCATCTACATCCTTTTCTCTCTCCAGTCCTTCCATCTACATCCTTTTCTCTCCAGTCCTTCCATCTCCATCCTTTTCTCTCTCCAGTCCTTCCATCTCCATCCTTTTCTCTCTCCAGTCCTTCCATCTCCATCCTTTTCTCTCTCCAGTCCTTCCATCTACATCCTTTTCCGAGTAGCCGTGGACTCACGGTTCTACTTTATGTTACCGTATCTCATTAGCTCTCTTATTAGCTCTTGCTCCATGTCTCCTCAAAAAGAGAAAAATGCCGAGAGAGAATGTCACAGCACTCCACACATGGGTTTGGAAATGTCAGAACATGAATAAATGAACTGATTACATGTCAGGGACCGTGTTCTGTGTTCTATGTTCTGCCTGCATGAGAGGATTCTGACAACCTGATTTCAACAGCAGCTAGATCTTCATGGCTAAACTGTAGCCATCGAATTGTTAAACAAGGAAAACACACTTGGCAAAGATGCCAAAGGGCAATCTCATGTGCACCATTTTTGATCGGGCCTTGGTTAAAACTGAATGCACTGTAATTGTAGGAAATAGTACCTTTGGATCCACATACGATGGGTATTTAATGCTGACTCCAGAAGTGATGCTGTTCTAGGAACAATTAAAGAAACAAGATGCATTGTGAATAAATCCGTATTTTAAATGTCACCATTTTTCATGTATTTATGTGCTTTGAAGAGAACCAAGACATAAAAGGATATTATTTAGAAATAGAATAAATGTGTTTTAAATTCTTTTTTTAAATGTATTTAGTGCTACACTTGGCATTTCGGTATACTAATAAAACAATATCTGATTTAGGATACTTTTTGGGGGGACTTTTTTTATTGTATTTCTTATAAAGTTGATGTCAATGTTATTTTTTGTGTATTTCTTGTGTATGTATTTATTTATTAAGATGTAGGGAAAGGTAGATACAACACAAAAAATACAGAATAATAAGAGACAGAGCAACTCATGGAACCTAAAGTAGTTCAAACGTGTCTAGGTTTCTGAAAACAATATCACAACAATGTCTTTCAGAAAGTTCTCGTTGTTCTAATCCACAAAAACTGTCGGACAAAACACAATACTTTTTTCTCCTTTCATTTGTTGAATTCAGAGAACTTTAGAGGCTATGGAAGCATCGAGTTGTCTCTACAAAATAAATTAAACATGTAGTTTAAGCATTTCTGACGGCTGATGTTGCAATCTTAAGAATACACTGAGACTTTGACAAGGAAAATATAAAAAATAACGACTTGTTGAGAAAAGCCGATCCATCTACTGAGGAGTTTTGATGTCAGTGTGGGGTTACCAGCTCATACTAATACCTAAAATAGAGTAAACAGAAGGATGTCAGATACATCAGAACAGACGTTGTCTTGCGTGTTTCATTCGTCGTTCCACTCTTTCAGCTCTAACCACCACAGCGCTCCAGTCGCTATCCAATTTAAAGTTTCACCAGCCTCCGCTGAAGAGAACCACACCGTTTCAGAGCACCAAAGGTAGCCACATAGCTGAAGCGCAGATGGCAGTTCTCCCTTTGAGCTTTGATTGATGATGGACCATAACAAATCAACAAGTTTAACTTGCAATGGGTGGTGGGGTAGTTAATACCGGAGAATGATGGATGGCGTGAAGCACATTGTTTGGCTGGCCACTGTGTCTTGCCCGTTCTGGCACACGGATGGAAACCAGTTGATAGAAGCAATTAACTGGCAAGGAAATTCCGGAAGTGAAAGAAGCGGGGTGGGTGGCTGTGGAAGCAGGTGTCAGGTGATGCTTTAAAAGCAATTCTCATGATGCTCTTTTTATTATAAAACCTGCAGCTAACTCACGGGATGCGTGTTGAGATGAAGGGACCTGCTGTATCTTGAGAGGTAAATATCGAAGAGAAAGCATAAAGGATCTGGTGTACGTTTGCAGATTAACTTAATTCCTGTCTATGAACACAGATGTGCCGGATAACAAGGCACAGCAATCCACCTGTGTACCCAGTGTATTGGCTCCACATTCGAGGTGTCAGGACAGGGTAGAAGGGACAGCATAGGGGGGGTTAGCCAGGTGGCTGAACAAGGAGCTCAGGTATGGGTAAGCGTTGTGGGAGGGGAGGCGAGGCTTTGTTAGCATGAACAGAACAACAACAACAAGCTTCAACTGGAAGCCAACTGTAGAGCTCGCAGAAAGCTTGGTGACACGGGACACGGGGAAGGTAGTACACCTGACGGACCGTTGCGTTCCAAATGAATCACATGGGGTTCGTTTGCACAGCCACAACTCAATATGGCTGACATTTAACCCGTGGCTTTGGTCCGGCGTTTTTCTATTTAAGCTACATTAGTTAGCTAAGTAATAGAGACAACGATTTAATGAAACGTCTTGCTGCTGATCCTTCTCTCAGAGCGGTGAATCTCGAGCATTAATCACGGCGGCGCACCTAATTTGCAACGACTACAAAATGGCCGGTCAGTGGGACGGAGACGAGGGCACGGCGCTCCACGGAATTGGCCCAGCGGCACGGGATCGGGAATAATCACGGTGTTCCTGTAAATCACTGGCTGGTTAATTAAGAAAGCCTCGGTAGGGGCAGAAAGAGTAACACATTGCCTCTAATTACTATAGTCCAATCAATGACTGCACAACATCACTAATCACTGCAAACCACACAGTGGGATATAATGATGTCTCATTTCTCCGTACATTCGGTTAGACCTCTAATTACTGTAAACCGTTAACAGCAGAAACACACTGTAATTACATGCGACTCCGACCAATATTAAAATCACGTTCGCAAAATTCACCGAAAACCACATATTAGAGCAGTTGCCCAGAACAGCTTTTCATCATCATTATGCGTCCACTCTATTATGTCTAGTAGAAGTACTTACATGGCCGTTTACTTTCTGCACCAGAGCCATGTTAATTAGGTTAGGACCACGTGGTACCTACCCAGTTATTAAGTACAACACAGTACGCAGTGCTTTTAATTTTGCGGTGGCACACAAACTCCTCTGTGCTTTATTGTTATTACAAGCTGGTTACTAATGTAATTAGAACAATAAAACGTCACTTTTTATGATGCCTGTGGTTCGAATTGTGAATTGCTTATTGCGGTGTGGTATATTTGCATATCGCCACGGTATATTGGCAATGTACGCATAACCAGCTCTAAATATAACTGCTCTAATTGTGTAACCGGTTTATGAGAGCAATATCATGTCCCCTGTTTATGGTGGCGTTTACAAAGTAACTAATTCTTAATTGTAGTTTTTGACAATGCCATAAAATGTGTATTGGTTTTTGCGTAGTGCTTAGAAACTATGGTTTAATACATATTGTATTAAGTATAGCATATCAGTTAAAACATTTGGTGAAAACTTGCAACAGAACAAGAAAAATGCCCCAAAACACCAGAAGCAGGAGTCAGTGCCACAGTTGGTGTGAGTGCTCTGTTTGTTTTACGGTATTTGTTCCCGCCTGTTGACTACAAATGCAATAGCCTGGAAATGATTTACTTCTGTTGATTATTGAATCATAGCAGTAGTGAAAAAAAGCACAAATGGCAGCCTATTCTCTTTTTAGTCCACTATTTTCAGTGTGGGCCAATAGGTCACTGGTCAAAACGAGTGCAATGTTTGGAACTGCGCTGCCACTGTTCTGCTTCCAGCCTGCTTTTGTAACGATTTTGGGACAAAGCCGGGTCTTTCCTCAGTCAATTCATAAAAATGACCTTCGCTGTGAATTATCCTAATGAAATATGAAGACCCTGTAGCTGTAGATGCTACGGGAGGGGAAATAACTGCTCCAAGAAGAAAAGACTGCTGTAGCCACGGCCTGCTTTCCAAATGCCCTCCTATAGCCACTACATAGTGCACTACGGACCCACATGCCCTGGATAAAAATGCAGTGCACTACTTATTTCAATAGGAGGGCGATTGAGGATGCCTTGCACCGGAGTGGCCATTCAAAAGAGGCCGGAAATTTCTTATTTGGGGTTTGTTTGCTACGCAGCAATTACGCAATCATCCACACTAAAGGAGATCTACACAATAAATCAAACGTAATTAATCGGAATGCTGTCACTGGGAATTCTGCCGAGCATCAATCACATTTATAATTAATTACCAGGATTATTGCAACTACTTAAGATGCAATGCAGGCCGAAGGAACCAGCCTGACTAGACGGACACAACTGTGAGATATTTCAGTTGCCTTCTTCTGCTGTGTGCAACAAAGCCTTATAAAAGAATCGGGCAAAAGGGGATCAAATGTTCTCCGGAGTGCAATTATGGGGCGCCGTTTGTAAAGTGAAGCACACAAAAATAACACCAACATTTTGCCACATTTAGCCTCAAACCACATTTAATAGTCACGTTTTTAACACATTTAAAGCATTATTTGTGAACTTTGTCTTATTTACTTTTTGTGTAAAATATATATAAATGCTAAATGTTAAATATTAAATGTTAAATCTAAATGTTAAATGTTAAATGTTAAATGTAAATGTTAAATGTTAAATCTAAATGTTATATGTTAAATCTAAATGTTAAATGTTAAATCTAAATGTTAAATCTAAATGTTATATGTTAAATCTAAATGTTAAATCTAAATGTTAAATCTAAATGTTAAATCTAAATGTTAAATCTAAATGTTAAATGTTAAATGTTAAATCTAAATGTTATATGTTAAATCTAAAAGTTAAATCTAAATGTTAAATCTAAATGTTAAATCTAAATGTTAAATCTAAATGTTAAATCTAAATGTTAAATATAAATGTTAAATCTAAATGTTAAATCTAAATTATAAGTCATACATTTAACTATACAAGAATTACGGTACTTAGCCACGCCCCTAGTTCGTGACCGTGAATCTTCACAACTCGCACAGCTCTATTTCACAAAGAGGTCTTTCAAAATGGCAAGTCATGTAGAGTTATAGCGGAGGTATTTGAGAGAGCTGTTGCTGCTGGGGTTAGGATGGCTCTTCATGACCGACCTACACCAAGCACATCTTCCCAATCAACCACCACATCATTGCCATCGGTAAGTACTGAAGTTATGCGTTTTATGAAATGGAGGGGTCTTACAGTTAACCTAGCTGTCGTAGCTAGTATCATATGTCACCTGTTAACTAGACTACCATAACCCAGTTAGTGGTTAACGGTAACCAAATTACCCACTTTATGAAGCTATTGTTGTGGTGAATTTGTGACCAACTTTCCCAGATTGCTCACGAGCGCACTAACTAAGCAATCTGGGTAAGGGTTGGGTACGGAGACCCGCTGCTAATAGGGCACAGGTGCCTTAACAACCGGTATCTACCGGACCGAGTAGCAACGCGGATTTGTGTGCCTCATTTCGGCGCCACTTATTATACCTGAATGCCTTACAGTGCATTCAAAATTATTGTAAATGAACCTTTTCCCATCTGGTGGTTGTTTTTGTTGTCCAACAGCAATTTACTAGTGAAATTACTATATTATTAAATCATTTAATGTTTACCATATGGCCTTAGCAATAATCAAACCGTTCTTTAATGTCGCTGACTGTTGTTTAGTACTTTACTCTATTCATCTAGTCTTCTGAATCCAAACTATAAGGTACAGTTTACTGTAGGCCAAAATATGGTACCAGGCAGATTTAACCACTAGACCTTGAACTGGGCTTTATCGCCATATCTGACAGTCAAAATATGGGCTCTTGTTTCAGGTCTCCACACCAGTAGTGCCCACTGGCACTTCCAGCTCTGCCACCACTGTCACATCACTAAGATCAGTAAGTTAAGTTGTGTTATACAGCTAGAACATTTTTGTTACCCTCAGTGAAATGAGTCATGTAGCTCAAAAAATGAAATCCATCAACAGACTATTAGGGGTTATATGACAAATTGAAGTGAGTCTCGAATGATTTGACAAAAAAAACACTGTAAAAGCTATTCTTGGTTAATATTCAAGTTCAACATTGGTCATTTTTTGGCTTATGTTATTTTAATATTAAGTGTATTAATATGGGTGGAGTATAATGATTACATTATGTGCATGGCAAAATTATATCATAAACACTGAATGTCCTGTCTGTTTTTCCCCTTCTTTTTTTAGGATGGGCATACAAACTTATTAGATGGAATTTAGTTGTACATTGCACAATGGATGGTTACAGTAGAATGTTAACGTTTATCTGGTGTTCCAACAACAACCGGGCTGAAACTGTTATGGACCTCTTCAGTCCAGCCATCAGTGATCTTGGCCGGCCCCTTCATATCAGAACTGATCATGGAGGGGAGAATGTCTGTATTTGGGAAGACATGAGAGTTCAGAGGTGACAATTCTGTGTTGACTGGAAGCTCTGTACATAATCAATGAATTGAACGATTCAATCGGGACCTGAACAGAAACTGCTGTGATGTGTTTGCACCCATTTTCTATGAGCTAGAGTCAATGGAGACTTTAGACATAGATAATGAATCAGATTTATTTTCTCCATTATGTATATATTCCCAGGATCAATCGGACATTGGATGAGTTTAAAGATGCATTTAACAATCATTCAATCTCCTCTGAAGGTAACAGAACCCCAGTTCAGCTTTTCACCCTAGACAGACATCTTCTGTTAACTAACAATCCAGAAACTGCAACTGACGAAAGAACAGAGGACTCCGTATCGGCACCTCTTGCACATCTCCTTTTGCCCACTTAACCAGCAGGACTTGCAAGAATTGGTTGTTTCAGTAAACCCTCTTGAAAATGATGGAAACAAGGGAAAACATACAACAGTACACAAATTTGTATTCAACAAAATTGTAAAAACTGTAACTGTTGTTACTTAAATCCCTGTTGTTAAGCTTATCCCTCCAGAATAGCTTGCTCTGTCCTTTATTACCCCTTTTGTATATTAGTACTGTTTATATTGTCTCATTGCTGTTCAGTGTCTTTGGCTTTCTTGACAGCTGCTTAAAATTGAATGTATTAATATTATTGTTCTTATACTAATCAGACAACATTATCTTGTGAATAACTAGTGCTGTACATTAAGCAGTAGGACATTCAAGTTTTGGTGATTGCAGTGAATCCTCTTAACCCTTGTATTATCTTTACTTTTGGGACCCTCTGGTATCTCTCGGGTCAGAGATTTGAAAACAATTGTGTAATAAAATGTTTCTTAACAACTATTGTCTGTATCTTAATTTCAAACAATTTGGATATGACATTTGATATATATGCAATGCAATCAAGTCTTTACTAAAACACAATTAACAATGGAAGTGTGATTTGTTTTTTTTCTGTTAAATATTTGATCGTGCTTATATTGGGAAAAAGTGAGACAATGTTTTCATGAACATTTCTTACTTTGAATGCAAACTCTAGTGCTGTGGGGCACTTCCAGTAACTGGCAGTGGGGCTGCTGCAGCTTACGCCTGTGGTACATATTCCAAGTGAAGGCCATCTTGTAATTCACTTCAGAATACTCTGTATTGTTATCTAAATCATCCTCATGTTCAAAAACATTTCCTCTATGGGAAAGAGTAAGCTAACAGCTTCTCAGTGCCTAGGTAATAATGCAACATTATGTGTGTGTGGGCATGTTTCAGTGTCTCTGTATGCAGGAAAAACTGCCCCCAAGACCATAATATAGGATGTAAATGTGTAGTATAGTAGCACGTGTGCCCATTTTTTTGTTAGTTTGTACATGTTTATCACAGAAAACAAGGTAAGGCCATTGTGTTACAGGTATAATCTTTTTTTACCATTACCATTTCTATTGTAAAAATATGAAAATACAATTCAAAAGTTAAACAATGGTGACTAGAAGAAAAAAAACTTCACAGAGTAAAGGAATTTGTATTCCACAAAATTCAAAATTGAATCCATTTCCTTATACTAATCAATAATAAAAATGTAACTAACTTATCAGTATGTAGTGTTGTACAGTAAGGACATATTGTAAATACAACCAGTGCCATGGATTAAGACTGAACAATAACATGAATTCATCAGTATGTAGTGGTGTACAGTAAGCACATATTGTAAATACAACCAGTGCCATGGATTAAGACTGAACAATAACATGAATTCATCAGTATGTAGTGGTGTACAGTAAGCACATATTGTAAATACAACCAGTGCCATGGATTAAGACTGAACAATAACATGAATTCATCAGTATGTAGTGGTGTACAGTATGCCACAGGTATTTGTATAACGTGGGTCTGGATATCTGCAGGACCGGAGCTACCACAGAGAGTTGTCCCAAGTCGTAACAAGCACTCAATGTCCTCTTTAGAAAATATGGTATGCCCATCCTAAAAAAGAAGGGGAAAACAGACAGGACATTCAGTGTTTATGATATAATTTTGCCATGCACATAATGTAATCATTATACTCCACCCATATTAATACACTACATATTAAAATAACATAAGCCAAAAAATGACCAATGTTGAACTTGAATATTAACCAAGAATAGCTTTTACAGTGTTTTTTTTGTCAAATCATTCGAGACTCACTTCAATTTGTCATATAACCCCTAATAGTCTGTTGATGGATTTCATTTTTTGAGCTACATGACTCATTTCACTGAGGGTAACAAAAATGTTCTAGCTGTATAACACAACTTAACTTACTGATCTTAGTGATGTGACAGTGGTGGCAGAGCTGGAAGTGCCAGTGGGCACTACTGGTGTGGAGACCTGAAACAAGAGCCCATATTTTGACTGTCAGATATGGCGATAAAGCCCAGTTCAAGGTCTAGTGGTTAAATCTGCCTGGTACCATATTTTGGCCTACAGTAATTCACGAGTTCGCACTTACATGCCAATTAAGGGATATAGGTTTAATGCGTATTTGGCGTGCTGTCCGGAGGGAGGGTTCCGGGCTCGGAATCCGGCCCGGGGCTCCGGGCTCGGAATTTGGCCCGAACCCAGAGTACCCCCCCCCGCATGTAAGTGGTTAGGACTAGAATTTGAGCGGAGAAGGGGTGGTGGGGGGATGCTGCGAGCTGTCAGCGGAGCGAGGTAAGACTGCTGAGTCTATATGTACCCTCTAGCTGTTAATTGCTGAGGGCTTCCACCTGTAATTAATTAGCTGGAAGTCCTCCTCCCGAACCTTGTTAGTAAACCTCATTTCACGAGTTCGCACTTACATGCCAATTAAGGGATATAGGTTTAATGCGTATTTGGCGTGCTGTCCGGAGGGAGGGTTCCGGGCTCGGAATCCGGCCCGGGGCTCCGGGCTCGGAATTTGGCCCGAACCCAGAGTACCCCCCTAACGCTAAGGAGCCGAGGACAGCCGCTGGATTATAAACCCCCCAGAGAGCCGCGCTTGGCGGACTGGCATCGCGAGGAAGGGTCAGAATTGTTTTTTTTTTTTTTTTTTTTTAAATGTTATTTATTATTATTATTATTTTTTTTTTTTTTTTTTTTTTTTTTTTTTTTATTTTAATTTTTGTTTATTAATCTATATTTTTTTTTTTTTTTTTTTTTTTTTTTGTATGCGCGCGGCCTGTGAAGCCGTTCACGGCCTGGACCAGGCGGGCCCTGCTGGCCTGTGGACGTGGGGCGTTTGAACGTTTGTTGCGGGACTGAGGCCCGCTTGGTGTTCCTATTCCGACCGCTGGGAGACCAATGCTCGCTGGACGGAACGGGGAAACGTGGGAGCTTTGCTGTGGGACCAATGCCCGTTTGGTATAGATTTATTCCGACCGCTGTGAGACCAATGCTCGCTGGACGGAAAGGAGGAACGTACAGGAAAGTGAGTGCTTGCCCGGGAGGTTCTCACGCGGCATCTGCTGGAGACCAATGCTCACTGGATGAAAGAGAGAACGATGGGCTCGACCGGGGAAGTTCTCACTCCGTCCGCTGTGAGACTAGTGCTCGCTGGACGGAAAGGGGAAACGCGAAGGGGGAAAATGAGTGCTTGCCCGGGAGATTTTCTCACGCGGCACCTGCTGGAGACCAATGCTCACTGGATGAAAAGAGAAAACGTTGGGGCTCGACCGGGGAAGTTCTCACTCCGTCCGCTGTGAGACTAGTGCTCGCTGGACGGAAAGGGGAAACGCGAAGGGGAAAATGAGTGCTTGCCCGGGAGATTTTCTCACGCGGCCTCTGCTGGAGACCAAATGCTCACTGGATGAAAAGAGAAAACGTACGAACTCAACCGGGGAGGTTCTCATTCCGTCCGCTGTGAGACTAGTGCCCGCTGGACGGAAGGAAACGGGAAATAGCGAAAGTGAGTGCCTGCCCGGGAGATTTTCTCACGCGGCATCTGCTGGAGACCGAATGCTCACTGGATGAAAGAGAAAACAGGAGCGCTCTACCGGGGGCTCTCACTCCGTCCGCTGTGAGGCCAATGCTCGCTGGACGGAAAGAGAGGACAGAAAAGGAACAAGGGGGGGTTCTATTAATTAGAACGGAGTTCTATTACTTAGTTGATTTAATTGTCCATTTATCTATTGGTTGATTCGTTTACGAGGGTTTGGTGAGCTATTTTGATATGGGACCGATTTGTCCTGATATAGCTTTGGAAAGCGTCGGAGGACCATCTCCCTAGGGCTTGGATCTGCTGTTGGGAGAGGCCTTTTTGGGCTGCTGAAGTTGCTGCCCCGATGCGGAATGAGTGGCCTGAAAAGTGTTCTGCTGGAATGCCTGACTGCTGGAGAACGGATTTGAGGTGCTTCTGGAACCAGAAACGTGACACGGGTTTCCGGGATTCGTCCATGAACAGGGGTTCCAGAGGAGATCTAGCCTGGGATCTTCTCCGTTGCAGGTAAACCCGAATTGACTGGTACGGTTGGATTTGCGAGGCTAGGTTAAAAATGTAGATAAAATGGCCTTTATTGTTCTGGTCGGTCTTGCTTCGTTTAATCAGAAATGAAATTGCCTCGTCGTCTATTACTGATAGGTCTGAGATGGTGGGGTGGATTTCGGGGTCGAATTTGGAAGTGGTGGTGAGTTCCGAGCACCTGAGGAAGCCGAAAAAGGCTAGGATAAACATGGCGTCAAGTGTGCGGGCGGCACCTAGGGGCTGGTAGCCTGTGCGGAGGGTGTAAATGCATTTGGTTAAGATATCAAGGGTTAAGGGTTGCCTGGCGTCGGTACGGGTGGGCTGGGATCTTTGAATCCCTTTAATCAGGAGGGAGGTTTGTGCGTTGCTTATTCCGGGGGAGGGAGCGCCGTGCATCAATTTATGGAAAAACTGGATGCCGCTCAGGTACCCTCTAATGGACCCGGCTTGTAAGCCCTTTATAGTATAAAGATAGGAGGTGAAAGACGTTATGGAAAGAAGGGAAAAATCGGGGAAGGGTAGGTTGTAAGAAGCGTGGAATGTTTTAAAACTTTTCCAGGCGGTAAGGTAGGATTGGAGGGTCCTGGGGGCGACTGCGTGAAGGATGGTGTTGAGTGATGAGTCGAGCAGGGTTTTTAGCGGGTGGTTTACGGGAATATCAACTCCGAATAGCGAGGTACCGGAGTAGGGATATGGTCCGCCTCCGGAGCCAGCGTCCTGAATTTCTGAAACAGAAAGCGAGACAGGGAGTCAGCGATTTGATTCTCCGACCCGGGGATATGCTTAGCGACGATAATGAATTGGTCGCAAGCTGCGATCCAGGTGAGGCGCCTTAAGAGTGGCATCAGAGCGGGTGAATGGGAACGGCCTCTGTTAATGCAGTGCACGGTCGCCTCGTTGTCGCAATGCACTAGGATGCTTGTAGAGGACCATTCCTTCCCCCACAGGAAAGCTGCTACTACGAGAGGGTAGAGCTCGAATAGCGCCGAGGATTGCGGTAATTGCTGGAACTGGGGTGGCCACGGAGCCGCGAACCAACGACCTTGGTAGAATCCCCCGAACCCGATTGAGGGGGCGGCGTCTGTGAACAGTTGGATGTCGGTGGGGAACGCGACGAGGTTTTTGTGAAAAAACGATAGGCCGTTCCACTGTTTTAGAAATGTTACCCATAGCCTAAGTTCGTCGCGGCATGCTTGGGTTAAGGAAAATGGGGTCCTCTAGCGAGTGGACGGAGGACGCGAGTGAGAGGAGATGCGATATAAAGGGGCGACCCTGCGGGATGATGCGCGTCGCGAAGTTTAAATGGCCGAGCAGGGACAAGAGTTCACGTTCGAGAGAACCGATTTCTCGAGGAAAGTAGAGGAGACGAGAATTATTCGGTCGATTTTCTCCTTTGGCAGGGATGCTTGGAATTCCCTAGAATCCAAGTTAATCCCTAGGAACTCGATGGACGTCGCGGGGCCCATGGTTTTCTCCTCTGCGAGGGGGATTCCAAGCTCGGAGAAGACGTTTTGGACTGAGAGGAGGTGCGCGGCCGGGATGGCGTTGGGAGGCGAGATTATTAGAAAATCATCTAGCAGGTGAATGAGGTGGGGGATGGCGTAGTTTTTGACAAGATCCAGCAGACTGCTTCTGATAGCATGTCGAATATTTTTAGGGCTGCTTTTGCATCCGAACGTTAGACGTACGGCGAAATAGTATTTCTCGAGCCAGCGGACTCCAAAGAGATGCCATGAGTCGGGATGGATGGGCATGACTTTGAAAGCGGATGTAACGTCAACTTTGGCCAGCCAGGCACCCCGACCCGCGATTTTAATCAGGTAGATGCCTGGTCTATGCCGTGGAATTTAAGCGAAGATTCGTCGAGAGGGGACAGGCTGTTAATACTTGGGAACGGGGAATTGCGTGGGTCTGACAGGGTGATAAAAATGCGTTTTTATCTCGTCCGGGTGGATGGCCGTTCTAAATACATTGCCTGAAATTTTTAATTAATTAATTTTATTATTTTTTTTTTTTTTTTTTTTTTTTTTTTTTTTACGGGAGTCGTGGAATAATTTGGATGTTTTATTTGCGGGTTTAGGCTGGACGTACGCCGCCGCAGAGCTACAAATATGCATGGAACGGCTGCGTGCTCTATGGCATCCGCCCGCGTTGAAATTATCACCGATCTGCCTGCCTTCGATAAGAGCGGAGACCTGGGTTCAGTGGGTTGCGCTGGTGGTTGCTGTACGAGTTACGTAGCTGGTGG
This sequence comes from Dallia pectoralis, assembly GCA_029465975.1. Classification (NCBI taxonomy): domain Eukaryota; kingdom Metazoa; phylum Chordata; class Actinopteri; order Esociformes; family Umbridae; genus Dallia; species Dallia pectoralis. Next base: position 18,377,114 of record CM055746.1, on the reverse strand, counting down.
ACAAATAGGGTTGCTCGAACCGGAGTGGGGAGGAGGGGAGGGGGAATGGCGGTTGGAAGGATGAAGAGTGAGCTTGCGCAGCGAGCGGGGGCGGGCCCGCGCTGGTTTGGAGCTGTGGGGCTGCGGGCCTGCGGGCCACTGCCGGTGGGCGGGGTTGTGCCGCTGCCAGTGGGCGGGGTTGGCACCTGGAGGGTAGAGAGACTGGAGGCGAGGGTTAGCCTGTACTGCTGGCTGGGAAAGCTTCGCGCTAGTGCCCGGGGCGGAGCTCGGGGCCGCTGGAAAGGGAGAGGGTTATTAGGGGTATAAGGCTGAGCTGTAAAAGGGGAGCAGCTGGGCTCGTCCGAATGCGGCGCTGCGGCGGCAGAGGCATTGGCGGAGCAAAGCGAGCCGTGTCCTGAGCGGGAGGACGACGGAGTTGCCTGGGGCGGTATATTTTGAGCCCTGCGGGTTTTGCCCTGCCTGCGGGCCGGTTTGGGAGACATATAGGTCGTACGGCTCCGCTTTGTGCGTCTTCCTTGAGACCTGTGGGTCCGACTTGCCCAGCGCTTGTCTTAGCCCGGCTACGGTCCAGTTCCCCACGGGAGGGATCGTCGGGATGGTCGAGCGGTAGGAGGAGGCCGGGGAAGAAGGTGGTGGTTTTGCTGGGGGCGGCGAAGCCTGGTACCGGCGTCCGGGTGAACGCGCGGATGGTCGGGCCGGAGTGCGGCCGCGAGAAGCCCTGGGCTCCGGAGTGGCGTACGGCATGACCGAAATGGTCGGGAGACCCGCGACTTGCGGGGGGACATTCCTGGGATTGTTAGTGCCTTCCGCGGAGGAAGCGCTTTAGCGAGACGAGTAGTATCTGGGCGAGAGAAGCTGCTGCGAGCTGTCAGCGGAGCGAGGTAAGACTGCTGAGTCTATATGTACCCTCTAGCTGTTAATTGCTGAGGGCTTCCACCTGTAATTAATTAGCTGGAAGTCCTCCTCCCGAACCTTGTTAGTAAACCTCATACTGTACCTTATAGTTTGGATTCAGAAGACTAGATGAATAGAGTAAAGTACTAAACAACAGTCAGCGACATTAAAGAACGGTTTGATTATTGCTAAGGCCATATGGTAAACATTAAATGATTTAATAATATAGTAATTTCACTAGTAAATTGCTGTTGGACAACAAAAACAACCACCAGATGGGAAAAGGTTCATTTACAATAATTTTGAATGCACTGTAAGGCA
>CM055746.1:18311796-18375399 GCA_029465975.1 Dallia pectoralis | reverse complement strand
ACCCTGTGTATATATATACAGTATCTCACAACCTAACCCTGTGTATATATATATTTATACAGTATCTCACAACCTAACCCTGTGTATATATATATACAGTATCTCACAACCTAACCCTGTGTATATATATACAGTATCTCACAACCTAACCCTGTGTATATTCATACAGTATCTCACAACCTAACCCTAAACCTGTGTATAGCTCTGGGCCCAATTTGGACATTTTCACTTAGGGGTGTACGTTTGTTGCAAATGCTTAATCATGCTTATTTAGGGTACCTTGGCTTGGGGATGGGCTATGTTCTGTAGCTCCTCCCTCTTCGTCTGCTCCTCCAATTACCTCATCATCAGGAACGTTAATGTTCTCCCTTGACTGGCTGTGTGACCTTTGAAAATAAAACACACACTTAGTTACACGGATAAGCCAAAAGATAATGACTACATTTGCATTCCACCTAAACAGCACTGCCCCACCATGGCATGGACTCTACAAGACAGGAAGTTGTCCTGGTGAATATGGAACCAAGACATTACCAGAAGATTCCTGAAGATGTCATGTGGTATATGGAACCAAGACATTACCAGCAGATCCCTGAAGGTGTCCTGTGGTATCTGGTACCAAGACATTAGCAGTAGACCCCTGAAGGTGTCCTGGTGAATATAGGAACCAAGACATTACCAGCAGATCCCTGAAGGTGTCCTGTGGTATCTGGTACCAAGACATTAGCAGTACACCCCTAAAGGTGTCCTGGTGAATATAGGAACCAAGACATTAGCAGCAGATCCCTGAAGGTGTCCTGTGGTATCTGGTACCAAGACATTAGCAGTAGACCCCTGAAGGTGTCCTGGTGAATATAGGAACCAAGACATTACCAGCAGATCCCTGAAGGTGTCCTGTGGTATCTGGTACCAAGACATTAGCAGTAGACCCCTGAAGGTGTCCTGGTGAATATAGGAACCAAGACATTACCAGCAGATCCCTGAAGGTGTCCTGTGGTATCTGGTACCAAGACATTAGCAGTAGACCCCTGAAGGTGTCCTGGTGAATATAGGAACCAAGACATTACCAGCAGATCCCTGAAGGTGTCCTGTGGTATCTGGTACCAAGACATTAGCAGTACACCCCTAAAGGTGTCCTGGTGAATATAGGAACCAAGACATTAGCAGCAGATCCCTGAAGGTGTCCTGTGGTATCTGGTACCAAGACATTAGCAGTAGACCCCTGAAGGTGTCCTGGTGAATATAGGAACCAAGACATTACCAGCAGATCCCTGAAGGTGTCCTGTGGTATCTGGTACCAAGACATTAGCAGTAGACCCCTGAAGGTGTCCTGGTGAATATAGGAACCAAGACATTACCAGCAGATCCCTGAAGGTGTCCTGTGGTATCTGGTACCAAGACATTAGCAGTAGACCCCTGAAGGTGTCCTGGTGAATATAGGAACCAAGACATTACCAGCAGATCCCTGAAGGTGTCCTGTGGTATCTGGTACCAAGACATTAGCAGTAGACCCCTGAAGGTGTCCTGGTGAATATAGGAACCAAGACATTACCAGCAGATCCCTGAAGTTGTCCTGGTGAATGTCGAACCAAAACATTAGCAGCAGATCCAAGTCCTGTAAGCTGCGAGGTGGCTCTGCCATGGATCAAACTTTTTGCTCCCACACATCCCACAGATGATCAATAGATTTAATGGTCCAGCAGATCCCACAGATGATCAATGCTGGGTGTGTGTGTGCTGGGTGTGTGTGCTGGGTGTGTGTGTGCTGGGTGTGTGTGTGCTGTGTGTGTGCTGGGTGTGTGTGCTGGGTGTGTGTGTGCTGGGTGTGTGTGCTGGGTGTGTGTGCTGGGTGTGTGTGCTGGGTGTGTGTGTGCTGGGTGTGTGTGTGCTGGGTGTGTGTGCTGGGTGTGTGTGCTGGGTGTGACATGTACACATGCTCTGCTGAACTCTCCCTCTGTAACCCTGTTGCATGACAATACTCACATTCCAAACAGCAAGTCATGGAGTCCTATGGAGAAACCGGAGAAATATGTTAAAGACACCTTGTAGTGGTTTGTCTGTCTCACCTGGTGAATAACCAGGAAATGGTGTGAACATTGTCATTTTAGATAGCTGTAGGTATATGTAATGTGTGTGTGTAGGTATATGTAATGTGTGTGTGTAGGTATATGTAATATGTGTGTGTGTAGGTATATGAAATGTGTGTGTGTGTGTAGGTATATGTAATGTGTGTGTATGTAGGTATACGTAATGTGTGTGTGTGTGTGTGTGTGTAGGTATATGCAATATGTGCGTGTGTGTGTGTAGGTATATGTAATGTGTGTGTGTGTGTGTAGGTATATGTAATGTGTGTGTGTGTGTGTGTGTGTGTGTGTAGGTATATGTAATGTGTGTGTAGGTATATGTAATGTGTGTGTGTAGGTATATGTAATGTGTGTGTGTAGGTATATGTAATGTGTGTGTGTGTGTGTAGGTATATGTAATGTGTGTGTGTAGGTATATGTAATGTGTGTGTGTGTGTGTAGGTATATGTAATGTGTGTGTGTAGGTATATGTAATGTGTGTGTGTAGGTATATGTAATGTGTGTGTGTGAAGGTATATGTAATGTGTGTGTGTGTGTGTGTAGGTATATGTAATATGTGTGTGTGTAGGTATATGTAATGTGTGTGTGTAGGTATATGTAATGTGTGTGTGTGTGTGTAGGTATATGTAATGTGTGTGTGTAGGTATATGTAATGTGTGTGTGTGTGTGTAGGTATATGTAATGTGTGTGTGTGTGTGGGTATATGTAATGTGTGTGTGTGTAGGTATATGTAATGTGTGTGTGTAGGTATATGTAATATGCGTGTGTAGGTATATGTAATGTGTGTGTGTAGGTATATGTAATGTGTGTGTGTGTAGGTATATGTAATGTGTGTGTGTAGATATATGTATTGTGTGTGTGTGTAGGTATATGTAATGTGTGTGTGTAGGTATATGTAATATGTGTGTGTAGGTATATGTAATATGTGTGTGTGATGGTATATGTAATGTGTGTGTAGGTATATGTAATGTGTGTAGGTATATGTAATGTGTGTGTGTGTGTGTGTAGGTATATGTAATGTGTGTGTGTGTAAGTATATGTAATGTGTGTGTGTGTAGGTATATGTAATGTGTGTGTGTGTAGGTATATGTAATGTGTGTGTGTGTGTGTGTGTGTGTGTAGGTATATGTAATGTGTGTGTGTGTAAGTATATGTAATGTGTGTGTGTGTAGGTATATGTAATGTGTGTGTGTGTGTGTGTGTAGGTATATGTAATATGCGTGTGTGTGTGTGTAGGTATATGTAATATGCGTGTGTGTGTGTGTAGGTATATGTAATATGCGTGTGTGTGTGTGTGTGTAGGTATATGTAATGTGTGTGTGTGTGTGTGTGTGTGTGTGTGTAGGTATATGTATTGTGTGTGTGTGTGTGTGTGTGTAGGTATATGTAATGTGTGTGTGTGTGTGTGTGTGTGTGTAGGTATATGTAATATGTGTAGGTATATGTAATATGTGTGTGTGTGTAGATATATGTAATATGTGTGTGTGTGTGTAGGTATATGTAATATGTGTGTGTGTAGGTATATGTAATGTGTGTGTGTGTGTGTGTGTGTGTAGGTATATGTAATGTGTGTGTGTGTGTGTGTGTGTAGGTATATGTAATGTGTGTGTGTGTAGGTATATGTAATGTGTGTGTGTAGATATATGTAATGTGTGTGTGTGTGTAAGTATATTTAATGTGTGTGTGTGTAAGTATATGTAATGTGTGTGTGTGTAGGTATATGTATTGTGTGTGTGTGTGTAGGTATATGTAATGTGTGTGTGTGTAGGTATATGTAATGTGTGTGTAGGTATATGTAATATGTGTGTGTGTGTGTAGGTATATGTAATGTGTGTGTGTGTGTGTAGGTATATGTAATGTGTGTTTGTGTGTGTGTAGGTATATGTAATGTGTGTGTGTAGGTATATGTAATATGTGTGTACATACGAGGGTTGTTGTTGCGGTTGCGGATGATGTACATAAACAGAAGTATGGTTGCTATAGCAGCTATAAGCATCCCTCCAATGGCTGCTCCAATCACAGCAGGGTATGCATTAAAGGGTGGATCCGCTGTAACACAGACATATGGTTGCTATAGCAGCTAAGATCATTCCTCCAATATCTGCTCCAATCACAGAAGGGTATGCATATTTTAGAGACACACATGCATAACAAGATATGAATCTCCGTACCAGTCAGAAATGTCTTACTGATATTATCTCTGTCTTCTACTATTTATTATTTCTATTGACATGTGGGACATGAATTACCATACTGTAAATAAATAAAAGATAGATAATGTGGTCTACTAACTGTTCTGGTCAGGGTAGACTAACTGTTCTGGTTACTGTAGACTAACTGTTCTGGTCACTGTAGATTAACTGTTCTGGTTACTGTAGATTAACTGTTCAGGTTCCTGTAGACTAACTGTTCTGGTCACTGTAGACTAACTGTTCTGGTTACTGTAGATTAACTGTTCAGGTTACTGTAGACTAACTGTTCTGGTCACTGTATTCTAACTGTTCTGGTTACTGTAGATTAACTGTTCAGGTTACTGTAGACTAACTGTTCTGGTCACTGTAGTCTAACTGTTCTGGCTACTGTAGACTAACTGTTCTGGTTACTGTAGACTAACTGTTCTGGTCACTGTAGTCTAACTGTTCTGGTTACTGTAGACTAACTGTTCAGGTTACTGTAGACTAACTGTTCTGGTCACTGTAGTCTAACTGTTCTGGTTACTGTAGACTAACTGTTGTGGTTACTGTAGACTAACTGTTCTGGTCACTGTAGTCTAACTGTTCTGGTTACTGTAGACTAACTGTTCTGGTTACTGTAGACTAACTGTTCTGGTTACTGTAGACTAACTGTTCTGGTCATTGTAGACTAACTGTTCAGGTTACTGTAGACTAACTGTTTAGGTTACTGTAGACTAACTGTTGTGGTTACTGTAGACTAACTGTTCTGGTCATTGTAGACTAACTGTTGTGGTTACTGTAGACTAACTGTTGTGGTTACTGTAGACTAACTGTTCTGGTTACTGTAGACTAACTGTTCTGGTTACTGTAGACTAACTGTTCTGGTTACTGTAGACTAACTGTTCTGGTCATTGTAGACTAACTGTTCAGGTTACTGTAGACTAACTGGTGTGGTTACTGTAGACTAACTGTTGTGGTTACTGTAGACTAACTGTTGTGGTTACTGTAGACTAACTGTTGTGGTTACTGTAGACTAACTGTTCTGGTTACTGTAGGTGATAGTGTGATTTGTTATGATTAAAAAACATCTATTTTGACAATGTTAATGAATCATACTGTGAAAGTAGCTTTCAAAATACTTAGTAATCTCTATTCTTTCCCCTCTCTCCTCCTAACCCTACCCTAACCATACCCTAACCCTACCCTAACCATACCCTAACCCTACCCTAACCATACCCTACCCTAACGCTACCCTAACCATACCTAACCCTAACCATACCCTAACCCTAACCATACCCTAACCATACCCTACCCTAACCATACCCTAACCATACCCTAACCATACCCTAACCCTAACCATACCCTAACCATACCCTACCCTAACCCTACCCTAACCATACCCTACCCTAACCCTACCCTAACCATACCCTACCCTAACCTTACCCTAACCATACCCTAACCATACCCTACCCTAACCATACCCTAACCCTACCCTAACCCTACCCTAACCATACCCTAACCCTACCCTAACCATACCCTAACCCTACCCTAACCATACCCTAACCCTACCCTAACCATACCCTAAACCTAACCCTACCCTGCCCCTTTCTGAAAGCCTTTCTCCACCTCTCCCTTTCTCTTTCAATCTTTCTCCACCTCTCCCTTTCTCTTTCAATCTTTCTTCACCTCTCCCTTTCTCTTTCAATCTTTCTTCACCTCTCCCTTTCTCTTTCAATCTTTCTGCACCTTTCTCTTTCAACCTTTCTCCACCTCTCCCGTCTTTGTCCATAACTGGTCTTTCCACTTTTCCTTACCCTCTCTTCTCCACCATGACAACAAAGTAATTAGACAGACAAACAACCAAGGAAAGAAGTGCTATAAAGCCAGAAAGAAAGAGAGAGGAATGGATAAGGAGACAAGACAGGTAGAGTTGTGTGTGTGTGTGTGTGTGGTTAGGGTTTTCTGTGTGTATGTGTCTGTAACCTGAGAAAAAAAGAAAGCGATTAAAGTTCATCTCACATGAACCTGTTAACATCATGGGAATATCACAAAATAATTAGCCAGTCAAGAACTTGACTCTTAATGTCTTCATTCATGATTCCTCTCATTCTCTTCAGTCCAAGTCTCTATCATCTCTCTGTTTCTATAGACGTCCCTCTAATATTTATATTATAGACGTCCCTCTAATATTTATATTATAGACGTCCCTCTAATATTTATATTATAGACGTCCCTCTAATATTTATATTACAGACGTCCCTCTAATATTTATATTATAGACGTCCCTCTAATATTTATATTACAGACGTCCCTCTAATATTTATAGTATAGACGTCCCTCTAATATTTATATTATAGACGTCCCTCTAATATTTATAGTATAGACGTCCCTCTAATATTTATATTATAGACGTCCCTCTAATATTTATATTATAGACGTCCCTCTAATATATATATTATAGACGTCCCTCTAATATTTATATTATAGACGTCCCTCTAATATTTATATTATAGACGTCCCTCTAATATTTATATTACAGACGTCCCTCTAATATTTATAGTATAGACGTCCCTCTAATATTTATATTACAGACGTCCCTCTAATATTTATAGTATAGACGTCCCTCTAATATTTATATTATAGACGTCCCTCTAATATTTATATTATAGACGTCCCTCTAATGTTTATAGTATAGACGTCCCTCTAATATTTATATTATAGACGTCCCTCTAATATTTATATTATAGACGTCCCTCTAATATTTATATTATAGACGTCCCTCTAATGTTTATATTATAGACGTCCCTCTAATATTTATAGTATAGACGTCCCTCTAATATTTATATTATAGACGTCCCTCTAATATTTATATTATAGACGTCCCTCTAATATTTATATTATAGACGTCCCTCTAATATTTAAATTATAGACGTCCCTCTAATATTTATATTATAGACGTCCCTCTAATATTTATATTATAGACGTCCCTCTAATATTTATATTATAGACGACCCTCTAATATTTATATTATAGACGTCCCTCTAATATTTATATTATAGACCACCCTCTAATATTTATATTATAGACGTCCCTCTAATGTTTATAGTATAGACGTCCCTCTAATATTTATATTATAGACGTCCCTCTAATATTTATATTATAGACGTCCCTCTAATGTTTATATTATAGACGTCCCTCTAATATTTATATTATAGACGTCCCTCTAATATTTATATTATAGACATCCCTCTAATATTTATATTATAGACGTCCCTCTAATGTTCATATTATAGACGTCCCTCTAATATTTATAGTATAGACGTCCCTCTAATATTTATATTATAGACGTCCCTCTAATGTTCATATTATAGACGTCCCTCTAATATTTATATTATAGACGTCCCTCTAATATTTATATTATAGACGTCCCTCTAATATTTATAGTATAGACGTCCCTCTAATATTTATATTATAGACGTCCCTCTAATATTTATATTATAGACGTCCCTCTAATATTTATATTATAGACGTCCCTCTAATATTTATATTATAGACGACCCTCTAATATTTATATTATAGACGTCCCTCTAATATTTATATTATAGACGTCCCTCTAATGTTTATATTATAGACGTCCCTCTAATATTTATAGTATAGACGTCCCTCTAATATTTATATTATAGACGTCCCTCTAATATTTAAATTATAGACGTCCCTCTAATATTTATCTTATAGACGTCCCTCTAATATTTATATTAAAGACGTCCCTCTAATATTTATATTATAGACGACCCTCTAATATTTATATTATAGACGTCCCTCTAATATTTATATTATAGACGTCCCTCTAATATTTATATTATAGACCACCCTCTAATATTTATATTATAGACGTCCCTCTAATGTTTATATTATAGACGTCCCTCTAATATTTATATTATAGACGTCCCTCTAATATTTATGTTATAGACGACCCTCTAATATTTATATTATAGACGTCCCTCTAATGTTTATATTATAGACGTCCCTCTAATATTTATATTATAGACGACCCTCTAATATTTATATTATCGACGTCCCTCTAATGTTTATAGTATAGACGTCCCTCTAATGTTTATATTATAGACGTCCCTCTAATGTTTATATTATAGACGTCCCTCTAATGTTTATATTATAGACGTCCCTCTAATGTTTATATAATAGACGTCCCTCTAATATTTATATTATAGACGTCCCTCTAATATTTATATTATAGACATCCCTCTAATATTTATATTATAGACGTCCCTCTAATGTTCATATTATAGACGTCCCTCTAATATTTATAGTATAGACGTCCCTCTAATATTTATATTATAGACGTCCCTCTAATGTTCATATTATAGACGTCCCTCTAATATTTATATTATAGACGTCCCTCTAATATTTATTTTATAGACGTCCCTCTAATATTTATAGTATAGACGTCCCTCTAATATTTATATTATATACGTCCCTCTAATGTTCATATTATAGACGTCCCTCTAATATTTATATTATAGACGTCCCTCTAATATTTATATTATAGACGTCCCTCTAATATTTATATTATAGACGTCCCTCTAATATTTATATTATAGACGTCCCTCTAATATTTATATTATAGACGTCCCTCTAATATTTATATTATAGACGTCCCTCTAATATTTATAGTATAGACGTCCCTCTAATATTTATATTATAGACGTCCCTCTAATATTTATATTACAGACGTCCCTCTAATGTTTATATTATAGACGTCCCTCTAATATTTATATTATAGACGTCCCTCTAATATTTATATTATAGACGTCCCTCTAATATTTATATTATAGACGTCCCTCTAATATTTATATTATAGACGTCCCTCTAATATTTATATTATAGACGTCCCTCTAATATTTATATTATAGACGTCCCTCTAATATTTTAACAATTTCTTCACCTGGTGTTTCTGGGGGGGAGGGGTGTCCCAGGGTTCTGTGATTGACAGCTGTAATGCGTATCTGGTAGGTGTCTGTTGGGGTCATGTTGGCTATTGTGTATCCCCTCTCCACAGCTCCCAACACCGCCACCTGCTGCCATGGGGAGAAACTACTCCTTTTCTCAGGCTCCTGCAAAAATATAACTATGTTAATGTCTTCTACATACAATAAAACTATGTTAATATATTCTACATACAATATAACTATGTTAATATCTTCTACATACAATAAAACGATGTTAATGTCTTCTACATACAATATAACTATGTTCATGTCTTCTACATACAATATAACTATGTTCATGTCTTCTACATACAATATAACTATGTTCATATCTTCTACATACAATAAAACTATGTTAATATATTCTACATACAATAAAACGATGTTAATATATTCTACATACAATAAAACGATGTTAATATCTTCTACATACAATATAACTATGTTCATATCTTCTACATACAATATAACTATGTTCATATCTTCTACATACAATATAACTATGTTCATATCTTCTACATACAATATAACTATGTTCATGTCTTCTACATACAATATAACTATGTTCATATCTTCTACATACAATATAACTATGTTCATATCTTCTACATACAATATAACTATGTTCATGTCTTCTACATACAATATAACTATGTTCATATCTTCTACATACAATATAACTATGTTCATGTCTTCTACATACAATATAACTATGTTCATGTCTTCTACATACAATATAACTATGTTCATATCTTCTACATACAATATAACTATGTTCATATCTTCTACATACAATATAACTATGTTCATGTCTTCTACATACAATATAACTATGTTCATGTCTTCTACATACAATATTATATATATACAATTGTGGTTTTCCATGAAAACATGAAGTGAGTTGAAAACATTGTAATGAATAAGATGAGGGATAATGATTTCATGAAGCACCTCCTACAAGTCGGATTGGCCTAATTGCTTCTTTTTACATAGCATACAGTCAAGCTGCTCCCAGAACAGCTCAATAGGGTAAGATCTGGTGACTGTGCTGGCCACTCCATTATAGAAAAAAAATAATTTGACTGCTTCTTGCAAAGTTTGGACCTGTGTTTTGGGTCATTGTCCTGTTGTAGAATGAATTTGGCTCCCAATTTCTTACATTGAATAGTCTTCATTTCCTAGAACAAGAATAGACTGACAAGTTTCAGGAGAAATGCTTGTTTCAGGCCATGTTGAGCCTATAATCAAACCCACAAGGACTGAAGCTCCAAAAACTCAACTTGTCTACAGAAAGACAGTTTTATTGCTTCTTTCATGAGGTCAAAAGTTTGCAGCTGTTCTAACTTAATTACTTAATCAAACTTATTCAAATGTCCAGCAAATGTCCTTCCACAGGCTAAGGTCCATGTTCGCCTTAGAACAGTTCGCCATATTATTTATGAGGATGAATTGCACAACATGACAATATAATTACAGAACATATTGGAGTTATTTTTGGAAATATATATTCATTTTAATTGACGTTATATATTGTTTTATATCTTTGATGTGTTTGTTTTTGCAGATCGATCAAACGTGTGTTTGTGTAGGTCGGTTAATTGTAAGAATGGCTTTGTAAATCCTTCATATTATTAATGACAGGAAATATTTCGATTTATTTATTTCATCCATCTGCCGACGATGTCGCCATTTCTCATTTCACCCGTTTCTGTGCGCACGGATGGGTCAGATTGTCTGTGAAGGACCGCACATTTCCCTGGCAAGTTTGCTTTTTATAAATCCAAACATTTGCGCAGAGAGTGGCGTACGTCTTCTATTGTGCGTACGCAGCATTTATAAATGAGGCCCGTGGTGGTTCTGAAGATAACCCGAGCGGCCAACTCTAGGAAGAGTCCTGGTGGTTCCAAACGTATTCCATTTACAGATGATGGAGGCCACTGTGCTCATTGGGACATTCAATGCTACAGAAATGTTTCTGTACCTTTACCAGATCTGAGATACAATCCTGTCTCTGAGGTCAATAGACAATTCCTTGAACTTCATGGCTTGGTTTGTGCTCTTATATGCATTGTCTACTGTGGAACCTTATATAGACAGGTTTGTGCTCTGATATGCACTGTCTACTGTGGAACCTTATATAGACAGGTTTGTGCTCTGATATGCACTGTCTACTGTGGAACCTTATATAGACAGGTTTGTGCTCTGATATGCACTGTCTACTGTGGAACCTTATATAGGCAGGTTTGTCCTCTGATATGCACTGTCTACTGTGGAACCTTATATAGACAGGTTTGTGCTCTGATATGCACTGTCTACTGTGGAACCTTATATAGACAGGTTTGTGCTCTGATATGCACTGTCTACTGTGGAACCTTATATAGACAGGTTTGTGCTCTGATATGCACTGTCTACTGTGGAACCTTATATAGACAGGTTTGTGCTCTGATATGCACTGTCTACTGTGGAACCTTATATAGACAGGTTTGTGCTCTGATATGCACTGTCTACTGTGGAACCTTATATAGACAGGTTTGTGCTCTGATATGCACTGTCTACTGTGGAACCTTATATAGACAGGTTTGTGCTCTGATATGCACTGTCTACTGTGGAACCTTATATAGACAGGTTTGTGCTCTGATATGCACTGTCTACTGTGGAACCTTATATAGACAGGTTTGTGCTCTGATATGCACTGTCTACTGTGGAACCTTATATAGACAGGTTTGTGCTCTGATATGCACTGTCTACTGTGGAACCTTATATAGACAGGTTTGTGCTCTGATATGCACTGTCTACTGTGGAACCTTATATAGACAGGTTTGTGCTCTGATATGCACTGTCTACTGTGGAACCTTATATAGACAGGTTTGTGCTCTGATATGCACTGTCTACTGTGGAACCTTATATAGACAGGTTTGTGCTCTGATATGCACTGTCTACTGTGGAACCTTATATAGGCAGGTTTGTGCTCTGATATGCACTGTCTACTGTGGAACCTTATATAGACAGGTTTGTGCTCTGATATGCACTGTCTACTGTGGAACCTTATATAGGCAGGTTTGTGCCTTTCTAAATCATGTTCAATCAACTGAATTTACTACAGATGGACTTCAATGAAGTTGTAAAAACGTCTTCAGGATGATCAGTGGAAACAGTATGAAAATTACCAAATTGAGGACAAAAAATGAATATAATCCATTTTGCAATGAAGCTGTAACATAACAAATTGTGGAAAAAGTGAAGCACTTTGAATACGTTTCAGATGCACTTTATCTAATATATAGAACAACGGCACAATAATAATATAAACAGGTTGGACCTGGTCTTCTGGACTCACCTCTGGGTCAGCCGGGGCTGTAGTTGTAACATCTTTTACCACTCCTTTCCTCCCCAGTGCCGTGGAAATTCTGCGCTCCAGGATAAATCCAGTCAGCCCTCCTCCCTCTCCTCCTTCACCCACTCCGTCTATCTGCCACTCCAACTCCACCTGACGACGCTGTTGACTGCTGTACACCAGCCGTGCCAGGGTGACGTTGGGGGGCAAAGGGTACCCTAGGAGACGGTAAGAACCAGGATGAGAAGGGTGGAAAAGAGAGGGAATGGTGGGTGGGGGAGGTGAGGGAAGGGTAGATGGGGGAGAAGAGGAGAGAAAACAGTGGATGTTTGCCCCTCTGCCATCAGGGTTAGGGTTACAGATCTCTACTCGCCTGCACCAGCTGGTTTTGAAACCTTCCACAGGTGTTTTATGTTTGTACTGCCCTCCGCATATTTTCTATTTGAACTGAATACCTGCTCATTTACTTCTCCATGTCAATTGCACATCCTTATTTTGTCCTTCATCTCATTTCACTCTTACATACACTCGCACATTGACACACACTGCCCTGTATAGTATTTTACGGCCCTGTATAGTATTTTACTGCCCTATATAGTATATTACTGCCCAATATGTTACTGCCCTGCATCATATTTTACGGCCCTGTATAGTATTTTACTGCCCTATATAGTATATTACTGCCCCATATGTTACTGCCCTGCATCATATTTTACTGCCCTGTATTGTATTTTACTGCTCTGCATAGTATTTTACTGCCCTACATAGTATTTTACTGCCCTGGATAGTATTTTACTGCCCTACATAGTATTTTACTCCCCTGTATAGTATTCTACTGCTCTGCATAGTATTTTACTGCCCTGTATAGTATTCTACTGCCCTGCATAGTATTTTACTGCCCTACATAGTATTTTACTGCCCTGGATAGTATTTTACTGCCCTACATAGTATTTTACTCCCCTGTATAGTATTCTACTGCTCTGCATAGTATTTTACTGCCCTGTATAGTATTCTACTGCCCTGCATAGTATTTTACTGCCCTACATAGTATTTTACTGCCCTGGATAGTATTTTACTGCCCTACATAGTATTTTACTGCCCTGTATAGTATTCTACTGCTCTGCATAGTATTTTACTGCCCTGTATAGTATTCTACTGCCCTGCATAGTATTTTACTGCCCTACATAGTATTCTACTGCCCTGGATAGTATTTTACTGGCCTGCATAGTATTTTACTGCCCTGCATAGTATTTTACTGCCCTGCATAGTATTTTACTGCCCTGTATAGTATTTTACTGCCCTGTATAGTATTTTTCTGCCCTGTATAGCATTTTTCCCTTAGGGTAGATATAAAATGTAGATATAAAACATAAATGTAACAAGGCTTTTTCTTCACCAATCAATTGCTTACCAATCAATAGCTTACCAATCAATAGCTTACTAATCAATCAGAGCAATGTCTGACTAGTGTGAGTAATAAACTTGTAAAGGCAAATCTCGTATTCTTCTGTGCCTTATTTTGAAGTTAGTCTTACTACAATTAGTATTTGCAACGCGAACAAACCAAAGATTCTTTCTTTTGAATGTTTACTTGGAAAACAAAGGTTATACAATGGTACATACGGTCAAAAAACTATATTGCTTCATACGTCTCTAACTTCAAACTTACAACTAACCGCATTCAATCAATTACTGTATGACGTAGTACTATCCGATTTTTAAACTTAAAATACTAAAACGTTATCACAATTGAATGTCTCCAAATGGTACATTTAACATTTCTTACATATTTTCATACAATAGTTATTTTTATACAATATTAACTGATTTCAAACTAAATTATTATTTCTAATAAACCATTCCCTATTTGGCTCTTACAAAACTATTTAATAATTTAACACTTTTTTGGTCTGGGTTGGGGTGTAATACATATTATGTTATTATGTATACATGTTATTGATATGATAACAGAATGTATGTATGTACGTTATTAATTATACATGTTATTGATATGATAACAGAATGTATGTATGTACGTTATTAATTATACATGTTATTGATATGATTACAGAATGTATGTATGCACGTACGTTATTATGTATACATGTTATTGATATGACAACAGAATGTATGTATGTACGTTATTAATTATAAATGTTATTGATATGATAACAGAATGCATGTATGTACGTTATTAA
This sequence comes from Dallia pectoralis, assembly GCA_029465975.1. Classification (NCBI taxonomy): domain Eukaryota; kingdom Metazoa; phylum Chordata; class Actinopteri; order Esociformes; family Umbridae; genus Dallia; species Dallia pectoralis. Next base: position 18,360,603 of record CM055746.1, on the reverse strand, counting down.
TTATACATGTTATTGATATGATAACAGAATGTATGTATGTACGTTATTAAATATACATGATATTGATATAATAACAGAATGTACGTTATTATTTATACATGTTATTGATATGATAACAGAATATATGTTATTATGTATACATGTTATTGATATGGTCACAGAATGTATGTATGTACGTTACTAATTATAGATGTTATTTATAAGATAACATAATGTATGTATGTACGTTATTATTTATAGATGTTATCGATATGATAACAGAATGTACGTTATTATTTATACATGTTATTGAATATGATAACAGAATGTGTGTATGTATGTTATTATTTATACATGTTATTGAATATGATAACAGAATGTGTGTATATATGTTATTATTTATACATGTTATTAATATGATAACAGAATGTACGTTATTATTTATACATGTTATTGAATATGATAACAGAATGTGTGTATGTATGTTATTATTTATACATGTTATTGAATATGATAACAGAATGTATGTATGTATGTTATTATTTATACATATTATTGAAATAATAACAGAATGTATGTATGTATGTTATTATGTATAGAATGGCAGTTATTGCATAAACCTAACGTATAGCATAACAGTCTAGTTGGAATTAGAAGTTAGTAGTTTAGAATAATGTTCTTTTGCTGTTGAACAATAACAGGAATCTTAATTTTGACCAATAGCGTAACAGGTATCTCAGTCCCTCCCACTGCATTGTTAGCAGAACACCAGTATTGGCCGCTGTCTGTCTTTACTTACTTTTGACCAATAGCGTAACAGGTATCTCAGTCCCTCCCAATTGTAGCAGAGCACCAGTATTGGCCGCTGTCTGTCTTTACTTACTTTTGACCAATAGCGTGGTATCTCAGTCCCTCCCACTGCATTGTTAGCAGAGCACCAGTATTGGCCGCTGTCTGTCTTTACTTACTTTTGACCAATAGCGTAACAGGTATCTCAGTCCCTCCCACTGCATTGTTAGCAGAACACCAGTTTGGCACCAGCTGTCTGTCTTTACTTACTTTTGACCAATAGCGTAACAGGTATCTCAGTCCCTCCCACTGCATTGTTAGCAGAGCACCAGTATTGGCCGCTGTCTGTCTTTACTTACTTTTGACCAATAGCGTAACAGGTATCCCTCAGTCCACTGCATTGTTAGCAGACCAATTACCAGTATTGGTCCCTCCCAATTGTTAAGAACACCAGTGTCTGTCTTTACTTACTTTTGACCAATAGCGTAACAGGTATCTCCCTCCCACTGCATTGTTAGCAGAACACCAGTATTGGCCGCTGTCTGTCTTTACTTACTTTTGGCGTAATCTTACTTTTGACCAATAGACCAATAGCGTAACAGGTATCTCAGTCCCTCCCACTGCATTGTTAGCAGAACACCAGTATTGGCCGCTGTCTGTCTTTACTTACTTTTGACCAATAGCGTAACAGGTATCTCAGTCCCTCCCACTGCATTGTTAGCAGAGCACCAGTATTGGCCGCTGTCTGTCTTTACTTACTTTTGACCAATAGCGTAACAGGTATCTCAGTCCCTCCCACTGCATTGTTAGCAGAACACCAGTATTGGCCGCTGTCTGTCTTTACTTACTTTTGACCAATAGCGTAACAGGTATCTCAGTCCCTCCCACTGCATTGTTAGCAGAACACCAGTATTGGCCGCTGTCTGTCTTTACTTACTTTTGGGTCCCTCCCACTGCATTGTTAGCAGAACACCAGTATTGGCCGCTGTCTGTCTTTACTTACTTTTGACCAATAGCGTAACCCCCTCCCACTGCATTGTTAATCAGCGTAACAGGTATCTCAGTCCCTCCCACTGCATGCCGCTGTCTGTCTTTAGCGTAACAGGTATCTCAGTCAGAGCACCAGTATTGGCCGCTGTCTGTCTTTACTTACTTTTGACCAATAGCGTAACAGGTATCTCAGTCCCTCCCACTGCATTGTTAGCAGAGCACCAGTATTGGCCGCTGTCTGTCTTTCCATCTGTCTGTAGGACCGTCAGGTTGGCCCAGGCCGCTGCGCGACGCAGAACATACTTCCTTGTGGCCAAAGCTTCCTGGACTTCCTGTAAATCAACCAATCACCTTTACATTCTACAGCATATATGTATGTATACAGGGGGCAGCCCTACTCAGTTACCTGAGGTACAGGGGGCAGCCCTAATCAGTTACCTGAGGTACAGGGGGCAGCCCTAATCAGTTACCTTAGGTACAGTGGGCAGCCCTAATCAGTTACCTGAGGTACAGGGGGCAGCCCTAATCAGTTACCTGAGGTACAGGGGGCAGCCCTAATCAGTTACCTGAGGTACAGGGGGCAGCCCTAATCAGTTACCTGAGGTGCAGGGGGCAGCCCTAATCAGTTACCTTAGGTACAGGGGGCAGCCCTAATCAGTTACCTGAGGTACAGAGGGCAGCCCTAATCAGTTACCTGAGGTACAGGGGGCAGCCCTAATCAGTTACCTGAGGTGCAGGGGGCAGCCCTAATCAGTTACCTGAGGTACAGAGGGCAGCCCTAATCAGTTACCTGAGGTACAGGGGGCAGCCCTCATCAGTTACCTAATCTTTGAACGGTCTGGGCCCTGAATACATTTCTGATATGTTTGAAGATTGTAAAACGGAGCAGAGCGCTTAGATCACTGAACTCAGGACAGCTAGTAGAGCCCAGAGTCCAAACTAAACATGGTGAAGCTGCATTCAGCAGTTACGCTGCATGCAACTGGAATAAACTACCAGAAGATCTCACATGTGCCCAAATGTATCCATTTTTAAAGCATTTATTTTTTCACAAGCGTATGACTGAGTGCTTAAACTTTACCACACTGTTAAGTTAAGTAAAAAAAATGTTTTATCATTGATGATATTTTAGCATTAGGCTATTTAAGTAACACAATGTGGAATACGTGTTGGGTCTATTTGAATGCACTGTATCTTGTATATTATTTACATAGCTCTAGAGTCAGAGGGAACTGGCCATATACCTGTATGACTTCCTGTCTGCGGTTGTTAAGCCAGACGATCTGATCAGCTGGGGGATAGTTGGCTTGGAGGATGCAGGTAAGTTGGACATCACTGCCCTCAAACACAGACACCATACTACGCTGGGTCAACAAGACTGGAGCCTCTATACAAACAAACAAACAGGTCAACAAGACTGGAGCCTCTATACAAACAAACAAACAAACAGGTCAACAAGACTGGAGCCTCTATACAAACACACACACGCAAATACAGGTCAACAAGACTGGAGCCTCTATACAAACAAACAAACAGGTCAACAAGACTGGAGCCTCTATACAAACAAACACACAAACAGGTCAACAAGACTGGAGCCTCTATACAAACAAACACACAAACAGGTCAACAAGACTGGAGCCTCTATACAAACAAACAAACAGGTCAACAAGACTGGAGCCTCTATACAAACAAACAAACAAACAGGTCAACAAGACTGGAGCCTCTATACAAACAAACAAACAAACAGGTCAACAAGACTGGAGCCTCTATACAAACACACAAACAGGTCAACAAGACTGGAGCCTCTATACAAACACACAAACAAACAGGTCAACAAGACTGGAGCCTCTATACAAACAAACACACAAACAGGTCAACAAGACTGGAGCCTCTATACAAACAAACAAACAGGTCAACAAGACTGGAGCCTCTATACAAACAAACAAACAAACAGGTCAACAAGACTGGAGCCTCTATACAAACAAACAAACAGGTCAACAAGACTGGAGCCTCTATACAAACAAACAAACAGGTCAACAAGACTGGAGCCTCTATACAAACAAACAAACAAACAGGTCAACAAGACTGGAGCCTCTATACAAACAAACAAACAGGTCAACAAGACTGGAGCCTCTATACAAACAAACAAACAGGTCAACAAGACTGGAGCCTCTATACAAACAAACAAACAGGTCAACAAGACTGGAGCCTCTATACAAACAAACAAACAAACAGGTCAACAAGACTGGAGCCTCTATACAAACAAACAAACAAACAGGTCAACAAGACTGGACCCTCTATACAAACACACAGGTCAACAAGACTGGAGCCTCTATACAAACAAACAAACAGGTCAACAAGACTGGAGCCTCTATACAAACACACACACGCAAATACAGGTCAACAAGACTGGAGCCTCTATACAAACAAACACACAGGTCAACAAGACTGGAGCCTCTATACAAACAAACAAACAAACAGGTCAACAAGACTGGAGCCTCTATACAAACAAACAAACAGGTCAACAAGACTGGAGCCTCTATACAAACACACAAACAGGTCAACAAGACTGGAGCCTCTATACAAACAAACAAACAAACAGGTCAACAAGACTGAAGCCTCTATACAAACAAACAAACAGGTCAACAAGACTGGAGCCTCTATACAAACACACAAACAGGTCAACAAGACTGGAGCCTCTATACAAACAAACAAACAGGTCAACAAGACTGGAGCCTCTATACAAACAAACAAACAAACAGGTCAACAAGACTGGAGCCTCTATACAAACAAACACACAAACAGGTCAACAAGACTGGAGCCTCTATACAAACAAACAAACAAACAGGTCAACAAGACTGGAGCCTCTATACAAACAAACAAACAGGTCAACAAGACTGGAGCCTCTATACAAACAAACAAACAAACAGGTCAACAAGACTGGAGCCTCTATACAAACAAACAAACAGGTCAACAAGACTGGAGCCTCTATACAAACAAACAAACAGGTCAACAAGACTGAAGCCTCTATACAAACAAACAAACAAACAGGTCAACAAGACTGGAGCCTCTATACAAACAAACAAACAGGTCAACAAGACTGGAGCCTCTATACAAACAAACAAACAAACAGGTCAACAAGACTGGAGCCTCTATACAAACAAACACACGCAAATACAGGTCAACAAGACTGGAGCCTCTATACAAACACACAAACAAACAGGTCAACAAGACTGGAGCCTCTATACAAACAAACACACGCAAATACAGGTCAACAAGACTGGAGCCTCTATACAAACACACAAACAGGTCAACAAGACTGGAGCCTCTATACAAACAAACAAACAGGTCAACAAGATTGGAGCCTCTATACAAACAAACAAACAGGTCAACAAGACTGGAGCCTCTATACAAACAAACACACAAACAGGTCAACAAGACTGGAGCCTCTATACAAACAAACAAACAGGTCAACAAGACTGGAGCCTCTATACAAACAAACAAACAGGTCAACAAGACTGGAGCCTCTATACAAACAAACAAACAAACAGGTCAACAAGACTGGAGCCTCTATACAAACACACAAACAAACAGGTCAACAAGACTGGAGCTTCTATACAAACAAACAAACAGGTCAACAAGACTGGAGCCTCTATACAAACAAACAAACAAACAGGTCAACAAGACTGGAGCCTCTATACAAACAAACAAACAAACAGGTCAACAAGACTGAAGCCTCTATACAAACACACAAACAGGTCAACAAGACTGGAGCCTCTATACAAACAAACAAACAGGTCAACAAGACTGGAGCCTCTATACAAACAAACAAACAGGTCAACAAGACTGGAGCCTCTATACAAACAAACACACAAACAGGTCAACAAGACTGGAGCCTCTATACAAACAAACAAACAAACAAACAGCTCAACAAGACTGGAGCCTCTATACAAACAAACAAACAGGTCAACAAGACTGGAGCCTCTATACAAACAAACAAACAAACAGGTCAACAAGACTGGAGCCTCTATACAAACACACAAACAAACAGGTCAACAAGACTGGAGCCTCTATACAAACAAACAAACAGGTCAACAAGACTGGAGCCTCTATACAAACAAACAAACAAACAGGTCAACAAGACTGGAGCCTCTATACAAACAAACAAACAAACAGGTCAACAAGACTGGAGCCTCTATACAAACACACAAACAGGTCAACAAGACTGGAGCCTCTATACAAACAAACAAACAAACAGGTCAACAAGACTGGAGCCTCTATACAAACACACAAACAGGTCAACAAGACTGGAGCCTCTATACAAACACACACACGCAAATACAGGTCAACAAGACTGGAACCTCAATACAAACACACAAACACAAACAGGTCCACAAGACTGGAGCCTCGTTATTAGTGAGGTGAGACTTGACTCTTTACTATTATCAGTTAGGTGAGACTTGACTCTTTACTATTATCAGTGAGGTGAGATTTGACTCTTTACTATTATCAGTGAGGTGAGACTTGACTCTTTACTATTATCAGTTAGGTGAGACTTGACTCTTTATTATTATCAGTGAGGTGAGACTTGACTCTGTACTATTATCAGTGAGGTGAGACTTGACTCTTTACTATTATCAGTGAGGTGAGACTTGACTCTTTACTATTATCAGTGAGGTGAGACTTGACTCTTTACTATTATCAGTGAGGTTAGACTTGACTCTTTACTATTATCAGTGAGGTGAGACTTGACTCTTTACTATTATCAGTGAGGTGAGACTTGACTCTTTACTATTATCAGTGAGGTTAGACTTGACTCTTTACTATTATCAGTGAGGTGAGACTTGACTCTTTACTATTATCAGTGAGGTGAGACTTGACTCTTTACTATTATCAGTGAGGTGAGACTTGACTCTTTACTATTATCAGTGAGGTGAGACTTGACTCTTTACTATTATCAGTGAGGTGAGACTTGACTCTTTACTATTATCAGTGAGGTGAGACTTGACTCTTTACTATTATCAGTGAGGTGAGACTTGACTCTTTAGATCAGTTGAGACTTGACTCTTACTATTATCAGTGAGGTGAGACTTGACTCTTTACTATTATCAGTGAGGTGAGACTTGACTCTTTACTATTATCAGTGAGGTGAGACTTGACTCTTTACTATTATCAGTGAGGTGAGACTTGACTCTTTACTATTATCAGTGAGGTGAGACTTGACTCTTTACTATTATCAGTGAGGTGAGACTTGACTCTTTACTATTATCAGTGAGGTGAGACTTGACTCTTTACTATTATCAGTGAGGTGAGACTTGACTCTTTACTATTATCAGTGAGGTGAGACTTGACTCTTTACTATTATCAGTGAGGTTAAACTTGACTCTTTACTATTATCAGTGAGGTTAAACTTGACTCTTTACTATTATCAGTGAGGTGAGACTTGACTCTTTACTATTATCAGTGAGGTTAAACTTGACTCTTTACTATTATCAGTGAGGTTAAACTTGACTCTTTACTATTATTAGTGAGGTGAGACTTGACTCTTTACTATTATCAGTGAGGTTAAACTTGACTCTTTACTATTATTAGTGAGGTGAGACTTGACTCTTTACTATTATCAGTGAGGTTAAACTTGACTCTTTACTATTATCAGTGAGGTTAAACTTGACTCTTTACTATTATCAGTGAGGTGAGACTTGACTCTTTACTATTATCAGTGAGGTTAAACTTGACTCTTTACTATTATCAGTGAGGTTAAACTTGACTCTTTACTATTATCAGTGAGGTGAGACTTGACTCTTTACTATTATCAGTGAGGTGAGACTTGACTCTTTACTATTATCAGTGAGGTGAGACTTGACTCTTTACTATTATCAGTGAGGTGAGACTTGACTCTTTACTATTATCAGTGAGGTGAGACTTGACTCTTTACTATTATCAGTGAGGTGAGACTTGACTCTTTACTATTATCAGTGAGGTGAGACTTGACTCTTTACTATTATCAGTGAGGTTAGACTCTTTACTATTATCAGTGACTTGACTCTTTACTATTATCAGTGAGGTGACTCTTTACTATTATCAGTGAGGTGAGACTTGACTCTTTACTATTATCAGTGAGGTGAGACTTGACTCTTTACTATTATCAGTGAGGTTAGACTTGACTCTTTACTATTATTAGTGAGGTGAGACTTGACTCTTTACTATTATCAGTGAGGTGAGACTTGACTCTTTACTATTATCAGTGAGGTGAGACTTGACTCTTTACTATTATCAGTGAGGTGAGACTTGACTCTTTACTATTATCAGTGAGGTGAGACTTGACTCTTTACTATTATTAGTGAGGTGAGACTTGACTCTTTACTATTATCAGTGAGGTGAGACTTGACTCTTTACTATTATCAGTGAGGTGAGACTTGACTCTTTACTATTATTAGTGAGGTGAGACATGTTAGCAAGGTTTTGAGACATTACTGTTATAATTCTGTTTGTTCGTTCTTACCCAGAGTGAGGCTGCAGGTCCTGGTGAGTGTGTCTAGAGGGTGTTTAGCATAGCAGGAGTAGGCCTTTCTATTCTGGGTGCTGTTAGAATGGAGTACCACCATGTTGGAGGTAACTAATTCTTGGCCCCGTCCCTCTCCTTTAGGCCCCTCCCACCACACCACAGCACTGGGAGACCCACCTAGATAGAAATGATTACATGCAGAAGACTACTAATATTGTCATTATTTATAGTTGTTGTTTTTACCTTTCAGGGAGCAGGACAGCAGCAGGTACTGGTTGTCACTGGTTGCATAAGCAGAACACAGAGGGTCACCAAACGGACTCCCTGTGGGAGACAGATTACATGGGTTAGGGTTAATAATACTAAAGGGTTAGGGTTAGGGTTAATAATACTAAAGGGTTAGGGTTAGGGTTAATAATACTAAAGGGTTAGGTATATACAGTGTGTGTAGGGTTAGGGTTAATAATACTAAAGGGTTAGGGTTAGGGTTAATAATACTAAAGGGTTAGGGTTAGGGTTAGGGTTAATAATACTAAAGGGTTAGGTATATACAGTGTGTGTAGGGTTAGGGTTAATAATACTAAAGGGTTAGGGTTAGGGTTAATAATACTAAAGGGTTAGGGTTAGGGTTAATAATACTAAAGGGTTAGGGTTAGGGTTAATAATACTAAAGGGTTAGGGTTAGGGTTAATAATACTAAAGGGTTAGGGTTAGGGTTAATAATACTAAAGGGTTAGGTATATACAGTGTGTGTAGGGTTAGGGTTAATAATACTAAAGGGTTAGGGTTAGGGTTAATAATACTAAAGGGTTAGGGTTAGGGTTAATAATACGAAAGGGTTAGGGTTAGGGTTAATAATACTAAAGGGTTAGGGTTAGGGTTAATAATACTAAAGGGTTAGGTATATACAGTGTGTGTAGGGTTAGGGTTAATAATACTAAAGGGTTAGGGTTAGGGTTAATAATACTAAAGGGTTAGGGTTAGGGTTAATAATACTAAAGGGTTAGGGTTAGGGTTAATAATACTAAAGGGTTAGGGTTAGGGTTAATAATACTAAAGGGTTAGGGTTAGGGTTAATAATACTAAAGGGTTAGGTATATACAGTGTGTGTAGGGTTAGGGTTAATAATACTAAAGGGTTAGGGTTAGGGTTAATAATACTAAAGGGTTAGGGTTAGGGTTAATAATACGAAAGGGTTAGGGTTAGGGTTAATAATACTAAAGGGTTAGGGTTAGGGTTAATAATACTAAAGGGTTAGGTATATACAGTGTGTGTAGGGTTAGGGTTAATAATACTAAAGGGTTAGGGTTAGGGTTAATAATACTAAAGGGTTAGGTATATACAGTGTGTGTAGGGTTAGGGTTAGGGTTAATAATACTAAAGGGTTAGGTATATACAGTGTGTGTAGGGTTAGGGTTAATAATACTAAAGGGTTAGGGTTAGGGTTAATAATACTAAAGGGTTAGGTATATACAGTGTGTGTAGGGTTAGGGTTAATAATACTAAAGGGTTAGGGTTAGGGTTAATAATACTAAAGGGTTAGGTATATACAGTGTGTGTAGGGTTAGGGTTAATAATACTAAAGGGTTAGGTATATACAGTGTCTCTACTTACAGGCTCTTGCAGTGCATTGTGATGAGGCGTTGACAGCAGGGTGTGACCCCAGGCAGGTAAACAGAGTATTGTTGGAGGTCTGGGATCCAGACTGTAGTACAGACACATATTTTTCTGGCCATGCCCCTTCATCTCCAGGCATCAGCCATCCCTGGAAAAATAACAAAAAGAATAATAATCATCGTATTTGTTAGCAGCCTTTCAGCCTGTGTGTGTGTGTGTGTGTACCTGTGTGTGTGTATGTGTGTGTGTGTGTGTGTGTACCTGTGTGTGTGTATGTGTGTCTGTGTGTGTGTGTGTGTGTGTGTGTGTATGTGTGTCTGTGTGTGTGTGTGTACCTGTGTGTGTGTCTGTGTGTGTGTGTGTGTGTGTGTGTGTGTGTGTGTGTGTGTGTGTGTGTGTGTACCTGTGTGTGTGTGTGTGTGTGTGTGTGTGTGTACCTGTGTGTGTGTATGTGTGTGTGTGTGTGTGTACCTGTGTGTGTGTATGTGTGTGTGTGTGTGTGTGTGTATGTGTGTCTGTGTGTGTGTGTGTACCTGTGTGTGTGTATGTGTGTGTGTGTGTGTGTGTACCTGTGTGTGTGTATGTGTGTGTGTGTGTACCTGTGTGTGTGTATGTGTGTGTGTGTGTGTGTGTACCTGTGTGTGTGTGTATGTGTGTGTGTGTGTGTGTGTGTGTGTGTACCTGTGTCAGCAGGTCTCTGGTCCAGCGTAGTGAGGGGGACGGCAGCCCACCTGGCCATGAACAAGTCAGATTGAGGGATGAGTAGTTCATTGCTGGCAGAACAGAGCAGGAGGGGGAACCCTCTGGAGGGTCTGTGAGGGAAGGGGAACAAAATACACTGTAACACTGTGTTCACTCAGATTTATAGTGTGTGTCGGCACAAAACAGAATAAAAAACATAGGCCTCTCAATCAACCATGTGTTTCTGTGGCAATGTGAAATGACATCACAGTGTTGAGTACCTCAGAAGCTCGTGAGAATTTGGTCTCCTCCTCTGATGCTCCAAACGGTCTGCTGCACCCCAGTGATGCTTTATTAGCGTGTGTGTTTGTGTGTGTGTGAGTTTGTGTGTGCGTGTGAGTTTGAGGCCAGATGGAGAGAGATGCAGAAGATAGAAATAGATCAGGTAGACATGAGGTTTCAGGGTTGTTCAAGGGTTTTGAAGTCAGGGGTTACTCACAGTAAACAGTGAGGCTGATGGTCTTCATGGAGCGGGTGTTGAGGTATGTGTTCTGAGCCAGACAGGCGTAGGTTCCAGTGTGCATCCGAAGAATCCTAGTGATGGTGAACTGGGAACCTGTGTACACCTGACTGAATCCGAACCAATACTGTATATTAAACACCTGACTGGATTAGAACCAATACTGTATATTAAACACCTGACTGAATCCGAACCAATACTGTATATTAAACACCTGACTGGATTAGAACCAATACAGTATATTAAACACCTGACTGGATTAGAACCAATACTGTATATTAAACACCTGACTGGATTAGAACCAATACTGTATATTAAACACCTGACTGAATTAGAACCAATACTGTCTATTAAACACCTGACTGGATTAGAACCAATACTGTATATATAACACCTGACTGGATTAGAACCAATACAGTATATTAAACACCTGACTGAATTAGAACCAATACTGTCTATTAAACACCTGACTGGATTAGAACCAATACTGTATATATAACACCTGACTGGATTAGAACCAATACTGTATATTAAACACCTGACTGGATTAGAACCAATACTGTATATATAACACCTGACTGGATTAGAACCAATACTGTCTATTTAACACCTGACTGGATTAGAACCAATACTGTATATTAAACACCTGACTGGATTAGAACCAATACTGTATATTAAACACCTGACTGGATTAGAACCAATACTGTCTATTAAACACCTGACTGGATTAGAACCAATACTGTATATAAAACACCTGACTGAATTAGAACCAATACTGTCTATTAAACACCTGACTGGATTAGAACCAATACTGTATATATAACACCTGACTGGATTAGAACCAATACTGTATATTAAACACCTGACTGGATTAGAACCAATACTGTATATATAACACCTGACTGGATTAGAACCAATACTGTCTATTTAACACCTGACTGGATTAGAACCAATACTGTCTATTTAACACCTGACTGGATTAGAACCAATACTGTCTATTTAACACCTGACTGGATTAGAACCAATACTGTCTATTTAATACCTGACTAGATTAGAACCAATACTGTATATATAACACCTGACTGGATTAGAACCAATACTGTCTATTTAACACCTGACTGGATTAGAACCAATACTGTCTATTAAACACCTGACTGGATTAGAACCAATACTGTCTATTTAACACCTGACTGGATTAGAACCAATACTGTCTATTTAACACCTGACTGGATTAGAACCAATACTGTCCATTTAACACCTGACTGGATTAGAACCAATACTGTCTATTTAATACCTGACTAGATTAGAACCAATACTGTATATATAACACCTGACTGCATTAGAACCAATACTGTCTATTTAATACCTGACTAGATTAGAACCAATACTGTCTATTTAACATCTGACTGGATTAGAACCAATACTGTATACTTAACACCTGACTGGATTAGAACCAATACTGTATATTTAATACCTGATTGGATTAGAACCAATACTGTGTATTTAATACCTGACTGGATTAGAACCAATACTGTTTTAGGGTTAGCATGGTTAGCATTACTTCAGGATTAGACCCAGAATCACAGTGACAAAACTACCAGTATCAAACGGCATCAAGAACAATTCCTAAAAAATGTATGTTCAAACCAAATAAGCGACACTTTCTCTGAATGAATAAGCTCTTGATGTGTCGTGTCATTCCTAATAGATACACTGTTTTTCTGTTTCGGTCCTTTTACACTGCAAACTTTCATTGTTTAAATATACTTTATCTTAAAAAAGTAATTACTCGTTACTCAATCAATTACTAAATCTAGAAAATGTATCGATGGAATGACAGTTCACTAGTTTCTTTCTCTGCCTTATGTTCTCCTCATGTTCATCTCATGTTCATCTCATGTTCTTTTCATGTTCATCTCATGTTCATTTCATGTTCTTCTTGTGTTCTTCTCATGTCCATCATGTGGAATGGGTTGACCAACTAATGTCAACATTTTGTAATTGAATCTTGAGAGTGTAATATTGCCTGGTGTCAGTGCTGACTAATATTATTTGCATGCAAGAGAGAATAACATATTTGTAGCTTGTCATAGATAGAATGCCAAACAGTATTGTGCGGTATTTGTTTGTTATCCCAGAGCTTAAGAAACAAGTGGAAAAGCCTTAGCCTAGAGTTAACAAATATCTTTTCTGAACACAGGCTAACCCTAAACCTTAGCCTAGAGTTAACAAATATCTTGTCTGAACACAGGCTAACCCTAAACCTTAGCCTAGAGTTAACAAATATCTTGTCTGAACACAGGCTAACCCTAAACCTTAGCCTAGAGTTAACAAATATCTTGTCTGAACACAGGCTAACCCTAAACCTTAGCCTAGAGTTAACAAATATCTTGTCTGAACACAGGCTAACCCTAAACCTTAGCCTAGAGTTAACAAATATCTTTTCTGAACACAGGCTAACCCTAAACCTTAGCCTAGAGTTAACAAATATCTTGTCTGAACACAGGCTAACCCTAAACCTTAGCCTAGAGTTAACAAATATCTTTTCTGAACACAGGCTAACCCTAAACCTTAGCCTAGAGTTAACAAATATCTTGTCTGAACACAGGCTAACCATAAACCTTAGCCTAGAGTTAACAAATATCTTTTCTGAACACAGGCTAACCCTAAACCTTAGCCTAGAGTTAACAAATATCTTTTCTGAACACAGGCTAACCCTAAACCTTAGCCTAGAGTTAACAAATATCTTTTCTGAACACAGGCTAACCCTAAACCTTAGCCTAGAGTTAACAAATATCTTGTCTGAACACAGGCTAACCCTAAACCTTAGCCTAGAGTTAACAAATATCTTGTCTGAACACAGGCTAACCCTAAACCTTAGCCTAGAGTTAACAAATATCTTGTCTGAACACAGGCTGACCCTAAACCTTAGCTTAGAGTTAACACATATCTTGTCTGAACACAGGCTGACCCTAAACCTCAGCTTAGAGTTAACAAATATCTTGTCTGAACACAGGCTAAGCGAAAACATGGCAGGTCTTGGCCTGTGGCTAAAATAGCATTGGGCTAAAAACAATGTAGTCTGAAAAGTCGTTGTGTGTGTATTTTAAAACATACCTGTTGTTGTAGAACCAGACATATTGACTGGGAGGGTTGGACTGGGCTTGGCAGAGCAGAGAGACAGTCTGTCTCTCCACAGCAGAATATCCTCTATCTGTTATACTGTAGGGAGTCACATCTATCTGGGGGACATCTGGACCATCTGGAGAGAGACACACACAGTCACATCTATCTGAGGGACATCTGGACCATCTGGAGAGAGACACACACAGTCACATCTATCTGGGGGACATCTGGACCATCTGGAGAGAGACACACACATTCACATCTATCTGAGGGACTTCTGGACCATCTGGAGAGACACACACACAGTCACATCTATCTGAGGGACTTCTGGACCATCTGGAGAGACACACACACAGTCACATCTATCTGAGAGACATCTGGACCATCTGGAGAGAGACACACACAGTCACATCTATCTGGGGGACATCTGGACCATCTGGAGTGAGACACACACAGTCACATCTATCTGAGGGACTTCTGGACCATCTGGAGAGACACACACACAGTCACATCTATCTGAGGGACATCTGGACCATCTGGAGAGAGACACACACAGTCACATCTATCTGAGGGACATCTGGACCATCTGGAGAGAGACACACACAGTCACATCTATTTGGGGGACATCTGGACCATCTAGAGACACACACAGTCACATCTATCTGAGGGACATCTGGACCATCTGGAGAGAGACACACACAGTCAGATCTATCTGAGGGACATCTGGACCATCTGGAGAGAGACACACACAGTCACATCTATTTGGGGGACATCTGGACCATCTAGAGACACACACAGTCACATCTAT
This sequence comes from Dallia pectoralis, assembly GCA_029465975.1. Classification (NCBI taxonomy): domain Eukaryota; kingdom Metazoa; phylum Chordata; class Actinopteri; order Esociformes; family Umbridae; genus Dallia; species Dallia pectoralis. The sequence continues at coordinate 18,345,588 of CM055746.1, read as the reverse complement.
CTGAGGGACATCTGGACCATCTGGAGAGAGACACACACAGTCACATCTATCTGAGGGACATCTGGACCATCTGGAGAGAGACACACACAGTCACATCTATCTGAGGGACATCTGGACCATCTGGAGAGAGACACACACAGTCACATCTATCTGAGGGACATCTGGACCATCTGGAGAGAGACACACACAGTCACATCTATCTGAGGGACATCTGGACCATCTGGAGAGAGACACACACAGTCACATCTATCTGAGGGACATCTGGACCATCTGGAGAGAGACACACACAGTCACATCTATCTGAGGGACATCTGGACCATCTGGAGAGAGACACACACAGTCACATCTATTTGGGGGACATCTGGACCATCTAGAGACACACACAGTCACATCTATCTGAGGGACATCTGGACCATCTGGAGAGAGACACAGTCACATCTATCTGAGGGACATCTGGACCATCTAGAGACACACACAGTCACATCTATCTGAGGGACATTTGGACCATCAGGAGTGAGACACACACAGTCACATCTATCTGAGGGACATCTGGACCATCTGGAGAGAGACACACACAGTCACATCTATCTGAGGGACATCTGGACCATCTAGAGACACACACAGTCACATCTATCTGAGGGACATTTGGACTATCTGGAGTGAGACACACACAGTCACATCTATCTGAGGGACATCTGGACCATCTGGAGTGAGACACACACAGTCACATCTATCTGAGGGACATCTGGACCATCTGGAGAGAGACACACACAGTCACATCTATCTGAGGGACATCTGGACCATCTGGAGAGAGACACACACAGTCACATCTATCTGAGAGACATCTGGACCATCTGGAGAGAGACACACACAGTCACATCTATCTGGGGGACATCTGGACCATCTGGAGTGAGACACACACAGTCACATCTATCTGAGGGACTTCTGGACCATCTGGAGAGACACACACACAGTCACATCTATCTGAGGGACATCTGGACCATCTGGAGAGAGACACACACAGTCACATCTATCTGAGGGACATCTGGACCATCTGGAGAGAGACACACACAGTCACATCTATCTGGGGGACATCTGGACCATCTAGAGACACACACAGTCACATCTATCTGAGGGACATCTGGACCATCTGGAGAGAGACACACACAGTCACATCTATCTGAGGGACATCTGGACCATCTGGAGTGAGACACACACAGTCACATCTATCTGAGGGACATCTGGACTATAATATGACAACTATAGTCACATATTGTCCAGTCATCTTAATAGAATGTTAGAGTTTAGCTTCATATTGAAGGGTTTAGATTGTATTATGCAAGGCTTCATGTGTTTACTAACAGATGATATCCATCCAGATTCGGTCAGAACGTTCCTGGTTGACCTGGTTCCGGGCCACACAGCGGTACCAGCCTGTGTTGTTACGGTTGACTATTGTCATGTTGAATATGTTGCTGCTGCCCTGGCCGATGGTGTTGACCAATCCGCTGTTAGTCTCATGCTCCCACAGGAAGTAAAGAGGCCCAGTGCCATTTTCCAGGTCGCACCGCAGCCACGCCAAAGATCCCTCCGCTGGTGAAGCATCGCTCAGCAGAATATAGGGTTTACTGACTGGAACTAGACAAACATAAACACATGTGGTATTTGTAATAATATAGATGTAGAAGTAGTAGTACTATTAGTATTACTATAGTAATAGTGTTCACTCAGCAGAATATAGGGTTTACTGACTGGAACTAGACAAACATAAACACATGTGGTATTTGTAATAGTATAGATGTAGAAGCAGTAGTACTATTAGTATTACTATAGTAATAGTGTTCACTCAGCAGAATATAGGGTTTACTGACTGGAACTAGACAAACATAAACACATGTGGTATTTGTAATAGTATAGATGTAGAAGCAGTAGTACTATTAGTATTACTATAGTAATAGTGTTCTCTCAGCAGAATATAGGGTTTACTGACTGGAACTAGACATACATAAACACATGTGGTATTTGTAATAGTATAGATGTAGAAGCAGTAGTACTATTAGTATTACTATAGTAATAGTGTTCACTCAGCAGAATATAAGGTTTACTGACTGGAACTAGACACACATAAACACATGTGGTATTTGTAATAGTATAGATGTAGAAGTAGTAGTACTATTAGTATTACTATAGTAATAGTGTTCACTCAGCAGAATATAAGGTTTACTGACTGGAACTAGACAAACATAAACACATGTGGTATTTGTAATAATATAGATGTAGAAGCAGTAGTACTATTAGTATTACTATAGTAATAGTGTTCTCTCAGCAGAATATAAGGTTTACTGACTGGAACTAGACAAACATAAACACATGTGGTATTTGTAATAGTATAGATGTAGAAGCAGTAGTACTATTAGTATTACTATAGTAATAGTGTTCTCTCAGCAGAATATAGGGTTTACTGACTGGAACTAGACATACATAAACACATGTGGTATTTGTAATAGTATAGATGTAGAAGCAGTAGTACTATTAGTATTACTATAGTAATAGTGTTCACTCAGCAGAATATAAGGTTTACTGACTGGAACTAGACACACATAAACACATGTGGTATTTGTAATAATATAGATGTAGAAGTAGTAGTACTATTAGTATTACTATAGTAATAGTGTTCTCTCAGCAGAATATAAGGTTTACTGACTGGAACTAGACAAACATAAACACATGTGGTATTTGTAATAGCATAGATGTAGAAGCAGTAGTACTATTAGTATTACTATAGTAATAGTGTTCTCTCAGCAGAATATAAGGTTTACTGACTGGAACTAGACAAACATAAACACATGTGGTATTTGTAATAGTATAGATGTAGAAGCAGTAGTAATATTAGTACTACTATAGTAATAGTGTTCACTCAGCAGAATATAAGGTTTACTGACTGGAACTAGACAAACATAAACACATGTGGTATTTGTAATAGTATAGATGTAGAAGCAGTAGTACTATTAGTATTACTATAGTAATAGTGTTCTCTCAGCAGAATATAAGGTTTACTGACTGGAACTAGACAAACATAAACACATGTGGTATTTGTAATAGTATAGATGTAGAAGCAGTAGTACTATTAGTATTACTATAGTAATAGTGTTCTCTCAGCAGAATATAAGGTTTACTGACTGGAACTAGACAAACATAAACACATGTGGTATTTGTAATAGTATAGATGTAGAAGCAGTAGTACTATTAGTATTACTATAGTAATAGTGTTCTCTCAGCAGAATATAGGGTTTACTGACTGGAACTAGACAAACATAAACACATGTGGTATTTGTAATAATATAGATGTAGAAGCAGTAGTACTATTAGTATTACTATAGTAATAGTGTTCTCTCAGCAGAATATAAGGTTTACTGACTGGAACTAGACAAACATAAACACATGTGGTATTTGTAATAGTATAGATGTAGAAGCAGTAGTACTATTAGTATTACTATAGTAATAGTGTTCTCTCAGCAGAATATAGGGTTTACTGACTGGAACTAGACATTCATAAACACATGTGGTATTTGTAATAATATAGTAATATACAGTATAGTAAGTGTTGTAATTGTTATCATATAGATGTAAAACCAGTAGTATATTTAGTAAGAACATAGTAATAGTGTTGTAATTGTGATAATATAGATGTAAAAGCAGTAGTACTATTAGTAATAGTGTTGTAATTGTTCAATATAGATGTAAAAGATGTAGTACTATTAGTAAGATAATAGTAATATTGTTGTAATTGTAACAATATATATGTTAAAGCAGTAACAAAGCAGCAGTTGTTGTAGTACTAGTATAGTAACAGTGTTTTAATTGTAATAATAATAGACAATAAAACTGAATAAATCTTATTATTAAACATAATACATTTTTGTATATCCAGGATGAACAATTTGAAACATTTTACAAAGTTCAACCCAGATAAGAAAATTGACCCCTTCAGTCACAATCGTGTCAGGTCTTTTCACTAGTTGGCATCACTACATGAGTTTTATGATGCCACCTTGTTTAAAAGGAAAGGAAATAAACTGTGCCCTTTGATAAGTGTTGTATATGAAGTAATACTAATACCATGTTCTACAAAGTACATGTTAGCTTATTTAGTAATAGTTCCACTCTGCCTTCCGCTCCAGATTGTCCTTTCCAGACCAGTCATGCATCTGACCTGGACTGTTTTACAAGACTTTCGACATTCAAAAAAGCATTTAATTATTATTAAACTAGTAAAAGTTCACCGAGCACAGCGAAAGGTTTAAAAGCAGTTGTCACATAGAGGACTGGCTACCTCTCAGAGTCTGGTTCCTCTCTAGGTTTCTTCCTAAATTCATCCCATCAGGAAGTTATTCCTACCTGCTGTGTATCAATTTGTTGATGCATGCTCTGTCGGGTTTCAGTCTGGGTGTTTAAAGCACTTTGTGACAACTTAATTAAAAAAAGGCTTTTTAAAATCAATTAGATTGATGAAGTAATATAATGTGTTATTCAGTACTCATTATCACATGTAGTAGTGTTTATACCATATCTTACCCAGGACTCGTAGGCGTATGTAGTAGTAGGTTAGCTTGGCAACCTGATCCATGTCATAAAATGCCTGGCAGGTGTAAAGGCCCTCTGCAGCCAGCAGGAGGTGCTCTATACTCAGAGAGGCGGAGCCAGAGATCACTTGAATATCTCCTAGACTTTGGGACAAGTTCTGCAGCTTTGGGCCTTTGAAACACGCAGCAACATAAGAATACAGACATAATGTGGTAATTATAACAATTACAATAATATCAATGTTGACAGCAATAATGTAGACAATGTAGACAGTAAACTGTTATACACTAAAGTTCTCTGCAGAAGGGTTAAGTAAAAACATGTTTATGATGTAGTAATTACTATTTGATTATATCATATGATATATCATTTAATATGTCGCAAACCCATTGATGATGTGCAAATCAAATAGTGGATGATCTAGTCTTGAACTAGTGGATGATGTGCAAATCAAATAGTGGATGATCTAGTCATGAACTAGTGGATGATGTGCAAATCAAATAGTGGATGATCTAGTCATGAGCTGGTGGATGATGTATTCACAAACCAATGGATGATGTAGTTTTGAACTTGTGGATTATGTAGTCACAAACCAATGAATGATGTAGTTGTGAACTAGTGGATGATGTAGTTGTGAACAATTTGATAAGTTTCAGTTTGAATGTTTGTGATTAACTAATACTTTTTTAAATGTGTTATTTTGCCTGGTAGCTGAATGAACGAGAATTAACGAATAATTAAACAAATTAGAGAGATAGATATGTTGATAAGATGAACTAAGGGCATCTGATTGATGGGGTGAATATATATAGGACAAACATATAATAACTAAACAGATGAACTAAGGGCAGCTGATTGATGGGGTGAATATAGGACAAACATATAATAACTAAACAGATGAACTAATGGCATCTGATTGATGGGGTGAATATAGGACAAACATATAATAACTAAACAGATGAACTAAGAGCATCTGATTGATGGGGTGAATATATATAGGACAAACATATAATAACTAAACAGATGAACTAAGAGCATCTGATTGATGGGGTGAATATATATAGGACAAACATATAATAACTAAACAGATGAACTAAGGGCATCTGATTGATGGGGTGAATATATATAGGACAAACATATTATAACTAAACAGATGAACTAAGAGCATCTGATTGATGGGGTGAATATATATAGGACAAACATATAATAACTAAACAGATGAACTAAGAGCATCTGATTGATGGGGTGAATATAGGACAAACATATAATAACTAAACAGATGAACTAAGGGCATCTGATTGATGGGGTGAATATATATAGGACAAACATATAATAACTAAACAGATGAACTAAGGGCATCTGATTGATGGGGTGAATATATATGGGACAAACATATAATAACTAAACAGATGAACTAATGGCATCTGATTGATGGGGTGAATATAGGACAAACATATAATAACTAAACAGATGAACTAAGAGCATCTGATTGATGGGGTGAATATATATAGGACAAACATATAATAACTAAACAGATGAACTAAGGGCAGCTGATTGATGGGGTGAATATATATAGGACAAACATATAATAACTAAAAAGATGAACTAAGAGCATCTGATTGATGGGGTGAATATATATAGGACAAACATATAATAACTAAACAGATGAACTAATGGCATCTGATTGATGGGGTGAACATATATGGGACAAACATATAATAACTAAACAGATGAACTAATGGCATCTGATTGATGGGGTGAATATATATAGGACAAACATATAATAACTAAACAGATGAACTAATGGCATCTGATTGATGGGGTGAATATATATGGGACAAACATATAATAACTAAATAGATGAACTAATGGCATCTGATTGATGGGGTGAATATAGGACAAACATATAATAACTAAACAGATGAACTAATGGCATCTGATTGATGGGGTGAATATATATGGGACAAACATATAATAACTAAACAGATGAACTAAGAGCATCTGATTGATGGGGTGAATATATATAGGACAAACATATAATAACTAAACAGATGAACTAATGGCATCTGATTGATGGGGTGAATATATATAGGACAGACATATAATAACTAAACAGATGAACTAAGAGCATCTGATTGATGGGGTGAATATATATAGGACAAACATATAATAACTAAACAGATGAACTAAGGGCATCTGATTGATGGGGTGAATATATATAGGACAAACATATAATAACTAAACAGATGAACTAAGGGCATCTAATTGATGGGGTGAATATAGGACAAACATATAATAACTAAACAGATGAACTAATGGCATCTGATTGATGGGGTGAATATATATGGGACAAACATATAATAACTAAACAGATGAACTAAGGGCAGCTGATTGATGGGGTGAATATATATAGGACAAACATATAATAACTAAAAAGATGAACTAAGAGCATCTGATTGATGGGGTGAATATATATAGGACAAACATATAATAACTAAACAGATGAACTAATGGCATCTGATTGATGGGGTGAACATATATGGGACAAACATATAATAACTAAACAGATGAACTAATGGCATCTGATTGATGGGGTGAATATATATAGGACAAACATATAATAACTAAACAGATGAACTAATGGCATCTGATTGATGGGGTGAATATATATGGGACAAACATATAATAACTAAATAGATGAACTAATGGCATCTGATTGATGGGGTGAATATAGGACAAACATATAATAACTAAACAGATGAACTAATGGCATCTGATTGATGGGGTGAATATATATGGGACAAACATATAATAACTAAACAGATGAACTAAGAGCATCTGATTGATGGGGTGAATATATATAGGACAAACATATAATAACTAAACAGATGAACTAATGGCATCTGATTGATGGGGTGAATATATATAGGACAGACATATAATAACTAAACAGATGAACTAAGAGCATCTGATTGATGGGGTGAATATATATAGGACAAACATATAATAACTAAACAGATGAACTAAGGGCATCTGATTGATGGGGTGAATATATATAGGACAAACATATAATAACTAAACAGATGAACTAAGGGCATCTAATTGATGGGGTGAATATAGGACAAACATATAATAACTAAACAGATGAACTAAGGGCATCTGATTGATGGGGTGAATATAGGACAAACATATAATAACTAAACAGATGAACTAAGGGCATCTGATTGATGGGGTGAATATATATAGGACAAACATATAATAACTAAACAGATGAACTAAGGGCAGCTGATTGATGGGGTGAATATATATAGGACAAACATATAATAACTAAACAGATGAACTAATGGCAGCTGATTGATGGGGTGAATATATATGGGACAAACATATAATAACTAAACAGATGAACTAAGGGCATCTGATTGATGGGGTGAATATATATAGGACAAACATATAATAACTAAACAGATGAACTAATGGCATCTGATTGATGGGGTGAATATATATAGGACAAACATATAATAACTAAACAGATGAACTAAGGGCATCTGATTGATGGGGTGAATATAGGACAAAGATATAATAACTAAACAGATGAACTAAGGGCATCTGATTGATGGGGTGAATATAGGACAAACATGTAATAACTAAACAGATGAACTAAGGGCATCTGATTGATGGGGTGAATATAGGACAAACATATAATAACTAAACAGATGAACTAAGAGCATCTGATTGATGGGGTGAATATATATAGGACAAACATATAATAACTAAACAGATGAACTAAGGGCAGCTGATTGATGGGGTGAATATATATAGGACAAACATATAATACCTAAACAGATGAACTAAGGGCATCTGATTGATGGGGTGAATATATATAGGACAGACATATAATAACTAAACAGATGAACTAAGGGCATCTGATTGATGGGGTGAATATATATAGGACAGACATATAATAACTAAACAGATGAACTAAGAGCATCTGATTGATGGGGTGAATATATATAGGACAAACATATAATAACTAAACAGATGAACTAAGAGCATCTGATTGATGGGGTGAATATATATAGGACAAACATATAATAACTAAACAGATGAACTAATGGCATCTGATTGATGGGGTGAATATAGGACAAACATATAATAACTAAACAGATGAATTAAAGTGGGACCTTTTCCAAAGTCGTAGACCACAGCTTTGCTAGTATCTGTTCCAGACTGAGTGAAGCCCCAGATGTAACCATCAGGTATTGTGGATCCACACTCCAGGATCACTGCTTTACCCACAACACCATCCAGATCTGTGTCCACATACACCACCTGGTCTGGATCTGAGCTCTCCACACCTAAACACACAGTCACATACAAGCCAAAATGAGACAGCTGACAGCATTTTGATTATATGCATTTGGTTAGATCATCAACATCCCAAAATTTGAAATAAAAACCAAAATGTAACTTTAATTATTTTTTTTTTTTTTCTGCCTGGTTCAATCTGATTTTAATGGATATCTGTCACAAAATACTTAAGGTTAAGGTTAGGGTTTGGGTGTGGAGGGCAGGTAAAGCCAAATGCAGAGCTAGAATCAGATTATTATTTATTTTTTTAAACATCATCAAACACAGAACGAAAAACGTATACTGGTTTAAAATAATAATGTGCTATATGGCGACTTACTAAATGATCAAAACATGTAACACTATCACCTACATAGAAACATGTAACAATGACATGTAACACTCTCACCTACATAGAAACATGTAACAGTGACATGTAACACTCTCACCTACTTAGAAACATGTAACAATCTCACCTACATAGAAACATGTAACAATGACATGTAACACTCTCACCAACATAGAAACATGTAACAGTGACATGTAACACTCTCACCTACTTAGAAACATGTAACACTCTCACCTACATAGAAACATGTAACAGTGACATGTAACACTCACCTACATAAAAACATGTAACAGTGACATGTAACACTTTAACCTACATAGAAACATGTGACAGTGACATGTAACAATCTCACCTACATAGAAACATGTAACAGTGACATGTAACAATCTCACCTACATAGAAACATGTAACAGTGACATGTAACACTCTCACCTACATAGAAACATGTAACAGTGACATGTAACACTCTCACCTACATAGAAACATGTAACAGTGACATGTAACACTCTCACCTACATAGAAACATGTAATAGTGACATGTAACACTCTCACCTTGATATAAACATGTAACAGTGACATGTAACACTCTCACCTACATAGAAACATGTAACAGTGACATGTAACATTCTCACCTACATAGAAACATGTAACAATGACATGTAACACTCTCACCTACATAGAAACATGTAACAGTGACATGTAACACTCTCACCAACATAGAAACATGCAACAGTGACATGTAACACTCTCACCTACATAGAAACATGTAACAGTGACATGTAACACTCTCACCTACATAGAAACATGTAACAGTGACATGTAACACTCTCACCTACATAGAAACATGTAACAATGACATGTAACACTCTCACCTACATAGAAACATGTAACAGTGACATGTAACACTCTCACCTACATAGAAACATGTAACAGTGACATGTAACAATCTCACCTACATAGAAACATGTAACAGTGACATGTAACACTCTCACCTAAATAGAAACATGTAACAATGACATGTAACACTCTCACCTACATAGAAACATGTAACAGTGACATGTAACACTCACCTACATAGAAACATGTAACACTCTCACCTATATAGAAACATGTAACAGTGACATGTAACACTCTCACCTACATAGAAACATGTAACACTCTCACCTACATAGAAACATGTAACAGTGACATGTAACAATCTCACCTACATAGAAACATGTAACAATGACATGTAACACTCTCACCTACATAGAAACATGTAACAGTGACATGTAACACTCTCACCTACATAGAAACATGTAACACTCTCATCTACATAGAAACATGTAACAGTGACATGTAACACTCTCACCGACATAGAAACATGTAACAATGACATGTAACACTCTCACCTACATAGAAACATGTAACAGTGACATGTAACACTCTCACCTACATAGAAACATGTAACAGTGACATGTAACAATCTCACCTACTTAGAAACATGTAACAGTGACATGTAACACTCTCACCTAAATAGAAACATGTAACAATGACATGTAACACTCTCACCTACATAGAAACATGTAACAGTGACATGTAACACTCACCTACATAGAAACATGTAACAGTGACATGTAACACTTTAACCTACATAGAAACATGTAACAATGACATGTAACACTCTCACCTACATAGAAACATGTAACACTCTCACCTACATAGAAACATGTAACAGTGACATGTAACACTCTCACCTACATAGAAACATGTAACACTCTCATCTACATAGAAACATGTAACAGTGACATGTAACACTCTCACCTACATAGAAACATGTAACAATGACATGTAACACTCTCACCTACATAGAAACATGTAACAGTGACATGTAACACTCTCACCTACATAGAAACATGTAACAGTGACATGTAACAATCTCACCTACATAGAAACATGTAACAGTGACATGTAACACTCTCACCTAAATAGAAACATGTAACAATGACATGTAACACTCTCACCTACATAGAAACATGTAACAGTGACATGTAACACTCTCACCAACATAGAAACATGCAACAGTGACATGTAACACTCTCACCTACATAGAAACATGTAACAGTGACATGTAACACTCTCACCTACATAGAAACATGTAACAGTGACATGTAACACTCTCACCTACATAGAAACATGTAACAGTGACATGTAACACTCACCTACATAGAAACATGTAACAGTGACATGTAACACTTTAACCTACATAGAAACATGTAACAGTGACATGTAACAATCTCACCTACATAGAAACATGTAACAGTGACATGTAACACTCTCACCTACATAGAAACATGTAACAGTGACATGTAACACTCTCACCTACATAGAAACATGTAACAGTGACATGTAACACTCTCACCTACATAGAAACATGTAACAGTGACATGTAACACTACCACCTACATAGAAACATGTAACAGTGACATGTAACACTCACCTACATAGAAACATGTAACAGAACATGTAACACTCACCTACATAGAAACATGTAACAGTGACATGTAACACTCTCACCTACATAGAAACATGTAACAGTGACATGTAACAATCTCACCTACATAGAAACATGTAACAGTGACATGTAACAATCTCACCTACATAGAAACATGTAACAGTGACATGTAACACTCTCACCTACATAGAAACATGTAACAGTGACATGTAACACTCTCACCTACATAGAAACATGTAACAGTGACATGTAACACTACCACCTACATAGAAACATGTAACAGTGACATGTAACACTCACCTACATAGAAACATGTAACAGTGACATGTAACACTTTAACCTACATAGAAACATGTAACAGTGACATGTAACAATCTCACCTACATAGAAACATGTAACAGTGACATGTAACACTCTCACCTACATAGAAACATGTAACGGTGACATGTAACACTCTCACCTACATAGAAACATGTAACAGTGACATGTAACACTCTCACCTACATAGAAACATGTAACAGTGACATGTAACACTCTCACCTACATAGAAACATGTAACAGTGACATGTAACACTCTCACCTACATAGAAACATGCAGGTCATTTGACCCATGCATGTTTTGAATGGGAGGATGTTGCTGACACAATGACCAGAAGATGGCGCATCTTGTTCATCATTGTGTCAGAAGAACCAGGCTGTTGAAAAATCACGACGCACGAGGTGTGTGTGGAATGCTGCATCAGGAAAGTTCCAAACAAAAAACGGATGTACGCTTCTCAGTCAATGCACAGACATTTTGGTAATATTGTACTAAAAATATACTCCAGATAAACATTTTTTAAATACATTCTGTGTGTTTAACTTGATGTATTTGCGCAAGGAAATGTAATAACATCGTTTTGTGACAGAGCTTTCACTCCATTATTTGTAAATTCACCCTGTCTGTGTTGTGAAGCAAGTTGAAGGTACTATTGTGAATCATCAATAGAAACGAGAACGCAAACCTAAAAGACACTGTGTTTTCGTAAGTCTGCCCGTGAAGCTACTGCCATTTGAGGTGAAGCTACAGCAGTTGACACAAACATTAACGTTACAGAAAATAGAAGTAGAAGAATAAGTAAGTAGAATATATTATGATTTTTTTCATTGTGTAAGTTACTGTTAACGGTAAACAGCGCCTGCCACATAAAGCCCACCAGCATGGGGCATTTAGAGACTCTTCAGAGAAATACTAAAGAGGCAATTGAGAAAAACAATGGAATTGTTTTATGTAATGGAGCAACGATTCCCCCATTCCCATATAGTTCTAAATATAACGTATTCTTTACAATGTCTGGGTGGCGACTGTCACGGATGGAGCGGCGTAGTGTGGTGAAAGCCATATTGAAGAGCCGGGTACTCCGTTTTCGAACAGGTTTATTAAGCACTGAACGCAAAACAAACCGATAACGGCGAAAAAGCTAACTGGTTTAAATGAAAGTAAAGTGCGCGTATCGCGTCTTACATAATAACACATTCAAACCCCCAATAGCAATATACGTTGAACAACCACTCACCTCTAATACAACTGTGACGTAGTAACAAACAATGCTAAGCAAGGAGTGACTTGCTAGCGACCCCTTTATATCCCGTATGATTATAATTACAAACAGCCGTGAGACAAACGTAAACAAGGAAGTGCATCACCGAAATATGTCCGTGTAGCAACGCCACCACACCAATCGTGACAGTATCCCCCACTAAAAGGCTAGCTCCCCAGATAGCCGAACGGAAACACAAAAACAAAACAAGGGAGCAACAGGGAGAGAACCCACAGTCAAACCCAAAAGGGTCAGTCCAGGACCGCAGGTCCAGCCCTGAATAGGCCTCGGTGGCCTGAGAGGCCGCCATCTAGTGCGGCTGAGAGACCGCCATCTTGTGCGGCTGAGAGTGCGTTGTAGCGGCGGCCATCGTGGGCGACGTGGCGGCGGCCCTCGTGGGCGACGTGGCGGCGGCCATCGTGGGCGACGTGGCGGCGGCCATCGTGGGCGACGTGGCGGCGGCCATCGTTGGCGTAGTCGTGGCGGCGGCCATCGTGAGCGTAGTCGTGGCGGCGGCCATCGTGAGCGTAGTCGTGGCGGCGGCCATCGTGAGCGTAGTCGTGGCGGCGGCCATCGTGAGCGTAGTCTTGGCGGCGGCCATCGTGAGCGTAGTCGTGGCGGCGGCCATCGTGAGCGTAGTCGTGGCGGCGGCCATCGTGAGCGTAGTCGTGGCGGCGGCCATCGTGAGCGTAGTCGTGGCGGCGGCCATCGTGAGCGTAGTCGTGGCGGCGGCCATCGTGAGCGTAGTCGTGGCGGCGGCCATCGTGAGCGTAGTCGTGGCGGCGGCCATCGTGAGCGTAGTCGTGGCGGCGGCCATCGTGAGCGTAGTCGTGGCGGCGGCCATCGTGAGCGTAGTCGTGGCGGCGGCCATCGTGAGCGTAGTCGTGGCGGCGGCCATCGTGAGCGTAGTCGTGGCGGCGGCCATCGTGAGCGTAGTCGTGGCGGCGGCCATCGTGAGCGTAGTCGTGGCGGCGGCCATCGTGAGCGTCGTCGTGGCGGCGGCCATTGTGAGCGTCGTCGTGGCGGCGGCCATCGTGAGCGTCGTCGTGGCGCGGCCCTCGTGGGCGGCGATGCGGCAGCCATTGTGGGCGGCGATGCGGCAGCCATTGTGGGCAGCGGCGTGACGGCAACAGCCATCTTGGGCGCTGGCGTGACGACGGCAACCACCTTGAGCGCTGGCGTGACGACAACAGCCATCTTGAGCGCTGGCGTGACGGCGGGAGCCATCGTGGACGCTGGCGGGACGGCGGCAGCCATCTTGGGCGCTGGCGTGACAGCGGGGCCATCGTGGACGCTGGCGTGACGGCGGCAGCCATCTTGGGCGCTGGCGTGACGGCGGGAGCCATCGTGGACGTGGGCGTGACGACGGCAGCCATCTTGGGCGCTGGCGGGACGACGGCAGCCATCTTGGGCGCTGGCGGGACGGCCGGAGCCATCGTGGACGCTGGCGGGACGGCGGCAGCCATCTTGGGCGCTGGCGTGACGACGGCAGCCATCTTGGGCGCTGGCGTGGCGACGGCAGCCATCTTGGGCGCTGGCGTGACGACAACAGCCATCTTGAGCGCTGGCGGGACGGCGGGAGCCATCGTGGACGCTGGCGAGACGGCGGCAGCCATCTTGGGCGCTGGCGTGACGACAACAGCCATCTTGAGCGCTGGCGGGACGGCGGGAGCCATCGTGGACGCTGGCGAGACGGCGGCAGCCATCTTGGGCGCTGGCGTGACGACAACAGCCATCTTGAGCGCTGGCGTGACGGCAACAGCCATCTTGGGCGCTGGCGTGACGGCGGGGACCATCGTGGACGCCGGCGTGACGGCGGCAGCCATCTTGGGCGCTGGCGTGGCGACGGCAGCCATCTTGAGCGCTGGCGTGACGGCAACAGCCATCGTGGGCGCTGGCGTGACGGCAACAGCCATCGTGGGCGCTGGCGTGATGGCGGGAGCCATCGTGGACGCTGGCGAGACGGCGGCAGCCATCTTGGGCGCTGGCGGGACGACGGCAGCCATCTTGAGCGCCGGCGTGACGACGGCAACAGCCATCTCGGGCGCAGGCGTAGCAGCCATCTCGGGCGCTGGCGTGGCGGAGGCGATCTCTGGCGTCAGATCTTGAAAGTCCAGCCATGCCTTCCACCACGCCCTAATGACAGCCGGGGGCTGCTTATGTAACCCCTCCGGGGATTTCTCTGTACCGGAGGTAGGTGGTCGGAAAGGGTCTTCCCTCGGCGGGGGTAGTGGCTGTAGCTCCAGGGGTTTTCCTCCCCCTGTCTGCAGCCCCGGAACAGTGGGCGGTGTCTTCTGCCCGCCCCAGCCGACGTCCGATGTTGCGGGGACTAGTCGACTGAGGACGGGATCCCATAGCAGGGCGTCTTCCAGGGAGTCCTCCTCCACTCGCTCGTAGAACGCCTCCTCATCATCCGAGGAGAGGGAGTCGGACCCCCAATCACCCTGCCAGGTGTAGCGCTGCTCCTGCTGCTCCGTGGGTTGACGGTGAGCTTCATACCTCGGAGCGCTATAGCTTGCCCCTCCGAGGAATCCACTCACCGTCCGGCTCTGCGGGCTTCTTGGGTGGCTTAGCATTCTGTCACGGATGGAGCGGCGTAGTGTGGTGAAAGCCATATTGAAGAGCCGGGTACTCCGTTTTCGAACAGGTTTATTAAGCACTGAACGCAAAACAAACCGATAACGGCGAAAAAGCTAACTGGTTTAAATGAAAGTAAAGTGCGCGTATCGCGTCTTACATAATAACACATTCAAACCCCCAATAGCAATATACGTTGAACAACCACTCACCTCTAATACAACTGTGACGTAGTAACAAACAATGCTAAGCAAGGAGTGACTTGCTAGCGACCCCTTTATATCCCGTATGATTATAATTACAAACAGCCGTGAGACAAACGTAAACAAGGAAGTGCATCACCGAAATATGTCCGTGTAGCAACGCCACCACACCAATCGTGACAGCGACACAATATGGCTCAGCTCAATTTTGTCCCTGTAATTAGCATTTAATTAGCATGGCGTTAGCATGTCATTTCGGCAAAATAGCTTGAAATTTGCTTTTCCAGTCAGAAGAAACACAGGGGAATAAAGGATGAATATCTAAGAGTATTCATAAAAGGACCTGTCTAAGTTTATAGAGTGCTGCAAACACATTTTTGTAAGTGCTTGGGGTAAAATGACCAACTTCTGGCACTTTGTGTATCAACTTGTTAAACTTGTTCATCTTGTTGATGTGTGCTCTGTCGGATTCAGGCAACAACTTTGTTGTAAAGAGCTTTATAAAATACATTTTATTGATTTGATTGATTCTAGTGTTAAATAATGCCAAGCAATGTGACACACAAACTAGGGAACTATATAGACCTACTAATACCAAACTGATGTGCATCATCAAAACAATGTAACAACTAAAATAGAACACAGAGTGAGGACCATAAGTAGGTGTATTAAGTAGGATCTCTAATTAGAGCAACACTAACCTCTTCTTGACAGGGCCCCTGACCTCAATTTCCGCCTAAAATTACCAACCCCAATCTAAATGGATATTGCTCTGGAACAGAACCATGTAGGACTATTTGGTAAAGGGTATTTAAAAGATAACAGTCTGAATTTTGTGTAAATGTTCAATTAATTAAGGATAATGTAAAACACAATATCTGGCATGAGCTAAAACTAAAAAAAACAAAATAAGTTTTTTTTTTTTATGTTTCAGTGATTTTGAAAATTTATATTTTTTTTGACTCTGAATGTCTGGTGAACTTTGTGTTCCCCTAGGTCTCAGCTTTATGCCAGACTTTGTTTCAAGTCTCTATCTCAATTAACGACCGAGATACAGCTATTTTAGCGAGAGGTGTTTATTTCCCCTTCAGTCTCTGGTCTCAGTGCATTAGCTCCTATACTGGACTTCATTTCCCATAGGGCTTTGCTCCCATTTGTCTGCATAGGGAACTGACGTACCTTCAATAAGGAAGTGTTTTCATCACGAAGGCTGCTATTGTGAGTGAAATAGATCGTGTTGAAAGTTGTTAACATATATTCTTGCCTGAAAATCGATTATTATGTGTGCTTGACTATGGTCAAGGACACATATTGTAATCTCACATATATATTATTATTATTATGTGTGCTTGACTATGGTCAAGGACACATATTGTAATCTCACATATATATTATTATTATTATGTGTGCTTGACTATGGTCAAGGACACATATTGTAATCTCACATATATATTATTATGTGTGCTTGACTATGGTCAAGGACACATATTGTAATCTCACATATATATTATTATTATTATGTGTGCTTGACTATGGTCAAGGACACATATTGTAATCTCACATATATATTATTATGTGTGCTTGACTATGGTCAAGGACACATATTGTAATCTCACATATATATTATTATTATTATTATTATATCAAATTTTGACCACCCCTACTCCTCCCACAGTTTTTGCAGTAGATAGACAAAAAATTGTCAAAATGTGCGTCCCGAAACCTATTTAGTTGCTATTGTTTTGTAGAAAGTTTCGTTATGTAGTTTACGAAATATTAACGAAATTGTCGCTAATTAATCCTCATTGAAATACATTGACGGAATCTTCAAAACTAGAGTGTGAGAGCCCATTCAGCAGAAAATGTAGAGAACATTTGTAAACTGCTACTGCTGCCTGAGTTTCAACCCTTTACACACAAATGGCATATCAAAACGTTCATCTATTTGTGCTGTCACTCAAAATGTTCAAATATAAGCTGTAACATATATATTTATTTCATTATGTCCTTTTGTTTCCAACTTGCGCCTCCCCATAGACATCCATAGAAACGGTGATTTTCTCCACTCTAATTTGAAAGCGATTTTTTGTGTTTTTTTGTTCGTTTGTAAATTGTGATAGCGCCTACATTACTGGGGTTACAGATACATGTTATACATCAAAATGTCCGCCTGGTTCTTAGGATTCTCATGATGTAATTGTTTAAACTGTGTGAGTAAAACTCTGGTTAGTAGAGCTAAAAGTATACGACCATGTCTGAATCTTTTGAAATGATAGACAGTGAAGCAGCATTTTCTGGTTGTTGATTGGCTAAATAGTAGGAACATTCTGGAAGGGGCGGGGGGAAGGAGGCAGCGCGCTCTGATATCGATGAGAACAGCTGGTCCTCCTGACAAAGGCATAGCTGCCAGGCAACAGCCACAGACACTGCAATCAACAGCCACAGACATATGCCTGCAGCAATGAAAGAATGAATGAATTGGTAAGTTGTTTCTCTTGGTCTGTGTTTACATGTGAGCATGTTAGCTAGTTTTAGCGCGCTAGCTAGCGTTAGCGCGCTAGCTGGCGTTAGCATGTTAGCTAGCGTTAGCGCGCTAGCTAGCGTTAGCATGTTAGCTAGCGTTAGCGCGCTAGCTAGCGTTAGCTACTACTTTAAGTGTATGCATACATTCAGACAGCCTGCAGCCATGAATGGATAGGTAAGTTCTTTCTCTGGGTCTCTGTTTACACGTTAGCATGTTAGCTAGCGTTAGCGCGCTAGCTAGCGTTAGCATGTTAGCTAGCGTTAGCGCGCTAGCTAGCGTTAGCTACTACTGTAGTAATGAGTAATGACTGATAGGTTTAACACATTGTATACTATGGTGCTTGCAGCAGTAGTGTGTAGTCATGAGCAATGACTGATAGGTTTAACACATTGCATACTATCTTGCATGCAGCAGCAGTGTGTATTCATGAGTATTGACTGATAGGTTTAACCCATTGCATACTATGGTGGTTTAACACATTGTATACTATGGTGCATGTAGCAGCAGTGTGTATTCATGAGTAATGACTGATAGGTTTAACACATTGTATACTATGTTGCATGTAGCAGCAGTGTGTATTCATGGGTAATGACTGATAGGTTTAACACATTGCATACTATGGTGCTTGCAGCAGTAGTGTGTATTCATGAGTAATGACTGATAGGTTTAACACATTGCATACTATGGCGCAGCAGCAGCAGTGTCACCTCAGTTTGGCAGTTGATATCAGTACACAGTCGACTACGGGTGGCCGCAAGCACACATCATCACAATTTCAGCAGAAATTGTACACTGTCTAGTTATTATTATTATTATATCAATTTTGTCTACCCCTACTCCTCCCACAGTTTTTGCACTAGATGGACAAAAAAGGTGTCAAAATGTGCGTCCCGAACTCTATTTAGTTAGCATTGTTTTGTAGAAGGTTTCGTTATGTAGTTTATGAAATATTAACGATATTGTCGCTAATTAATCCTCATTGAAATACATTGACGGAATCTTCAAAACTAGAGTAAGAAAGCCCGTTCAGCAGAAAATGTAGAGAACATTTGTAGACTGCTCCTGCTGCCTGAGTTTCAACTCTTTACACACAAATGGCATATCAAAACGTTCAGCTATTTGTGCTGTCACTCAAAATGTTCAAATAATAGTTATTACTCTATGTCCTTTTCTTTCCAACTTGCGCCTCCCCATAGACTTCAATTGAAACTGTGATTTTCTCCACTCTAACTTGAATGTGATTTCTGTAGTTTTTTGGTCGTTTGTAAATTGTGATAGCGCCTACATTTCTGGGGTTACATATACATGTTATACATCAAAATGTCCGCCTGGTTCCTAGGATTCTCATGATGTAATTGTTTAAACTGTGTGAGTAAAACTCTGGTTAGTAGAGCTAAAAGTATACAACCATGCCTGAATCCTATTCATTTTGACACAGACACTAATTAGTAGGAACATTCTTGAAGGGGCCTGGGGGAGGGGGCAGCGCGCTCTGATATCGATGAGAACAGCTGTTCCTCCTGACAAAGGCATGGCTGCCAGGCAACAGCCACAGACACATGCTGCTCCTCTATGACCGGGTAAGTTATTTTTCTGGGTCTCTGTTTACACGTTATCATGTTAGCTAGCGTTAGCGCGCTAGCTAGCGTAAGCTACTCCTGTAAGTGTATGCATACATTCAAACGGCTAACAGCTGCTTAATAGGCAGGTTACACACTGTTTAATAGGCCTGTTTACACGTTAGCATGTTAGCTAGCGTTAGCGCGCTAGCTAGCATTAGCTACTCCTGTAAGTGTATGCATACATTCAGACAGCTAACGTTAGCATGTTAGCTAGCGTTAGCCACTCCTGTAAGTGTATGCATACATTCAGACAGCTGACGTTATTATGTTAGCTAGCGTTAGCGCGCTAGCTAGCGTTAGCTAGCGTTAGCTACTTCTGTAAGTGTATGCATACATCAAACAACAACGTTAGCATGCTAGCTAGCGTTAGCGCTGCTAGCTAGCTAGTTACTCTTGTATGTGTATGCTCCATCACTCGGTAGATTGTATTCAAACGACTTTTGTTAGTGTGCAAACTAACTAGCTAGCCAGTACTGTTTGTGTAGGCTCACTAAAACAACTAGGCAGGTTGCAATGCTGTTTAATAGGTTACTAGGTTGGTATAAAGACTGCTTACAATGCTGCTTAATAGGCAGGTTACATGCTGTTGAATAGGCAGGTTTGCATGATAATGAATAAGCAGGTTGCATGCTGTTTAATAGGCAGTTTATAATGCTGTTTCATATGCTACTATGGTGCATGCAGCAGTAGTGTGTATTCATGAGTAATGACTGATTTAACACATTGCATACTATGGCGCAGCAGCAGCAGTGTCACCTCAGTTTGGCAGTTGATATCAGTACACAGTGGACTACGGGTGGCCGCAAACACACATCACAATTTCAGCAGAAATTGTACCCTATCTAGTTATGGAATACTATGGATCTTAAACGATGCTAATAATATCCCTGGGAATATAGGAAATGAAAAACGATCAACTTTGGCTGATGTAAGTACAATATTATACTATTTTATCGCTTTGGTTAAAAAGTATGATGACGTCATCAGCGTCATTAGCAGTCCTTTCAATTGCTAATAAAACGGTCTGTGTTTTAGCTAATTTAAAACGGAAAACGTTCTTAGAGAGGGGAGATTCTAACCTTTATACACAATATAAGCATGTAGTATATTATTAAATTATTAAACGTTTTTGAATTCGCGATCTTTGTGTAGAGGTTGTAATGGTTGTTTAGGGTACTGCAAGTATCCCTAGTGGTTGTATAGGGTACTGCAAGTGTCCCGCCGGCGGGACGCCTGTCGAGAAGTGGCTAAGCAGCTGCCATAGATAAACAATAGATGTCGCATTCGTTACCATTGTTCATTGGTACGAACATAGACATAATATACCGCTATGCCTACTGGCGCTGACGAGAAATGCGGCCGCCATTTTGCGGCGGTCCACCGCTCCACAGTGTAATCCGTTTGGCAGGTGCAATGATCTGTCAGCGCATTCAATTAATCATACCTCACTGAATACACAACTGTTTTTGTTTTTGCTGCGAAGGTCATACATGTAGCTATGACACAGGACACATGGTTTAGCGTATTTTAATATTCATAGTGGGCTTAACAGTAATATAATATTCTGATATATGATGCTGTAGGCAATGATAGGTATTTTGCAAATCACACACTATAATTATGATAGAGAAGCAGAAACAGATAGTGGCAGTAAAGTCAGATATTTAATTAGTTGAAAAAACAATACATGATTATATTATATTCTACTTTAAGCTTTTTATATTTGACACACACACCACTAAAACCCCTGGAAGAGGACTGTTTTGCAGAGCTTCTTTCTCGTGCTCCCTTTTTGCTTTTAGCTTGAGAAACACAGACACAAGCAATGACAACAAGTCTGAATGATGGTTGTCGGTGCCAATCTGGGTCTCCTCAATGTGTTCCCCAGCAGAAAAACATCCTTCGTTACAATCTCCTCTCGGATAATGTGTGTGACTGTCGACACCTTAGGAGCTTGGATTGTTGAAGCTCGGCGGATCACCCTCTCTGCACCTCTCAGAACCTTATAATAATAATAAAAAAATAATGCATATTTATATAGCGATTTACACAGTGCTCACAGCAACTGCACACAGCGCCTGCCCAACACTGATAATACAGTCTGATAATACAGTCTAATGATACGGTCTGATAATACAGTCTAATGATACGGTCTGATGATACAGTCTAATGATACGGTCTGATGATACAGTCTAATGATACGGTCTGATAATACAGTCTAATGATACGGTCTGATAATACGGTCTGATGATACAGTCTGCTAATACAGTCTGATCATACAGTCTAATGATACAGTCTGATAATACAGCCTATTGATACATTCTGAAATACAGTCTGATATACAGTCTGGCCATACAGTCTGATATACAGTCTGGTTATACGGTCTGGTAATACGGTCTGATGATACAGTCTAATATACAGTCTGATAATAGGGTCTGATAATATGGTCTGATGATACGGTCTGATGATACGGTCTGATGATACGGTCTGGTGATACGGTCTGATGATACGGTCTGATGATACGGTCTGATACACAGTCTGATACACGGTCTGGTGATACGGTCTGGTGATACGGTCTGGTGACACGGTCTGGTGACACGGTCTGATGATACGGTCTGGTGATACGGTCTGGTGATACGGTCTGATGATAGGGTCTGATGATAGGGTCTGATGATAGGGTCTGATGATACGGTCTGATAATACGGTCTGATAATACATTCTGATACAATCTGATAATACTCGGGTGAACACCGGCCGGTGAAGTAAACATAGCCAAGCTAGCATACTTAGATTTCAGTACAGTAATATCTAAGATACTTGCTCCTTCTCTACTCTCTGGTAATATTCTTTTCACAAAACACAACCAATAATACCGAAATATTAAATCTTACTTGTGAAAGGTAATCCCCCGAGCCCAGCTGGCGATGGTCCGCCGATTTAAGCAGGAATATGCTGCACAGTGCTGTGGCATGTATATCTTCTGCTGCTACCAACTAGGAGTTCGACCGCATTAAGATTGCGGCCGCATTTCTTGAGCCCAGCAGCGGATGTGGCGTCTATGTATATTATGTCTATGGGTACGAATACGTCAATACCGCCATCTTGCTTCGGGGGACCCAATCCTTTTTAATGCACCAATGTCAATGAAGGCACCGTAAATATTCTGAATCTAATGCGATTTTCTCGTTTTTTAGCACCTGACCGTTATTGTTCCATTGAAGAGTTGAAGTAGGAGAGAAAATTAAGCAGTTTGAGGATAGTAAGGTGTGTGGAGAAAAAAATGAACTTTGAGGCTGTCCTTATCATCTACATAGCTAACTGGTGACATCCTTATAGGACTGTCAGCTGAGACTTTTCCTGGACTCCGATTCCTGAGCCTTATTATCTGCCATAGATACACTACATCTATATATCACCATATATATATAGCCTATATATCACAACTACATCTATGATTATCCACAAAGACAATACTTACTGTAGCAAAGAAAAAATATGTAAAAACATCTGTAAGGAGAGAATGCAGTTGATCTGGAAATTCATCAATCTTTTTTATTTTTTTATTTAACCTTTATTTAACCAGGTGAGCACGTAGAGAACACATTCTCAATTTAATATATATAAATATATTCTGTTCATTGTTGGTTTTTCTAACTGGCTGAAACTAACTCACTAGCATGTGTACTGTAACTAACTAACTAGCATGGATTGGCTTAGTTTACATTACATGCAGTTGTCGACCAAGGACTGAAACATCAAATATAATGTAAATTCGTTACCAGAAATAGAATTCATTATCATAAAATCATTCTCAGCTGTGAAATGTTATCCCTTGTTTTGTTTTTTCATTGGAACACCCAAAGGCAGCACAAAAGTCCGGCATAGTCCATTCGGTGTACAGGCGGGAGATGGAAAAGTTTTGAGAGAACCCCGAGGTAAGATGGCGGCGGTTTTGACGTATGCTTAGAACCCGAATGCGATATCTAGTGTATATATCTATGAGCAGCTGCCACATATTGGGGAGCAAACATGAAGCACATATACAAGAGGGCTGTCAAACCCAATTGGAGGTTCAAAATGGCTTGAAACAAAGAACTTTCTGCATCCAAGAGTGTTGATTTTGAGCCTTGTGAGCATTTTAAGGAACACACTTGTTAATTGAAATGCATTCTAGCTGACTACCCCATTAAGACGGTTGAGAGAATTACAAATGTGTTATTTCATAATTTGAATGTATTCACTATTATTCTACAATTCAGAAATTCGAACAAACTTGCTCTATAAAAATATGATATTATGGTTTAAATACCAGAACTTCCAACATTGTCCCAACTAGAGCGAAGGGCTAGCATGTTTTCAACACCAGCTCTGCCAACATTTCCCCAACTAGAGTGCTGGGCTAGCATGTTTTCAACACCAGCTCTGCCAACATTTCCCCAACTAGAGCGCAGGGCTAGCATGTTTTGATCACCAGCTCTGCCAACATTTCCCCAACTAGAGTGCTGGGCTAGCATGTTTTGATCACCAGCTCTGCCAACATTTCCCCAACTAGAGCACAGGCCTAGCATGTATTCTACACCCACCAAGTGAAACCCAATCTGACTAATGAAATCCAATCACTAAGCGTCCACATGCTAGCGACCAAAACCAACCTTCAAACCAACCCTGCCAAGGTAGAGAAACTTAAACCCAAGAACTACACAGGCAGTGTAATGGATCTGCGTTGTCGTGGTTACAGTTTAGAGTTTGGTTTCAGCTGGTCATTATCTAAATAAATCTGGTACACAGTATCTCACAAGTGAGTATACCCCTTACATTTTTTAATATTTCACGTCGGTCTCAAGGCAAGTATATATAGTGCATTTTGAATGCATTCAGACTTTTTTAATTATTTTATAAGCTTTAGTTTTGTCACAACCGAGGGTCGAAAGGGTGTGTGGAAGCAGGAGAAAGCGCAATAGAACATAACAGGGAGGACGCAGGGATAATAAAGAACTGATAATTTATTAGAGAAATAAACAAACTAAAAACTACACACAACAGTGTGGAAAATAAACCACGGCACGTGGGAAAAAATAAAACACAACACTGAAAAGAATTACACACTAGGAACAGGTACGGGAAACAATAGAAAAACAGACTTACTCAGGGATAGGCACACGCAACAGGGAACAATGACCCAACAAACACAAAAGAGACACTGGGGAGCTTATATGCAGAGATAACGAGGACTAAACGACAACAGGTGTGTAAGGGGTGGAAAATTTGTGAAGGGGAAGGGAAAATACCAGGACAAAACCATAAACATGAAACAACCACTAGAGGGAGACAGAAACATGCATACAAAACAGGGACACAACACAAACCCTTACAAGTTTAAATTAATTGATCCTCATACAATACCCCATAATGATTTAGCAAAACAGTTTTTACATATTTTTTGAAAATGTATTAAAAACAAATTACACATTCAACTATTTTTTTATTTTATTTCACTTTTATTTATCCAGAGAGACACATTGACACAGAGGTCTCATTTACAAGTGTGCCCTGGAAACATCAACTCACAAATACTACAACTATGGACAAAAACAAACAATCACCATATTGACATTACCCTATCAGTCAATTTAAAAAACACAAATACAATTAGTTTTTTTTAATTTTAAAAACACTGAGGTACTCAAACTAAATTCCACAAATGGGTTAGGGTTATTTCACAGATGAGGTTGTTTAAAAGTGAGGCAGAACTACACAACTCAATATTTACAAAAGGTGAAGAGTGAAGCTGTAAATCTCGTGAGATCATTTAGCAGGATTTTGAAAACAACATGCATTTGGTTTTGCTAGTGTTAAGTATTTGTAAGTTCCATTTGCACATTAATAAAGTCAGACTGTAAACTTGCCAAAGCAGCATTGATTGTTGGAGCGCAGGCATAAAGACTAGTGTCATCAGCATAAAGATGAAATTGGAACTAATTACATATTGACCAATATCACTAATTTATATAGTGAAAACAACAGGTCCCTGAGGTACACCTCTATGTGTGTACATCCAGACTATCAGTTCTAACTCCATCCAACACAATAGATCCTTGAGGTACACCTCTGTGTGTGTCCAGACTATCAGACCTAACTCCATCTAACACAATAGATCCCTGAGGTACACCTCTATGTGTGTACCTCCAGACTATCAGATCTAACTCCATCCACCAATATAGTTTGAGTTCAGTTGGTAAGATAGTTATAAATCCAGGTACATGCAGCAAGGCCTATTGATAACGATTACTAGATACTGGATACTAGGCAAACAATGTTAAAGGCCTTATACACATCCATGAACATGGCAGCACAAGGCAATTTAGCATCCAGAGAATTTACATCAACATTCACAACTAATGTAGAGGCAGTAACATTGCTATGGTGAGGTTATAGGAGTGAGGTCCTGACCTGTACCCTATCTCATGGTGAGGTTATAGGAGTGAGGTCCTGACCTGTACCCTATCTCATGGTGAGGTTATAGGAGTGAGGTCCTGACCTGTACCCTATCTCATGGTGAGGTTATAGGAGTGAGGTCCTGACCTGTACCCTATCTCATGGTGAGGTTATAGGAGTGAGGTCCTGACCTGTACCCTATCTCATGGTGAGGTTATAGGAGTGAGGTCCTGACCTGTACCCTATCTCATGGTGAGGTTAACCTGCACCACCCTAACCAGCTGTTAACCTGCACCACCCTAACCAGCTGTTAACCTGCACCACCCTAACCTGCACCACTCCAACCAGCTGCTAACCTGCACCACCCTAACCTGCACCACTCCAACCAGCTGTTAACCTGCACCACCCTAACCTGCACCACTCCTACCAGCTGCTAACCTGCACCACCACTACCAGTTGCTAACCTGCACCACCTCAATCTGCACAACCCTAACCTGCACCACCCTAAACGGCACCACTCCAATCTGCACCATGCTAACCTGCACCACCCCAACCTGCTGCTAACCTGCACCACCCTAACCTACATCACTCCAACCAGCTGCTAACCTGCACTACTTTATCCTGCACCACCTCTACCAGCTGCTAAGGGTTAGGGTTAGGGCTCAAAATGTATGCGCTAAATGTCGGAAGAGGAGTCCTGTGTATCTGTGATTGATTGCTCTTCCTTTCTCCTTAAACTACCTGGATGTCGGTCACAGTCATTTGAATCTGAATTTGGAGAACTGAATTTGAATTGTGAGAGCTGAATGTGAAGATATATACAGTAGAATTTTCAGTGACGCTTAAATTTGATTGCACTTCAGTTTCAAACGAATAATTACAATTTCAAATTATGCAAATCAAAATTAGTTGTTTAATGCATGTATTCAAGTTCAGCAATTGAAATCTAAATGATTCAAATTAAGTTTCTGGTGGAACATAATTCAGCCCATAAATAGCCCACTGTTCTTGTTGATAAAGGATAATGGTAAAGGGTTAACCGGTCTCATAGACAGAGAGACAGGTTCTTATTGACAGACAGACAGGTTCTTATAGACAGATAGACAGGTTCTTATAGACAGACAGACAGGTTCTTATAGACAGATAGACAGGTTTTTATAGACAGATAGACAGGTTCTTATTGACAGACAGACATGTTCTTATAGACAGACAGACAGGTTCTTATTGACAGACAGACAGGTTCTTATAGACAGATAGACAGGTTCTTATAGACAGACAGACAGGTTCTTATAGACAGATAGACAGGTTTTTATAGACAGATAGACAGGTTCTTATTGACAGACAGACATGTTCTTATAGACAGAGAGACAGGTTCTCATAGACAGATAGACAGGTTCTTATAGACAGATAGACAGGTTCTTATAGACAGAGAGACAGGTTCTCATAGACAGATAGACAGGTTCTTATTGACAGACAGACAGGTTCTTATAGACAGACAGACAGGTTCTTATAGACAGATAGACAGGTTCTTATAGACAGATAGTCAGGTTCTTATAGACAGGTTCTTATAGACAGATAGACAGGTTCTTATAGACAGATAGACAGGTTCTTATAGACAGATAGTCAGGTTCTTATAGACAGATAGTCAGGTTCTTATAGACAGATAGACAGGTTCTTATAGACAGATAGACAGGTTCTTATAGACAGATAGACAGGTTCTTATAGACAGATAGACAGGTTCTTATAGACAGATAGACAGGTTCTTATAGACAGATAGACAGGTTCTTATAGACAGATAGTCAGGTTCTTATAGACAGATAGACAGGTTCTTATAGACAGATAGTCAGGTTCTTATAGACAGATAGACAGGTTCTTATAGACAGATAGACAGGTTCTTATAGACAGATAGTCAGGTTCTTATAGACAGATAGACAGGTTCTTATAGACAGATAGACAGGTTCTTATAGACAGATAGTCAGGTTCTTATAGACAGATAGACAGGTTCTTATAGACAGATAGTCAGGTTCTTATAGACAGGTTCTTATAGACAGATAGACAGGTTCTTATAGACAGATAGACAGGTTTTTATAGACAGATAGACAGGTTCTTATAGACAGATAGTCAGGTTCTTATAGACAGATAGTCAGGTTCTTATAGACAGATAGACAGGTTCTTATAGACAGATAGTCAGGTTCTTATAGACAGGTTCTTATAGACAGATAGACAGGTTCTTATAGACAGATAGACAGGTTTTTATAGACAGATAGACAGGTTCTTATAGACAGATAGACAGGTTTTTATAGACAGATAGACAGGTTCTTATAGACAGATAGTCAGGTTCTTATAGACAGATAGACAGGTTCTTATAGACAGATAGACAGGTTCTTATAGACAGATAGACAGGTTCTTATAGACAGATAGTCAGGTTCTTATAGACAGGTTCTTATAGACAGATAGACAGGTTCTTATAGACAGATATACAGGTTCTTATAGACAGATATACAGGTTCTTATAGACAGATAGACAGGTTCTTATAGACAGATAGACAGGTTCTTATAGACAGATAGTCAGGTTCTTATAGACAGATAGTCAGGTTCTTATAGACAGATAGACAGGTTCTTATAGACAGATAGTCAGGTTCTTATAGACAGGTTCTTATAGACAGATAGACAGGTTCTTATAGACAGATAGACAGGTTTTTATAGACAGATAGACAGGTTCTTATAGACAGATAGTCAGGTTCTTATAGACAGATAGTCAGGTTCTTATAGACAGATAGACAGGTTCTTATAGACAGATAGTCAGGTTCTTATAGACAGGTTCTTATAGACAGATAGACAGGTTCTTATAGACAGATAGACAGGTTTTTATAGACAGATAGACAGGTTCTTATAGACAGATAGACAGGTTTTTATAGACAGATAGACAGGTTCTTATAGACAGATAGTCAGGTTCTTATAGACAGATAGACAGGTTCTTATAGACAGATAGACAGGTTCTTATAGACAGATAGTCAGGTTCTTATAGACAGGTTCTTATAGACAGATAGACAGGTTCTTATAGACAGATATACAGGTTCTTATAGACAGATATACAGGTTCTTATAGACAGATAGACAGGTTCTTATAGACAGATAGACAGGTTCTTATAGACAGATATACAGGTTCTTATAGACAGATAGACAGGTTCTTATAGACAGATAGACAGGTTCTTATAGACAGATAGACAGGTTCTTATAGACAGATAGTCAGGTTCTTATAGACAGATATACAGGTTCTTATAGACAGATAGACAGGTTCTTATAGACAGATAGACAGGTTCTTATAGACAGATAGACAGGTTCTTATAGACAGATAGACAGGTTCTTATAGACAGATAGTCAGGTTCTTATAGACAGATAGACAGGTTCTTATAGACAGATAGACAGGTTCTTATAGACAGATAGACAGGTTCTTATAGACAGATAGACAGGTTCTTATAGACAGATATACAGGTTCTTATAGAAAGATAGTCAGGTTCTTATAGACAGATAGACAGGTTCTTATAGACAGATAGACTTACCATGTGTTATCAGCCAGGTCTGTATAGAGATCAACAGCATCCCAGTCAGTCTGATCCACATGTTATCATGTTGCTCCAGTGTCTCACTCCTTCATAAACAAAATAGTATTGAACAGCTAATAGATCCAAACAGCTTATTCCATCAGCTAATTGATCCAAACAATGTAATCAAACAAGATTGTTAGAAACTCTAATTGTCCTTAAAGTTTTTCAAATAACCCAAGAATGTTTTACATCTAAAAAACAAACAAAATAAAGACTCAAACCTCAAACTAACTAGCTCTAAATAACAGAACTCCAGGATGTAACCAGAAACACATCTCTGTCATACTGAGAGAAGAATGCGTACCAGAGCCACTAAACTGATTTAACTTAAATTATTCATACCTGGCCGCTCTGTCTGTGTGGTAAAACAGAAACCCTGGGTTAGAATGACACATGTATAATGAAGGATATGTGGATCGATGGACAAACGCACACAAATAAACACAGTAACATAAACAAATGTTAGTTACCACAATCATAAAGGCCAAACATTATTATACACTGGTTCACCAACATATTTTACAAAAAGGCATGTTTTTAATCCTGAAAGCATTATTGGCTGAAAGCTGTGGTAAAGGAGACAGGAAACTAGTCAAATACATTATGGACAGTTGTGCCATCAAAAATATTAATGACAGTTATAAGTGTGTTTGTATATAATACAAATATTATCTCTGGACTTTTAGTTATATTGCTAATGAATATATATAATATTTTGTTGAATTTTGGGTCACTTACAAATGTCCTGATTTTCCATGAAAACACACATGAAATACCAATACCATACTAATACTGATCTCAATACTGCAACCTAATGTACCTGCCAATATTGTTCTAATACTGATCACAATACTACACCCTAATGTACCTGCCAATGTCGTACTAATACTTATCACAATACTACAACCTAATGTACCTGCCAATGTCGTAAAAAAATCAAATGCAATAGGACAGTGGTGGCCAACCTGTCGGAGGCTAAGTGCCACATTTTTTACTGTGTGTGTGTGTGCAGAGCCACAGCATAGGGTTAAGGGTTAGAGGGGTTAAGGGTTAGGTTAGGGTTAGAGGGGTTAAGGGTCAGGGTTAGGGTTAAGGGTCAGGGTCCAATTAAAACACTAAAAGTGTGTTAAAATGTGCACGGGCACAGGGGCTATATAAAACTATCTTCCCCTTATATTCTTATAAAATCATAAAAAAGAATGAACGACAAAGACAGGACAAGACAAACAAGGGGGGGCGAAAAGTTCGGTGTTTCGGCACCTGTGCCACTGTGGTTAAGTTTAGGCACAGGTGCCACTGAGGTTAGGGTTAGGGTTAGGGGTTAGGGTTAGGTTTTGAAGAGAAATTCTTGTCCCAGAGGGACAAGAAAGGCACAGGTCAGTTTTTCCATTCCAAACTAGAAAATCCACAAATAAAACACACAAACTACAAAAAACAAACATAGTGTAAGAATGGGGATGGGGTTGGAGTTTGGGTTAGGGATTGAGTTAAGAATTAAGGTTGGAAATTAAGGTGGGGATTAGGGTAGGGATTGAGGTTAGGGTAGGGATTAAAGGAAGGGTAGGGAATTAAGGTTAGGGTTGGGGAGGTTTAGGGGTTAGGTTTAGGGATTGAGGTAGGAAAGTCAGGTTAGGGAATTGAAGTTCGGGTTGGGGATTAAGGTTGGGTTTAGGTTTGGGAATTGGTGTAGGAGGAGTTGAGGTAGGGATTAGGGTAGGGATTGAGGTCAGGGTTAGGGATTAAGGTAGGGATTAAAGTCGGGGTGGGGTTAGGTTTGTAGGAGGTTATTTTTGTGTTGGTTGGTACCCTAGGTTGCACGGGCCTACCGTCCTTGCACATCTCTACTGCTCCCATTCTTGACATCTCAATGAAATAATATATGTGTATATCTATGTATGTGTATATCAGTATGTTTATAACTATGTAATGTATGTGTCAGTAAGCACCAGGATTCTGCAGGCTGTAATCTAGTTTGGATTTATATAAAAGCAGGATGTTAGAGGGCCACCCAGCACATCTAAAACAAAATGGAGGTAAGAGTCTAAAAGTACAATATGTTAGGATTTAAAATGTATGTTAAGTGCCATAGTAGAATAAATAAATAAATATAATTAAATAGTGACACGGGTAATCCATAAAAACATGCTAAATGAATTACTTGTGTTAAATGCTTTATGTAGGATATACTTAAAATGCTTAAAAAGGTAAGTATAAAGAGATAAGTATAAATAAATAAGTACACAAATAATTTATAAAAAGGCATGCTAGATGAACAAAGTTTGGGGAAAAGCCCTGTCCATATCATAGAAATAAAGAAAAGGAAGAAATTACATACAATTAAATAAATAATCCAACATATAAAATGTTTTTTTGTAAAATTACTCAGACCTTTTAAAAAAAAAAATTGTGCATGGCCACCCTCCATTATTCCCTAATATTCAGCCCCAGTGGAAATATTGTCTTTAATTTGTTTATCCACTGGGACTCTGTTCTTTTCCTCTGCCTTAAGCTCCAGGGGTTAGTTTCCAGGCCTGTTATTATCAGATGGTTGGTGGAGTGATTTTGAAAGTGTTGTACGAGATGTGTTTGTAATGTGTTATTTTTTATTGTATAGAGGTGCTGTTTGAGTCTGGTTGGAATGGTGTACTGGGTTTCACCCACATATATGTTATGGCAAAGTGTACATGAAATGGCATATATTATGTTTGTGTCCTTGAGGGTTATACGTTGTGGAATGGGGATAGAGGTGTTGGCATGTGGGTTGTGAATGTGTGAGAGAAATCTATGATGTAATGTTTGAGTGGTTGATGTGGAGGGTGAGGTGGAGAATTTTGCTTTTACCAACAGGTCCCGGAGATTGGGATTTTTACGGAATGCAGATATGAGTTTGAAATCCTGTAGCTGGGGGAATGTCTGCTGTGTGTAGTTGAATGCTGTTTTGAGTTTCATGTGGGCCTGTAAACAATGATGTGAATATGTGCTGATGAGAGGGATAATCTGATTCGGGTTATGGTTATGAATGGGCGGGTTAGGTTTAGGTATGGGGTTGGGAGGGTTAGGGTAAGGGTTAAGATTATGTGAAGTATTCAGGTTCAGGGTAGGGTTCTGGGGGGGAAGGTTAGGGTTAGGTGTGAGAGTGGAATGGTTAGGATTAGGGTTGGGGTTGGGATTAGGGTTAGGTGTGGGAGTGGAATGGATAGGGTTAGGTGTGGGGATGGAATGGTTATGGTTAGGGTTAGGATTAGGGTTGGGTATGGGGTAGGAATGGTTAGGTGTGGGGTTGGAATGGTTAGGGTTAGGGTTAGGGTTAGGTATAATCAGGGGACAGACAAGTCTGATTTGCACAGGCACAGGCATACAACATCTTGATAAAATGGTTAGACAATAAGTACATGTTTATATATTCAGGACTATTTAACTATACACAAAGAAAAAAGGGGGGGGGGTTTTAAAGAAAAAAATAAAAAGATT